>JABTXL010004666.1:882751-957706 GCA_025134845.1 Neodon shergylaensis | reverse complement strand
TTACTCCGCCTACCTAATTTTCTGTCCTATGAGGGCCAAGGCAGTTTATTAGTTAACCAATGAAAGCAACAGATAAGATACAAGACCCACCTCCATCAAATTATCATCACCATGTAGTCTCAGTGGAGCAATTCAGGGAAATGTTAAATATTGTTTTGGAAGGAAAATTTGAAGTTTAGGCAATTAGGGAACATATATTATTTTGGATTTGATGACATATATTATTTTGGATTATTTAAATTATATATAGAAGTCATATATGATTTACATAAAATCGTGTTAACTTCTTTCTGGCTGTGGGAAAAGCGCCTGAAAGACACCATGTTTAGGAAGTTGTATGAGTTTCCAGATTTTTGAGCATTTAGGTATTTAGAGTGAATAAGACTGGGGAGAATCTATGATCTAGAAAGGAAGGCATTGGAAAGTTCTAAGTTAAGAAATTAAGACAAATAAAAAAAACTATGACTATTTAAAAGAATTGCAAGGCTGGTGGAATGGCTTGGAACAGTGGGTGACATCTTTGTTTTAAATTCCTTACAGAATATTTACTTGAGATACTCATTTTCATTCCTCATTTAAAATTATTTTATTAAGAGTATATGTTTGCTTGTATGGGGGTATATACAAGTGAGTGCAGCACCTGTAGAGTCCAGAAGAGGGCCTCAGATCCCCTAGATTGAAGATATGAGAGGTTGTAAGCTACCCTGTGCTAGTGTGGGGAGTCTAATTTGAGTCCTCTGAAAAGGAGCAGCTCTCGATTGCTGAACATTTCCTCTCAACCCTTTCATGGTTTGTTTGTTTTGTAAACTGAGTCCAATTAGTCCTCAATAAAAACTATCAATTTGTAGCATCTAGTATATAGTATTAAATGCTTACAATTTTCTCAGCTGTTTTCATCTGAAAACAATTTCAAAATAGAACAGATGGATATTAAATTTCTAAAATGTGGACTTTCAGGAGCTGTGGTAGGCACAGTGTTAAGGAATTTCCCGTATTTGCTGCCTTCCTGAGTATTCCCCATGCCATGCCATTTTTGGTGTTGAAAGGAACTGGAATACTGGCTAAATGATTTACCAGATTTGGTGCATTCATAAGGCCTTTCTCCAGTGTGGACTACTTGGTGTTGAATGAGGGCAGACTTGCCTAAATGATTTTCCACACTGGTCACACTCATATGGCCTTTCCCCAGTGTGAGTTCTGCAATGTTGGGTAAGGCTGCTGCTTTGACCGAGGAATTTCCCACATTCACCACAGGTATAAGGCCGCACCCCAGGGTGAATGTTCTGATGTTTAATAAAGGCCGTCCTCCAGCTAAAGGACTTTCCACACTGGCCGCACCCATAAGGCCTTGCGCTGGTATGTTCTCTGGTGTTCAACAAGACTGTAGCTCTGCCTGAAGAGTTTCCCACATTCAGCACACTCAAAGGGCCTTTCCCCAGTGTGAGTTCTCTGACGTCGGTCAAGTTTGGATTTGTACCCAAAGGCTTTGCCACATTCCCCACATTTATGAGGCCTTTCTCCAGTGTGAACTCACTGGTGTCTGATAAGGGTAGCTCTTTGGCTAAAAAATTTCCCACACTGGCCACACTCATCAAATTTTGTTGTAGTGTGAATTCTATGGTGTTCAATGAGGCTAAAGTTTTGCTGAAAAAATTTGCCACATTCTCTACACTCATAAGGCCTTTCTCCCATGTGAATTCTCTGGTGTCTAACGATGGTAGCTCTTTGGCCAAAGGATTTTCCACACTGCCCACACTCATAAGGCTTTTCTCCAGTATGAATTCGGCAGTGTTCTATAAGGTTAGAGCTTTGGCTAAAGGATTTCCCACATTCTCCACACTTATACAGCCTTTCTCCAGCTTTAACTCTCTGATGGACAATGAGAACGGCTTTTTCACTAAAGGATTTCTTACCCTGGTTGCATGCATATGGCCTCATCATGGTGTGGATTCGCTGATGTTCAATGAGCCTGAACCTGTCTGAACAGTTTTCCACTTTTGTCACATTCATATGGCCTCTCCCCTGTGTGAGTTCTCTGACAGGATTGAATTTGCATCCAAAGGCTTTCCCATGCTCTCCACACTCAAGGTCTTTCTCCACTGTGAAGTCTACAGTGTTCAGTGAGGTCGGAGCTCTGACTGAGTGACTTCCCACATTCGCCACATTTGTATGCTTTTTCTCCAGTATGAAGCCTCTGGTGTGTAGTAAGTGTGGCCTTTTGACTAAAGCATTTTCCACATTCCTTACACTCATAAGGCCTTTCTTCAGTGTGAACTCTCCGGGATGGCACAAGTGAGTATCTTGTAAGGCTTGGCTGCATCTTCTAGATTCATAATCCATCTCTCCAGTGCATACCTTGGGTGCTGAACAAGCTTGAGTTTGTAGCTGGAAGGTTTTCTGAATTCTTGGGACTTAAAGTGACTTTTTCTGCTACTAGCCTCCATAGACTTGGTGATTTCATTTAGCTTCTCATCTCTGGGACGTTTCTGGTACCGAAGAAGTTCCCATCTAGCTGTGAAGTCTTTTCTTATTTTCCTATCGGTGAAGGGATTCCCTGACACATGCAGTATGCAGTTTTTCCATAAGGGGGTCACTGTCCACCCCTCCTCTTAATGGGTTCTTGGCACTGTGATGCTTTTGGCCCTGGAGGATTGAACGTGCTTCTACAAAGAACAGGCTTTGTCCAGGTAGGTCATTCAGATGCAAAATGTTTGTCAAGATAGAAACATAGATGTCACAGGGCTCCTTCTGTGCAGAGTGTTTATGGAGAAATGCCACAAGCCAGGACACCAAAAGACGGTCTACTTACTGAGAAGACTCAGCAGGAGGAAAGGCAACCTGTGATGGCTAAGCAAGTTCAGACTCATATTTCAGTTCCATATTTTGGAAGCCATGCCTGGGGTAGCCTTTCTTCTCTCACCCCACTAGTTGCTAAGAGTTTCATGAGAAACCTTTCTATGTAACCCCACTCTGGGTTTTCACTCATGGCTTGGGGTTCTTCAAGTCCACGCAGTGGAAACTGGTGAAACAATCAGTTTCGCACACCATTCCAGAGACAAGGAGTGAGGTCATCAGTGAAGGTTCTGGAACTCTCTCTACTCACCTGTGAACAGTCCATAAGTGCTTTGGTAGTCATGAGACTCTGTGGGAAGATTGCCAAGGATCAAGGTAGGGGTTTCACCAGCTCAGGCCTCCTGCAATCCCTGTCCAATTTTGGAGCTATTAGGTTTTATTATTTTTATTATTTATCCCTAGGCTTTAGCACACAAATTCGACTCCTAGAAGTCTCTTCCTGGCTGAGTTAACCCCTCCAGTCTACTCTGAGTGTCTTCAAACCATGCCCTTCCATTCTGAGACTCACTAAGTTCCAGATCCATAAGGTTGCAAGGAAAATTCCTCACCTTCTCATTGTAAGGCATAAATAGTCCTCTCAGTCTTTCAGACAAGATACACACCTGCCAATTAGCCCTTTGCGGGTCCCATAGTAGAGATTTCACTCACAAGCTCAGTATTGTTCAGCATGCAGGGATTTCTACAGTAAGGATGAGAACAGAACTCTCTCGGGGATCTAGGACTGTGGTGAGGTCAGGGGAACAGATCACTTGGGCAGGTTACGCCCCTGCGGCAACAGCCATCGTACTGGGCAAATGTTCGAGCATCCCTCCCAGGGGCCAGTAGTAGTAATGTAGACCTGCATCCCTGCCTGTCCTCTCTACTCACCTTGGTCCCCACTCCACACACTTATATCAGTGATAGCCAGAAATAACTCCAAAGCAGCTACAAGGACCGCTTGGCAGAGATTTAGGAAGTCTTGCCTACAGTTTGCGGTTCAAGCACCTAAAAGGCCTTTCTCGGAGTTCATTGGTCCAGCCTTTTGCCACTCGGCTCAAAGAATTGTGAGTAATGTAAGTTTCCTTAGTCCGCAGCGTTCCCCATTGGTTTCAGTGGCAGGTTCATGCTGCTAGAAATTTAAGAGTACACCCACAGAGCCTCGCAGGGTCCCTACAACCAACTTTCCAGAATGAGTTAGGGTCCTTTGGGATAAAGACCGGCGGTGTCCTCTCATATAGTCCTGAGCCTGGGGCTGACCCCGCCCTTTTAGAATCTCTTGGGTTAGGGGAACTGCTGTGGAAAGTGCCAAGAGTAGCAAAAAATAGAGACCTAGAACTGTTTGACTCATGTGGCATCAAGGAGACCAACCAAACCAAAAGACAACAAAAATCTGAAGTTTTGGAGTCTCTTTCTATGAACAAAAGTAGACTGGCGAAGTAGACAGATGAGGACCGGGTCTCTCTAGAGGGAGAAGCTGAATTTGGAGTCATGTGTAGATAGATGTTCAGTTTGTGATTAATATGGCTGTATATTACCCATAGATGGCATTTTGAAGCCCTCTCTCATCTTCGAGCCCTTACCTTCTTTCTGGCTCCTCTTCAATAGGGTTTCCTGAGCATTGGAGAGAATATGTCCTATTTAGGGCGAACACTCAACCATCGAAGTCTTTTTCTTTTTAATATTTATTTTTATTTCTTTCTCTTCTTTTCTTTCTGTGTGTTTATGGAGGCCAGAAGAGGTTATCAGATCTCCCAGAGCTGGAGCTAACGTCAGCCATTATTATCTGAGGTAGATGCTGGGAACTGAACTGTGCTGCACCGGAAAATCAGTACTAGCTCTTAACTACTAGACAGTTCTTTTCTTGAGTGCTTGCTTGGAGGTTCTACCGGAGAGGGCAAATACTCATATATTCGTGATCAAAGGCTGCTTCTTTACCAGGGAACGTTTTCCTCTTGGACCAAGCTCCCAGCTTCAGAAGGGACATGCACGGAGCAGCAAGGGAGGAAGAGAACTAGCTAGCCAGTCAACCAATCAACCCTGGCAATCAATGGGCTTACAGATGTTGTAGCCAGACTGCCAGCACATTCTAAGAGCGTTTCTTTTTCTGTTTTTTTTTTTTTTCGAGACAGGGTTTCTCTGTGGCTTTGGAGCCTGTCCTGGAACTAGCTCTGTAGACCAGGCTGGTCTCGAACTCACAGAGATCCGCCTGCCTCTGCCTCCCGAGTGCTGGGATTAAAGGCGTGCGCCACCATCGCCCAGCTCTAAGAGCGTTTCTTAATGTGAATCACAATGGACTCAATCAGTTAGAACGTGTTGTGAAGTTTTTTAAATGTGTAAGTTCCTTTAACTAAAATCACTAGTATAAGTAAACTAGACTTTCCAAAAAAAACTGCACACATGGGTTCTTTGTAACTTTATTAGTTGTCTTCAACTGGCCACAAGCTGCTTGATCATTAACAGACGAACAAATAGGGACTTGTCCACAGAATATAATTCTGCTTAACAATAAAAATAACGATGTGTTCATATAGGCAACAATAGCAAGTCTAAACCAATTACCCAATATGAAAAATAATTAGCAAACGGCAAGCACTTTATGATTCTCTTCAAATAAAAATTCTGAAAGCTCCTTGTGTAAAATCAAGCCATTATGAAGGAAAGCAAGTCACCAAATACTTAAAACCTGTGGAAACCAGATTATACAAGAGAAGAGAAATTCTGGATAGAAACGTTATTGAGATCATGAAGGCCTTATGGATTTATAACCTGGTCAGTGCATATACCCATAAAAATGTTCAAATAAATGCACATCTGTAGCTGGGCGGTGGTGGCGCACGCCTTTAATCCCAGCACTCGGGAGGCAGAGGCAGGCGGATCTCTGTGAGTTCGAGGCCAGCCTGGTCTACAGAGCTAGTTCCAGGACAGGCTCCAAAGCCACAGAGAAACCCTGTCTTGAAAAACCAAAAAAAAAAATGCACATCTGTTATACATCAGCATGTGAGTTTTGCATAACTGAAGGAATGGTTTACTCAGGTTCCATCTCAAAGGGTTCAGTCTGCCCTCCTGGGGAAGCTAGGCTGGGGGTAGGGTATAGCTTAGTTCAAGGCAACAGGAGCATATGGCAAAGCCTGTGCACAGGATGGTAAAAAGCAGAGGGGCAACCAACACAACTAGGCCAGTGGTTCTCAACCTTCCCAACGCTGACAGCCTTTAATACATTTCCTCATGTTGTCGTGATCCCTCCCAACCATAAAATGATTTGCTACTTCATGACTGTAATTTTGATACTATTATAAATCGTAATGTAAACATGTGATATACAACCCAAAGGGCTCACAGCTCACAGGTGGAGAGCCACTTAACTATGGACTGGGTATAACCTTCAAAAGTTGCTCCTAGTGACCAACTCCTGTCACCAGTGCCTCATCACCTACGGATCCTACCATCTGCCAAAATAGCACTATTATCTGGGAAGCAGATTTTTAAATCATGAGAGGTTTCAGATCTAAATCATAAAATTCCATTCCTAGCTCCCAAAGGCTCATTGTCATCTTATGACGCAAAATGCATTTAGTGCCACTTCAACTGTCTTCAATCTTAACAGTTTCGGTACTGTTCAGAAGCTCAATGTTTCTTCTGAGAGCAAAGGTAAACACTTAACTGAGCCAAATAAACCCAAAAGAAGGTTATGTAAGTCCAAACTACAACGGCACAGTGTAACCATTCCTATTTCAAAAGGGAAGAATTGGATCACAGAATGGGAACAAAGGAGAGAAAAACAATTGAGTGGAAATCCTGTAGCCTCATTCCTGGGATCAGGATCACACATTGCCATCACCTGAGATCCAAAACACTTGACTATGCCTCTTCCTAAGGCCCTGTTATCTGAAGCCTGCATAGCCTCTATTGGACTGGTTCTAATTGGTCCCGGCGGTTTTCCTTGGCAGACATCCCATGTTCCTGACATACAACATGCACTTCATGTTCTCAAGCTTCATGAATCTCCCTGTCAGAGGTGTCTGAGGAAAGTGACCCTGGCCCACAGTACAGGCTATTCTCTGGACTGGACGGAAGGCTCCACAACATTATAACTTCTGCTCTGCCTGCCTGTAAAAGGAGCACTATGTCAACGGTATTAATGCTGCTAGTTCAAGCAGAACCGCAGTCTTCTTGGTTTACAACTGCAGTAGCCTGCTTATGGGAGCTGGATCCAGGAAAGCATCCCCCTAAGCAATTCTTTACAAAACCTTAGCAGCATGCTTTAAAAGGGAAAGTCTTTCCCATGAGTTTTAGTTGAACAGCCTGGAGCCTTCAAGGTATTTTTTCAATGCCCTAGCAACCAAGTGCTTGGCTTCTTTTATGGTTCCTATTAGCAACTATGGCTGCTGTCTGCAGCTCCAACACATTTGGTTCCTGGCAAAACTGTAGCGTTTGAATCTTCATGCTCTGCTTTATGCTGATGTTTCTCATAGTAAATCTTGCTGTAAGCAGCCAGAAATTATTATGTCACAGCTTGAATTCAGACTCAGTTAAAATTTCAGGACACAAGATATGGGCAAATTATTTTCCAGAATGCAATACCAGTGGTCTCTGTCTTTGTTCTCATATAGAAGACTCTGTCTCTCAACTAATCAATGTCCATAATAATATTCAGCAATCTTGGGCATCATGTCAGATCATGATGATGGGAATGATGGAATGTTTTAAGTTATTCTAAGAGCACTAACAACTGACCTGACCTTCAAGGTAACCTGTGGTCTAAATATAAACACCCTCCTCCCAACAAACAAACCAAAAGCAGGCATTGAGGCAAAAAGCTGGGACTAAACACTCTGCTTTGTTCCACTAAAGGTCTTGGAAAGCAACATAAATAAGAAGTCCTCTTTCCCACGACAGTACCGCCACTGAAAATGAATGGAGCTGCCTCAAACGCTGTTCCAATCTATACAAACAGGGCCTATGGTAGTATTTTACCCACTTAAGGCTGTGAATAGAAACTCTTGATTAAAAGTACATGAAAAAAAACACATAAGGCTTTTATTATTGCACAGAACAGCAGGAGGTTACTGGTTAGTGATCTTGGAGTATGGAAACAGCTACATGAATCGTGTGAGACAAACGAATAAAAAGATAATCCTTCCTGAAGCCTCCAGATAAACCCAGACCAAGTCCTTTCAGGCAGAAAACGGACCATAAGAAGGGATGAAGGTCATTTGCAGGGCACAGGCAGCTGAGGCTTTCACTAGGGAAGGGGAGACTATGTTGGGGGGAATACGCACGCAGTGCAAGTTGTTAGATGAGAGACACTTTTCAGGAGACATGACGGCAGGTAATTAGTTCTGGCAAGGGAGACAGGCTGTCTAGAACGTGCAGGGTGCCTTCAGTATATATTACACGTGCCTGGCACTCATTTGGTACTCTGCCCCTCTAGTGAACAACAACACAACACTCTTGGGATGTCTAAGGGTGTTTTCAAGCGCAGGCTTCCAGGATGTGATGTCTACCCTGCATTGAAGGATTTCCTACATTTTCTGCCTTTCTGTGACATTTTTGGTGTTAGAAGATGCTAGAGGGCTGTCTAAGATGTGCCTCATTTGCTATATTTAGAAGGTCTTTCTCCAGCATGACGTAACTGATGCCGGGTAAGGGTAGACACCTGGCTAAAAGATTTCCCGCACTGGTCACACTCATACGGCCGTTCCCCAGTGTGAATTCTGCTGTGCTGAACAAGATTGGTAGTTCGACTGAAGGTCTTCCCACACTCCCCACACGTGTAAGGCCGTTCTCCAGTGTGAACCCTCTGGTGTTTGACCAGATCCGCTCTCCGGCTAAAGCATTTCCCACACTGATCACAGTTGTAAGGCTTGGCTTTAGTGTGGATTTTCTGGTGTTCAGCTAGGTTGTAGCTCTCCCGGAAGAATTTCCCGCATTTGTCACACTCATACGGCCTTTCCCCAGTGTGAGTTCTCTGGTGGCGATCGAGTCTGGATTTGTATTCAAAGGCTTTCCCACATTCCTCGCATTTATAAGGACTTTCTCCTGTGTGGACTCTCTGGTGTCTGACAAGGGTGGCCTTTTGCGTGTATGATTTCCCGCACTGCTTGCACTCATAGAATTCTGTTGTGGTGTGAATCCTACGGTGTTCGATGAGGTAGAAGTATTGTTTGAAGAACTTACCACATTCCCTACATTCGTAAGGCCTTTCTGAGGTGTGGGTTCTCTGGTGTTTCATGAGGGTGGCTCTTTGCCGAAAGCAGAGGCCACACTCCCCACACTCATAGGGCTTTTCTCCAGTATGAATTTTGGAGTGTTTAATGAGGTTGGCACTTTGGCTGAAGGACTTCCCACACTCTTCACAGCGATAGGGCTTTTCCCCGGTATGTACTCTCTGGTGGACAGTGAGGGTGGCTCTGTGACTAAAGGATTTTTCACACTGTCCACATTCATAAGGCTTGTCTGTAGTGTGGGTCCTCCGGTGCGTGATCAGGCTGACGACCTGTCTAAACAGTCTTCCGCAGTCACCGCATTCATACGGCCACTCTCCTGTGTGCGTTCTCTGGTGCCGGAGAAGACTAGAATGGCACCCAAAGGCTTTCCCACACTCCAGACACTCATAAGGTCTCTCTCCACTGTGAACTCTGCAGTGTTCGCTGAGGTTGGAGCTCTGACAAAAAGACTTTCCACATTCCCCACACTTATATGGTTTTTCTCCAGTATGACGTCTCTGGTGTATTCTAAGTGTGGCCTTTTGGCCAAACAGTTTTCCACAGTCACGACACTCATAGGGTCTTTTTTCTGTCTGGTCTGTCTCGGGTGGTACAAGTGTGTACTTGTTTAAGTCTTGCTTATGTTTGCTAGATCCAAACCCCTCCTTTTCACTGCAAACTCTCTGGTTCTCAAGAAGTCTGTGTTGGGGGCTGGAAGGTTTCTTATATTCATCCGACTTAGAATTATTTTTATTAGTGTGAACAGCCTTTCCACGCTTAATTTTGTTTTGATTCTCACCTTTGGGAAGGGCCTGGGGTTGGAGAAGATTCCACACAGCTGAGAAGTTTTCTCCAATCTTACTACAGATGAAAGGGTTCCCCGATACATGGCATATACAGTTCTTCACAAGGGAGTCCACATCTCTCTTTAACCAATTCTTGGCTCTATGATGCTTCTGGTCCAGGAGGCTTGCACACACCTCAGTCAAATATGGTTTTTGCGCAGGTAGGTCATCCAGATGTAAAATGTCTTTCAGAACTGCGGCACAGATGTCAGAAGGATGAGTCTTCTGTGTGGGAAGGCCCTCCTTTGGAGTCCTGACCTGTGGTTTTTCAGCTGGTGAAACACTCTGTGCACGAGCTGCTTCTTCAGCCTCTGCTTCATGCCAACAAACTGCAAGGACAGAGAACATATTCGCTGTGGTTGGAATTACCAATTATGTTTTACATTCATTCTCTTTACTGAATTCATCATGAGGGGTGGCTATAATTTTTTATTTTAAATTTTATATGCTTAGCTTTATATTCAGATCATCTCATGCTTAACAGGATACATGAAAAAAATATTTACCCCAGCTTCTAGATACCTTTATTACAAAGATAAAAGTTTTACCAACTGGATAGAAAGGAAAAAGACATAAACCAGTTTAATCGCTCAGAGCAAATCTCCCTCTTGGGCAGATATCTCTCTGAAAGACTAGCGAGTGTCCAGCAATCTGCTTCTAGCCAACCATCTGCAGGTCAATTCTATTTTTGTGGTTGGTGAGGGAAGAGGAAATATTATTTAAATGTTCCCATAAAAGCGGAAAGACTATAGAGCAGACAGCCAGTTCTTCCCTTATATGCACCATCTATAGTTTAAATGGAAACATCTCTCCAATGTCTACCTCTTTAGTTCCTTTTTTTCTTTAAGATTTATTTTTGTCTTTCTATGTGCTGTGTACATAAGTGTGTCTGTGTATATGTGCGCATGCACACAGGCCAGAGAGGATGTCAAATCTCCTGGAGCTGGGTTGTAGATTGTAAGCTGCCTGATGGGCAGGGAGGCCAATTCTTAATTGCTAGCATATAACTTAACAATAAACACATAGTTCAGTTGCCATTAGAATAATCCAGATCCAACACTGCAAACCTTGTCTGCAGAGTTTGTATATCTAAGAATAGACTTCTTTGCCCTAACCACAGCCATATTCCAGACAAGAAGGTCATATCCTGGGAATGGAGAGATGTCTCAGTGGTTAAGAGTGAGCACTGCTCTTCCAAAAGACACAAGTTTGATTTCCATTTTCCACATTGAGTAGCTCAGAACCATCTCTAACTCTAACTTCAAGAGATGCAATTATCTCTTGTGGCCTGCGCTCGAGTGCACATCATCTGCCGTCCAGTCAATCCTTTTCTTGCATTCGCATCCTCAGCACCTGCTGTTTCCTCACGGCATCCTTGAACGATGCAGTGCACCCCCTCTCAGAAATAAAGCCTCTTTCAATAGCACTCACCTCTCCATGCTGCCATTTAGTCTCTCTAGAAATCAAAACCCATGGTCCGAATTAGCAGAAGTGCGACAGCAGGCAGGGCTGCTCAGGTGGTGGAGCAGAGGGCATTCCCGGGATTACTCCAGTTATTGCCTGAAGTACTGATCAACACGTGTTGCCTGACTGCCCTTCTGAGCACCGGCATGCACGCGCTTTGGTAGGTACTTGTCTGTGCACTGTTCAACTTAAAACTGTAATGGGGTCATACTGTTTGGCAAGTGTTAGGTGTTCTCCATGTATCTTTGGGTCTAAAGATTGCAGGCCACTTGTGTGTCTCTGGGCCTGTTTGGTTCTGGGGACCATAGATAAGGTAAGAACAGGATGGGCTGTAGTTGCAGGAATTTTCAGGGCTATTGGCTAGCTAATGGGAGATGAAAGCTCCAGAAGAAACAATGTGAGGTATCCCTCATTACAATTTAAAATGACTGAGGGTCCCACTCAACAGGTAGGCAGTGACAGGTAACATGGAGGACTAAAGGTTGGATACTGAGCCTCAGTGGCATTCCCCACTGACTTTAAAACATACTTTATAGGTCATACTTTATATGGCAAAGAGGGTCATAAGGCCCCTAGTCGACATGCCTATTAAATTATCACAAAACAAAGTTAAGTGACCACTGTCTTCCAGATACAGAGTCCAAGCATGTTATGTGAAAGTAGAACACTTTAGGAGCGGTCACCATTTCTATAGAGACTATACCTAACATGAGGAGCTCATCAAGTAAATATCAAAACAAAAGGTGCAAAAAAATGGAAACCTAAGAAACCAAAGGTTCAGAAATTAATAGCTCAAATTCCACAAACAGAAATCCAAACACAGATACACAGAAGTGGGGAATATTAAAAAAAAAACAATTGGTAGAAAATGATAGTACTATGATTACATATATAATACGTGTATGTGTGAGTGTGTGGTGTGTGTGTGGTGTGTGTGTGTGGTGTGTATGTTGTGTGTGAGTGTGGTGTCTGTGTGGTGTGTGTGGTGTATATGTGTATGAATGTATATTTTAAAAGAAGATTCATCTCTGTACCCGAAGGCCTAGCTCCAGACCAAGGTCCTCCTCAGATTGGCTTTGCCTGGTCCAGGATCAATCAATCAGCTCATGCACCACTTTTATCTGGCCTAGCTCCATCCCACAGATCCCATCCTTGTACAATCTAAGGCAGGACAGAATCTCATATCAGACACAGAGCCAAAGAAATAAGTCCACGTGCCCAGACCATATAAGCACCAAGCATCATTGCATGAAATCCCTGAACGAGACAGTTAGTTATCAGACACCAGCTAGAAGGGAAAAACTTGGAGATAAAGGATTATGGCTACGAACATGGCCATCTGGCCAAGGAAAGGGCAATGTCACTTTAGAAGCTGTGGTTATTGTTAACTGTCAATTTAACAGAATCTCGGATGTCCTGGAAAAAGGCCCACTGGCATGTCTGTGGGAGACTGTTTTGACTACCCTGAGGTGGATAGCCTGCCCATTATGGGTGTCACCATTCCCTGGGCTTGGCAGTCCTAGACTGACTATGAATGAGAAAATGAGCTGAGCACTGGCATGCATGAATTCCCTGTTCTCTGCTCCCGACTGTGGGTGCGATGTGACCAGTTTTCTCAAACTGCTGTGACATCTCGGCCATGATGGAGTACAATGTGGAACTGTTGAGTCTAAACAAAGCCTTTCTCCCTCATGTTGCTTTGGTCAAGATATTTTATCAAAGCCACAGAAAAGAAAACTACAGACATATTACCCTGACGGTAGGACTTCTGCCACCCAGACATTCCGATGAACGCTCTGGGGTGGCAGGTGTTAGGGCTGCTCAGGGCAGTGCCCATAGCTCAGCACTGATACCCACAACACACCTGCTGAGAGAGTAGGGAAGTCAACAGGCCTACAGCTTGACTGTGGAAAGGGCAGAGCTCTGGTTCTAGGAGCAAGAGACAGATGGGAACCAAGACACAGGGGAGGTCCAGGTCCTTACCTAGTGAGGATATAAGGGCAAAGTTCTCCAGCATCACATCCAGATACAGGAGCCTCTGCGCTTCATCCAGGAGCTCCCACTCTTCCTGGCTGAAGGACACAGCCACGTCTTCAAAGGTCATGCAGTCCTGTGATGGGGGCAAGTCCGTCAATGAAAAACTTCTTTTAGGATTCCTAGTTTTCTCACCCATGCATGCTCCCTTTGCTTACTGTCCTCTTGAGAAGAAAGAAAGCCCAACACACAGACTCACCTGCGACCTCATTCCTAGATCACCACGACCTCCCAATGCACCCAGAGAAAGGTGACGGGGGAGTAGCTTTTGGACTTGCCAATAACAAGGCTACCAAAACTTCTTTTGAGGCTAAGGGCCCCAAGGATTGGAGAAGGTGGAACATAAAACCACAGCGTGAGGGTTTTAAATTTTTTTTTCCCTAAGCGGTCAGTTTTGACTCCTCTACACCAGTTCATTCCCCTCTGCACGTGGTGGGTCTCTGTGTGCTTGTCAAACCACAGAGAGCAGAAGGGTTGGGGCACGTACTCCTATCCAGCTCGTCCACAGTTACTCATGCACTAAGGGAAGGGACCCTATTGCAGCTGCTTCCTTGCGCACAAACTAGGTCACGGTAGAGTCCTATATAGTGCAATGGTTTCCTTGCTCATAGACAGAGGCTGAGACTCATTCACTATTGAAGGGATATGAGAAAACTATTGACCAATAGAAAGGGGGTGTGGGGCTGCGGGTGGGGTACCCTGAACCCAGATAATTCCATACACGTTTAGAGATAATGGTACTCAGGTATGAATGTCCCCCTCCACGTACTTGAAGAGTCTGAGAAGCTTATTAGTAAACTTAGTTCTGTTCTGATCTCTTTTTCCTGTCTTTAACTCTTTAACTGACAGAGACAGTTCACAAAGTCTAGCTGGCCTGTCTTTGGTCAAGCAATTTTCCTAGGATTCCCCCACAAAACCAAGTAAGACATTGCCTGTCATCCAAATCCCAAGGCCTGCAGGTGTCGAGCTAACATTTCCTACCACTGTGTGTTTCTTCTTACTCCATACCTTTCTTATACAGCTCACCCCCACAGGCACCTCAAACCCCAGACCCCATACATACCAGAGGCATCTGCCTGGGCATTGTTTAGTAGAAGGTATCTAGAGAAAGCTTCCTAAATGGAAGTAAGAGACTTTCTAGTGTCAGGGGCCGCTGCCATCCTCTCTCGGTGCCTTTATGGGTGACTCTGTTACTTGTTCCAATGCTAGCCACCATCATGACTTGGGGAACGACAGGTTGCTTTCCCATTTGTGAGGCATTCAATGCCACCCCACCTGTCACAGGCTTCCTCTAACTAAACCCCACTGAATGTCTGTCTACACAAGCCCTCCTCTCAAGAATACTGATCTTCCTAGATGAATACCTGTGCCCCTGAGCATCCCAAGGAAAGAACCTCCTCAGACACCCCAAGGATCCCTCCTAACTGCTGGTGAGGCTAGTGTGTGTATACACTCATACTAGCCACTGTGTGATGTTACCTCACTGATTCCAAGTTGGTTTTTTTAACCTGAGGTGCGTTCCATACTTCCTATGGAAGCCTTGGCCAGCTACTAGATCAGTGACATTCTCCCGTGGTTCCGACAGCTCCTCCACTCCCTCAGGTGTGCTAACGATGTCTATATCTCCAGCTAGATGCCGCTCAGTCATCAGATCTAGTCCTGGCTCTCACCCTTTTCTGCTAATGGCATTCCTATCAAGATCAGGTTCCTTCTGGGCGTGATGTACACACTCATAGTCTAAGCACTTAGAAGGCTGAGGCAGGAGTAGTAGCTGACCCAAGGTGTTAAAAACAAACAAACAAAAACAAAACAGCCTTTAGAACATAAAGAAGTGAAGAACAAAAAATAAAATAAGAAAGACCCAATTCCATTTCCTAACTGAAAGTCAAGCTACAGTTCAGGGAAAAATCAGCCTTCACCATTTGGGGTGTCTCTAGGATTAATCTTTCCAGAGTTTCGGATTTGTATGACTAGCTAGCAGCTGACACCTCCTCTATGGATTTTGAAATCTCAATAGCCCTCTTTTGGTATTTATTTATTTATTTATTTATTTATTTATTTATTGTGTGAGTTTTCGTGTGTGTGAAACAGCATGCATGCGGAGGGCAGGATAATTTAACAGAGTTGATCCACTGTTTTCCACTGTGTGTGTCCTGGAGTTAGTTAGTTCAAGTTCTCAGGCTTGGTGCTAAGTGCCTTTACCCACTGAGCTACCATGTTGGTCCTGTCTCTCCCTGTTCCTTAGGTTTATGAATTGTGTGGTGTGTGTGTGTGTGTGCGCGCGCAAGTGTGCACATGCACACGTATGTGGGAATGAGGGGGCAATCTGCAGGAGCCAGTTCTCTCCTTCTACCATGGAGGTTCTAGGGATTGATTTCAGTTCTCTGGTTTGGTGGCAAGTGCCTTTACTTGCTGAGTTATCTTACTAACCACTCTGTCTTTCTCAAGTTCTCCCCACGTAGTCCAGGCTGGCTTTGAACTGGTGGTCCTCTTGCCTCTGTCTTCCCAAGTGTCGAGATTACAGGGGTGTGCTTCCATGCTGGACTGTACAACCCACTCTTATGAAGTCCCACAAAAATGAACTCTACTACCAACTTGAGACAAGGAGTGGGGCCACACTGGTGAGGTTCTGGAACACTCCTCACTCACCTGCGTACAGACCATATGTGTTTCTGTGGACCTCGTTATCTGTGGGAAGAAAGTTGTAAGAGTCAAGCACCACGGTAGGGTTTCATAAGTTCAGGCCTTTCCGTGACCGCTGCCCAGTCCCAGATCTTCATGACCTTTGTATGTCTAGACTATCTCTAAACCTTAGTGCACAACGCTGAGCCAGAGCAGCTATGGGGTTGCACAAAGCTTAGCCTTCCCGAGGCTCCTTCTGTAATCCCTTCCAACCCATTTTAGCTCTGTGCAGTTTTTGGAATATTTTGAATAGCCTCTGACCGCATTCATCTACCACTCAGTTCCGCTGGCTCCTAGGTCCCTAAGGACGTAAATAATACGTTCCACCTTGACATTTTTTAAAGCTAGACTGCTTTCAGCTCAAGTGTCCAAACATGACATTACCCATACCAGTCAATCAATCTCCTCCTGGTCCCTCTCTCCCAAGCCTCACACTAGTTATGAGAAATCGGGACCCTGCCCACGGGCTCGGTACTGTTCTGGACTCAGGGATTTCTTCCAGCGGGGCGTGAGCTGAGCGGGGGTGGCGTGGGTGGTGGGCGCTCAACAGGCTCTAGGATCCAGTGTCATGGGCGTGGGGGGGGGGGCGCCTAGCATGCAGCACTCACCTGAGCCGGGTGCTTCTGAGTCGCCATCGGACTCTGCTGATGTTGCTGGGGATTGCGCACGGCCACCACCGCGGCCGGTGGTCTCATCGGCCGTCACTCCGCGCCTGCTCGCTCTCTTACCTTGAGTCCAACTTGGCGATCTAAAAGCTCAGATTTCTTCAACAATCTACCCCTGGGAAGTTAAACCATAGACAGGACGCAATGTAGGAAGTCCCGCCCAGTGCCTGTCTGTCCTGCAGTCTGAAACTACTGTCATTGGCTCAACATTTGCAACTCTCCTCTTGGCATTATGGGTAATGTAGTTCTTACTGCTCCAGTAGACACCGTCAACCCTCGGTCCATCCTCAGAAGTCTCTACTTATTTCTGACTACTTCTTCAGTAAAGGAAGAGTGGGGATTTTATTTGGGGAAACCTATACGTATTCATAAAGGAAAAGCACTCCAGAATCTGGCATATTCATGACCATGTTTAGTGAAGGAATATGTTGCTCCTTAACGAAAGATGATGGGTACATTGCGGTATGTTTTAAATAGAGGTAATTTAGAACAAATTTAGAAATTAAAATGGCATACGGGAAAACCTGTACACGACTTTTTTTTTTGGGCAAGATTTTGTAAACCTCTCTTTGCGTTTTGAGTTGTGTATAAAGTAAGCCAAAGTAAAAATAAATAGCAAGAGATAGAGAAATATCAACACATCAGTTCGGAATCTGAAAACTCCCAGCCAAAATGGACAAGGCAGCCAGCTGGTGTTCCCAATGCGGAGGGTCCCAGGCATAGCAATGTCTCCTCAGGTGAAGATTTCGTAGGGAAAGAAAAGAACAAACATCATCACGTCAGGTGTTCACCACATCTGGCAGAAACTGGCAGGGAAGGCGGAGGTTTCTGCCTGAGATTTCTCCACTAAGATGAGCATCCCAAGGCGGAACACCTTTTTCTCACTGCATGAATTTATTCATTCATTTATTGTTTGTTTGTTTGTTTTGAGACAAGGACTCACTTCATAACCCTGGCTGTCCTGGAACTCAGTCTGTAAACTAGGCTGGTCTTGGACTCTTAGAGATCCTCCTGGCTCTGCCTCTGGAGTGCTGGGTTTGAAGGTGTGCACCATCATGCCCGACCCATTGCAGGCATTTTCATATCAGGATAAATAGCGGTAGAGTCTGTTGACAATGTTCACTTTCGAGCTGTTCTTTAGGGACACGTGATTAATTTATGCTGTTTTGCTCTTCCCTTCTCATCTCAGAACTGGGAGAGGGAGCAGTTCATCTTTAGACAAGGGGCCTCAGAAAAACACTTTCATTGAGGAAGTGCATTTTCTAGATTGGTTTTGAGGGGCTCATCAACGAAAGATTCTATAGGATTGTGTGTGTGTGTGTGTATTACTGGAGATCCAACCCAGGACCTGTACATGTTAGGCATGCACTAAATCACTTAAAAAGAAAACAAAGAAAGAATAAAAATTAAATAAAATATGAAATGAAATGACATTATTTAAAGAATAATTTACAAAAAATGAAATAATATTAAAATACCCTAAATGTATTTGAAACTATTTGGAAGTGTCATAAAAAGAGAAATAAAAAATAGCATTTGAATATGAGAATGAGCTTTGATGTAAAGAAATCAGACATTGAAACAAGCTAGGATATCGATCAATATAAAAAATTATGCTACATGAAGGCAGCCTGATGCAAAATGCAGCATGTTGTTTGCCATCATTTCTACCAAATATACAGAAGTGAGCCAGGTGTGGTGGTGCCTGCCTTTGATCTCATTTTCTGCCTCCTGAATTCTGGCAATAGAGACAGGGCCCAGCACCACCAGTTTATTTTATTATACTTTTGGACAAGGTCTCATGTAATGCAGGCCACCCTTGAACTTGCTATTTAGTCAAGGCTCATCTTGAACGTCTTATCTTCTACTTCTAACTCGCAGGTGCTAGGACTAAAGATGTGTCACACCAAACCTTGCTCAATCCCATACTTTCCACGAGCAGCGTAAGCTGTCATTTATGTCTTTGATCTTAGTCATTCTAACAGGTGTAATACATATCTCAGAGTCATTTTGATTTGCATTTCCCTGATAGCTAGTAATAATGAACAATTTTTTAAGTGTATTTTGGCCATTTGATATTCTTCTGTTGAGAATTCTCTTTTTAAATTTTTGCTCCATTTTTTTTCCAATGGGATTATTTGGTATTTTTATGTCTAATTTCTTGAGTTCTTTATATATTTTGGATATCAGTCCTCCATTTGATGTAAGGCTGATGAAGAGCTTTTTACATTCTGTAGGCTTCTGTTTGTCTTATAGTGTCCTTTGCTTTACAGAAGCTTTCAGCTTTAGAAGGTTCCATTTATTAATTGTTGATATTGTCTGTGTTACTGGTGTTATATTTAGAAAATAGTCTCCTGTGCCATGTGTCTGTTTTTGTAGCAATACCAAGCTGTTTTCATTACTATGGCTCTATAGTATACCTTGAAGTCAGTGATGATGATGCTTCCAGAAGTTCCTTTATAACATAGGATTGTTTCAGTTGTCTGTTTTTTTTCCATATGAAGTTGGATATTGTTCTTTCGAGGTGATGAATTGTGTTGGGATTTTGATGGGACTGCATTGAATCTGTAGACTGCTTTTGGTAAGATTGCCATTTATATTATTTTGATTCTACTTATCCAGGAGCATGGGAGATCTTTCCATTTTCTGATCTCTTCCCCAATTTCTTTTTGCAAAGACTTAAAATTCTTGTCATATAGGTCTTTTACTTGTTTGGTTAGTTACCCCAAGATATTTTATGTAATTTGTGGCTATTCAAAAGGGTGTTGTTTCTCTGATTTCTTTCTCAGCCTATTTATCATTTATATGTAGGGGAGATACTGTTTTTTTTTGAGTTAATCTTGTATCCAGCCTTTTTACTGAAGGTTTTTATTAGCTGTAGGAGTTTCCTGTAGAATTTTTGCAGTCACTTATGTATACAACCATATCTGCAAATAGTGAAATTTCGACTTCTTCCTTTGCAATTTGTGCCCCCTTGATCTTCTTTTGCTGCCTTATTGCTCCAGATAGAATCTTGAGTACTATATTGAATAAATATGAAGAGAACTGACAGTCCCTGTTCTCTCCAGAACCTTTATCGTGAAAGGGTGTTGGATTTTGCCAAAAGTTTTTTCAGCATCTAATGAAATGATCATGTTGTTTTTTTCTTCCAGTTTGTTTATATGGTGGATTACATTGACAGATTTTCATATGTTGAACCATATCCTGAATCTCTGGGATGAAGCCTACTTGATCATGGTGTATGAATTTTTTTGATGTATTTTTTGGGTTCAGTTTGCCAGTATTTTATTGAGTAATTTTGCATCAATGTTTGTGAGTGTGATTGGTCTGTAATTCTCTTTCTTTGTTGTATCTTTGTTTGGTTAGGTATCAGGGTAACTGTGGCCTCATAAAAAAGATTTGACAATATTTCTTCTGTTTCTATTGTGTGAAACACTTTGAGAAGTATTGGTATTATCTCCTCTTTGAAATTCTATTATAATTCTGTGCTGAAGCCATCTGGCCCTGGGTTTTTTTCTCATTGGGAGACTTTTAACTGAAAGACCCCCGTGGAGGACTTTCCCTCACGAGGAGACCCCCAACCCAAAGATCCAGCCGAGACCACGGACCACGGATGCAAACTGCAAGAGTACACACAGGAACCTGTGGGCGGCAAAGTCTTTCAGAGGACTTGCGCGCCTCAGGCTGGGGAGGGGATCCTTTTATAGGAAAAAGGGTGGCAGAAGCGCGTACAGAAACAAGATGCATCAGTTATTTTCTGTAGAGCCCCATCCCTGTTCAGTAGGTAGGTGCCTGTTTCCTGTCTATTCAACAAAGTTTTCATCTTCTTTGGCCCCAGGTGGGTTAACATATGTAAGTAGTCTATCAGCTCATACTTGCCCTGAACTGATACTTGTTTGTGTGAAAGCCTTGCAAAATGGCATTACAGCAGTTAAGCTAGGTTTATACAATGTGGCTGGGATAGGGGTCTTTCATAACGAGTGTTTATATTTCCTTAGGGGTTATACATCTATTTAAATCATTTATCTTGTCTTGATTTAATTTTGGCATGTGTTATCTATCTAGAAAGTTATCCATTTCTTTGATATTTTCCAGTTTTGTGGAGAACAGGTTTTTGAAGTATGACCTAATGATTCTCTGGGCTTTCTCCTTGTCTGTTTATGTCCCTCTTTTTGTTTCTGATTTTGTTAATTTGGATATTCTCCTTCTGCCTTTTGGTTAGTTAGTTAAGGGTTTGTTTATCTTGTCAATTTTCTCAAAGAACCAACTCTTTTTTTAAATTGATTCTTTGTATTGTTCTCTTTTCCCCCCCCCTATTTTATTGATTTCAGTCCTGAGTTTGATTATTTCCTGCCATCTACTGCACCTTAGTGATCTCACTTTTTTTTTTTCTGAGACAGGGTTTCTCTGTAGCTTTGGAATTTGTCCTGGAACTAGCTCTTGCACACCAAGCTGGCCTCAATCTCACAGAGATATGCCTGCTTCTGCCTCCTGAGTGCTGGAATTAAAGGCATGCACCACCACCGTTCCGCTTGTGATTTCACTTCTTCTTTTTGTTCTAGAGTTTTCAGGTGTGCTGTTACATCACTGATGTGAGGTTTCTCCAAATTTTTTATGTAGGCATTTAGTGCTATGAACTTTCCTCTTAGCACTGCTTTCATTGTGCCCCATAAGTTTGGGTACATTGTGCATTCATTTTCATTGAATTCTAGGAAGTCTTTAATTTATTTCTTTATTTCTTCCTTGACCTAGTGGCGCTTCAGTTGAGAGTTGTTCAGTTTCCATGAGTTTGTAGGCTTTCAATAGTTTGTGTTTTTGTTGAACTCTACCTTTAACCCATGGTGGTTCAATAAGATACAACGGTTATTCTAATTTTTTTATATCTGTTGAGATTTGATTTATGACTGAATATTTGGTCAGTTTTAGAGAAGGTTCCATGAGGTGCTGAGAAGTAGGTACATTCCTTTGTGTTTGGGTGAAATGTTCTGTATATGTCTATTAAGTCCATTTGAGTCATACATTTGTTAGTTCCCTTGTTTCTATGATAAATTTCTGTCTGGAAGACCTGTCCATTAGTGAGAGTGGGGTGTTGAAGTCTCCCACTATTACTGTGTGGGGTTTGATGTGCAATTTAAGCTGTAGTAATGATTCTTTTAGAAATGTGGGTGCCTTATATTTGGGGCACAGATATTCAGGATTGAGACTTCTTGATGGATTTTTCCTTTGATGAAGATGAAATGTCTTTCTACATCTCTTGTGCCTAATTTTAGCTTGAAGTTTATTTTGGTTAGATATTAAGATAGCTATACTGGCTTGCTTCTTAGGTCTATTTGATTGGAAAATATTTTTTCAACCCTTTACATTGAGGTAATGTTAGTCTTTGAAGTAGGTGTGTTTCTTGTATGCAGGAGAAAAATGAATCCTGTTTTTATATCCACTAGCCTGTATTTTGTATTTTTAGCATGTGTCTTTTTTATTGGTGGATTAATATTAGGAGATGTTATTCACCAGTGATTGTTAATTTTTGTTATTTTCTTTTGTGGTAGTGGTGGTAGTGTGTGTGTGTTCCTTTCTTTGGGTTTGGCTGTTGTGAGATTATCTACTGCGTGTGTTTTTGTGGGTGAGGCTAACTTCTTTGGGTTGGAGTTTTCCTTCTAGTACATTCTGTAGTGCTGGATTTGTGGATAGGTATTATTTAAATCTGGTTTTGTCATGAAATATCTTGTTTTCTCCTCCTATGTTGACTGAAAGTTTTGCTAGGAATAGTAATCTGGGATGGCATCCATGTTCCCTTAGTGTCTATAAAAAGTCTGTCCAGGACCTTCTGGCTTTTAGAGGCTCCATTGAAGTAGTCGGGTACAATTCTGATAGGTCTACCTTTGTATGTTACTTGCCCCCCCTTTTTTTGCACCTCTTAAAATTCTTTCTTATTTTTTATATTTAGTATTTTGATTATTATGTCGAAAGAGGACTTTTTTTTTTTTTGGTCCAGCCTATTTGGTACCCTGTAAGCTTCCTGCACCTTTATAGGCATAGCCTTCTTTAGGTCGGGAAAGTTTTCTTCTATGCTTTTGTTAAGTGTTCTCTATGCCCTTGAGCTGAGATTCTTCTCTTTCTTCTATCCCTATTATTCAGTTTGATCTTTCCGTGGTGTCTCAGATTTCCTGGAGGTTTTGTGTTAGGAATTTATTTAAATTGACATTTTCTTTGTCTGATGGAACTATTTTCTCTATCATATTTTCAATGCCTGAGATTCTTTTTTTTCATTTTTTATATTTTGTTGGTGGTGCTTGTATCTGTAGTTCCTATTTACTTCCCTAGATTTTACATTTCCAGAATTCCCTTGGTTTGAATTTTCTTTATTGTTTCTATTTCAGTTTTCAAGTCTTGAACCACTTCCTTTACCTGTTTGATTTTTTTTGAGAGAATATTGATCCCAGTTTAACAATGCATACATATTATGAGAATTATTTAGCATTCTTTTTATTTATTAGATTTAAAAAAATACCAATCCAAGTTCCCACTTCCTCCCTCTCTCCCATTCCCTCCATATACCCTTTCACCCCACCCCCATCTAATCCTTAGAGAGGGTAAGGAACATTGCCTTGTGGAAGGTCCTCCCTACTATATCTAGGTTGAACAAGGTATACATCCAAAGAGAATAGGATCCCAAAAGTCAGTACATGCAGTGGGGGTAAATCCTGGTGCCACTGCCAGTGGCCCCTCAGTCTGCCTCAGCTATACAACTGTCAATCCCATTCAGAGGAACTAGTTTGGTCCTATGCTTGTTCCTTCCCAGTCTGACTGGAGTTGGTGAGCTCCCATTAGTTCAGGTAGACTGTTTCAGTGGGTGTACCCATCATGGTCTTGACCTCCTTGCTCATGTTCTCATTTCTTCCACTCTTCAACTGGACTTTGGGAGTTCAGTCCAGTGCTTCAATGTGGGTCTCTGCCTCTGCCTCTATCAGTTACTGGATGAAGGTTCTATGGTGATATTTAAGATATCCATCAGTCTAACTACAGGGAAAGTCAAGATTGGGTCCCCTCTCTTCTATTGCCCAGGGTCCCAGGTGGGGGTCATCCTTTTGGATTCCTGGGAATTTTTCTAGAGCCAGATTTCTGCTAGCCCTATAGCGGCCCCCTCAATCAAGATATCTCTCCTTGCTCTCACCTCTGTCCTTCCTCCATCTTGACTATCTTATTTTCTCAAGTTCTCTACCCTCCTTTCTTCTCCCTCTTCTTCTCCTACCCTCACCTCTCCCCTCATCCCCATACTCCCAACCCTGACAGTCAATCCTCTCCATTTCCAATTCCCAGGTGGGTCTCTCTCTCTATGTTTTTTTTTGGTTCACCTTATTACTTAGCCTCTCTAGGATCATGAACTATAGGCTCAATGTCCTTAGTTTATAGCTAGTATCCACTTATGAGTGAGTACATACCATATTCATATTTTGGGGTCTGGGTCACCTTACTCAGGATAGTGTTTTCTAATTCCATCCATTTGCATGCAAGTTTCAAGATGTCATTTTTTTCCAGGAGTAGTACTCTAATGAGTAAATGTGTCACATTTTCTTTATCCATTCTTCGATTGAGGGGCATCTAGGTTGTTTCTAGGTTCTGGCTATTGTAAATAATGCTGCTATAAACATAGTTGGACAAATGATTTTGTAGTATGATTGAGCATCTTTTGGGTATATGCCCAAGAGTTGTATTGCTGAATCCTGTGGTAAGTTGATTCCCAAATTTCTGAGAAACCATTATATTGATTTCCAAAGTGGCTGTACAAGTTTGCATCCCCACCAGCAATGGATGAGTGTTCCCCCAGCATAAGCTATCACTAGTGTTTTTGATCTTAGCCATTCTGACAGGTGTAAGATGGTATCTCAGTTGTTTTGATTTGCATTTCCCTGATAGCTAAGGATGTCAAGCATTTCCTTAAGCATCTTTTGGCCATTTGAGATTCTTCTCTTGAGAATTCTCTGTTTAGTTCGGTACCCCAGTTTTTGTGTTATTTAGAATTTTAATGTCTAATTTCTTGAGTTCTTTATATATTTTGGAGATCAGTTCTTTGTCTGATGTTGGGTTGGTGAAGATCTTTTATCATTCAGTAGGCTGCCTTTTTCTCTTAATGACTGTGTCATTTGCTTTACAGAAGCTTTTCAGTTTAAGGTGGTCCCATTTATTTATTGTTGCTCTCAGTGTCTGTGCTACTAGTGTTATATTTAGGAAGTGGTCTCCTGTGCCCATGCATTTAAGACTACTTCCCACTTTTTCTTCTATCAGGTTCAGTGTGGTCAGATTTATATTGAGGTCTTTAATCCATTTGGACTTGAGTTTTGTACATGGTGATAGATATGGATCTATTTTCATTCTTCTACATGTTGACATCCAATTATGCCAGCACCATTTGCTGAAGACACTTTTTTTCCCATTGTGTAATTTTAGCTTCTTTGTCAAAAATCAGGTGTTTATAGGTGTGTGGATTTATATCCGTGTCTTCGATTTGATTCCATTGGTCAACCTCTCTGTTTTTTTTTAATTTTTTTTATTGAGAAAAAGAAAAAAAAGTTTCCGCCTTCTCCCAGCCTCCCATTTCCCTCCCCCTCCTCCCAACCTTCTCCCCCTCCCCCTACTCCTCTCCCCCTCCCTCTCCAGGCCAAAGAGCAGTCAGGGTTCCCTGCCCTGTGGAAAGTCCAAGGTCCTCCACCCTCCGTCCATGTCTAGGAAGGTGAACATCCAAACTGGCTAGGCTCCCACAAAGCCAGAACATGAAGTAGGATCAAAACCCCGTGCCATTGTTCTTGGATTCTCATCAGCCCTCATTGTCCAACATGTTCAGAGAGTCCAGTTCTATTCCATGCTTTTTCAGTCACAGTCCAGCTGGCCTTGGTGAGCTCCCAATAGATCAGCCCCACTGTCTCAGTGGGTGGGTGCACCCCTCGTGGTCCTGACTTCCTTGCTCATGTTCTCCCTCCTTCTGCTCCTCATTGGGACCTTGGGAGCTCAGTCCGGTGCTCCAGTGTGGGTCTCTGTCTCTATCTCCATCCATCACCAGATGAAGGTTCTACGGTGATATGCAAGATATTCGTCAGTATTGCTATAGGATAGGGTCATTTCAGGTTCCCTATCCTCAGCTGCCCAAGGAACTAACTGGGGACATTGCCTTGGGCTCCTGGGAGCCACTCTAGGTTCAAGACTCTTGCCAACCCTTAACTAAGATTTGTGCTTCCCTGCTCCCCTTTATCCCAATCATCCTGTTTCCCCAAGTTCCCCCCATCCTCCCCTTCTCACTTTTCTCTCCCCATCTCCCCTTACCCCCATCCCACCTCACCCCCAAGATCCCAATTTTTTCCCCGGCCATTTTGTCTACTTCCCATAGCCAGGAGGATAACTATATGTTTTTCTTTGGGTTCACCTTCTTATTTAGCTTCTTTAGGATCACCAATTATAGACTCCGTGACCTTTATTTATGGCTAGAAACCAATTATGAGTGAGTACATCCCATGTTTATCTTTTTGGGTCTGGGTTATCTCACTCAGGATAGTGTTTTCTATTTCCATCCATTTGCACGCATAATTCGAGAAGTCATTGTTTTTTACTGCAGCGTAGTACTCTAATGTGTATATATTCCACACTTTCTTCATCCATTCTTCCATTGAAGGGCATCTAGGTTGTTTCCAGGTTCTGGCTAATACAAATAATACTGCTATGAACATAGTTGAACAAATGCTTTTGTCATATGATAGGGCATCTCTGAGAGAAGATCTTCACCAACCCCGCAACTGATAAAGGTCTGATCTCCAAAATATATAGAGAACTCAAGAAACTAGACTTTAAAATGCTAATTAACCCAATTAAAAAATGGGGCACTGAACTGAACAGAGAATTCTCAACAGAAGAAGTTCAAATGGCCAAAAGACACTTAAGGTCATGCTCAACCTCCTTAGCGATCAGGGAAATGCAAATCAAAACAACTTTGAGATATCATCTTACACCTGTCAGAATGGCTAAAATCAAAAACACCAATGATAGCCTTTGCTGGAGAGGTTGTGGAGGAATGGGTACCCTCATTCATTGCTGGTGGGAATGCAAACTTGTGCAACCATTTTGGAAATCAGTGTGGCGGTTTCTCAGGAAATTCGGGATCAACCTACCCCTGGACCCAGCAATACCACTCTTGGGAATATACCCAAGAGATGCCCTATCATATGACAACCTCTCTGTTTTTATACCAATACCAAGCTGTTTTCATTACTGTAGCTGTAATAGAGCTTGATATCAGGGAGGGTAATGCCCCTGGAAGTTCCTTTATTGTTCAGGATTGTTTTTTGTTTTTCCATATGAAGTAGATTATTGTTCTTTCAAGGTCTGTGAAGAATTGTGTTGGGATTTTGATAGATATTTCATCGAATCTATTGATTGCTTTTGGTAGGATAGCCATTTTTATTATGTTGATCGCGTCTAATCAAGAGCATGGGAGATCTTTCCATTTTCTGGTATCCTTTTCAATTTCTTTCTTCAAAGACTTAAAGTTCTTGTCAAATAGGTCTTTCACATTTTTGGTTAGTGTTACCCCGAGATATTTTTTGTTATTTGTTGCTATTATGAAAGGTGATGTTTCTTTGATTTCCCTCCCAGCTTCTTTATATTTTGTGTATTTGAGGGCTACGATTTTTTTGAGTTGATCTTGTATCCTGCCACATCAATGAAGGTATTTTTCAGCTGTAGGAGTTCTCTGGTAGAGTTTTGGGGTCACTTATATACACTATCATATCATCTGCAAATAAAATAAAGTTTGACTTCTTCCTTTCCAATTTGAATCCCCTTGATCTCCTAATGTTGTCTTATTGCTATTGCTAAAACAAGAACTATGTTGAAAAGATATGAGAGAACGGACAATCTTGTCTTGTTCCTGATTTTAGTGAAATTGCTTTGAGTTTCTCTCCATTTAATTTGATGTTGGTTGTCGACTTGCTGTATATTGCTTTTATTATATTTAGATATGTTTCTTGTACCCCTGATCTCTCCAAGACTTTTATCATGAAGGGCTATTAGATTTTGTCAAATGCTTTTTCAGCATCTAATGAAATGATCACATGGTGTTTTTCTTTCAGTTTATTTATATGATAAATAAATATGATATGCTGATAGATTTTCATATGTTGAACCATCCTTGTATCTCTGGGATGAAGGCAACTTTATCATAGTGGATGATTTTTTTGATGTGTTCTTGGATTTGATTGCCAGTATTTTATTAGTAATTTTTCATCAATGTTTGTGAGGGCGATTGGTCTGTAATTCTCTTTCTTGGTTGAGTCTTTGTGTGGTTTTGGTATCAGGATAGCTGTAGCCTCATAAGAAGAGTTTGGAAATGTCCCTTCTGTTTCTATTGTGTGGCACACTTTGAGGAGTATAGGTATTAGGTCTTCTTGGTAGTTCTGGTAGAATTCTGCATTAAAACCATCTGGCCCTGGACTTTTTTGGGTTGGGAGGTTTTTGATGACAGCATCTATTTCCTCATGACTTATAGGTTGATTTATTTTTTATATTTTTTTTCTTACTTAGTTTTTATTCATAATCATAAACTTAACTCTGCAATCCAACTAGACTTGAAGGGGAATGAGGAAAATATGGAACCCAAAGAACTTCTGTGAGAGCAGAGATTACAGGGTTCTGCGAGCAGATGGGGCTGGGGTGCTCTCCTGAGCTACAGAAGGAATGGTCTGGTGGGTAAGAAGCCCGCAAGTCAAAAGAATTGTCCACAGTCAGAAATGGTGATCTTCTTGCTGGTCTTGCCATTCCTGGACCCAAAACGCTCCATGGCTTCCACAATGTTCATGCCTTCTTTCACCTTCCCAAAGACCATGTGTTTGCCATCCAGCCACTCAGTCTTGGTGGTGCAGATAAAAAACTGGGAACCGTTTGTGTTTGGTCCAGCATTTGCCATGGACAGGATGCCAGGACCTGTATGCTTCAGGATGAAGTTCTCATCCTCAAATTTTTCTCCGTAGATGGATCTGCCGCCAGTGCCATTATGGCGTGTGAAGTCACCACCCTGGCACATGAATCCTGGAATAATCCTGTGAAAGGAAGAACCCTTATATCCAAATCCTTTCTCTCCAGTGCTCAGAGCACGAAAGTTTTCTGCTGTCTTTGGATCTTTGTCTGCAAACAGCTCGAAGGAGACGCTGCCCAAGGGCTCGCCATCGGCCGCGATGTCGAAGAACACGGTGGGGTTGACCATGGCTGCAGCAAGCGATGAGAGGGGACAGCGGCGTCTGCAAAGCCTATAGGTTGATTTAAATTGCTCACCTGGTCTTGATTTAATTTTGGTATATGGTATCTATCTAAAAAATTGTCCATTTCTTTTACATTTTTCAATTTTGTGGAGTACAGGTTTTTGTAGTATGACCTAATGATTCTCTGAATTTCCTCAGTGTCTGTTTTTATGTCCCCCTTTTCATTTCTGATTTTGTTAATTTGGATGTTCTCTTGCTGCCTTTTGATTAGTTTGGATGAAGGTTTGTCTATCTTGTTGGTTTTCTCAAATAACCACCTCTTTGTTTCATTGATTCTTTGTATTGTTTTCTTCATTTCTATTTTGTTGATTTCAGCCCTCAATATACTTATTTCCTGTCTTCTACTCCTCCTGCATGAGCCTGCTTCTTTTTGTTCTAGAGCTTTCAGATGTGCTGTTAAGTCATTAGTGTGAGCTTCCTCCATTTTCTTTATGAACTTTCCTCTGAGCATTATTTTTATAGTGTCCCATAGGTTTGGATATGCTTTTTCTTGGCTTCCTTTAATGAATTTATTGACTTATTCTTATTTTTTGTTTGTATTTTCTTTGACTTTTTTTTTTGAGACAAGGTTTCTCTGTAGCATTTGGGCCTGTTCTAGAACTATCTCTTGTAGACCAGGTTGGTCTTGAACTCATAGAGGTAGGTATTTCACCTGCTTGCAGGCTTGTGGGGACTGCCATCCCTGCATACTTAACCAAGAGTAAGCCCATATTTGAATTCTTTATTTTTGTTTCACTGTGCTTTCCATCTTTCTGTCTGTCTGTTGTGTAAGTCTGGATCAGTACTTACCAGACTGATACCTTGTGCATCTGCCTGGACCTGTCTCTGTGTTTCTGTGTCTGCCTCACAAAAGACTTTGCTCTGCATTTATTGAACAGCATGGAAGCTTCACATGGAGGAAGAAATGAGGGATACTATATAGGAATCTTTAAAAGAATTTAGATGGGAGTAAGTCACTGACTCCAACAGCCTCCAACTGAGTCAGATAACAAACAGTGTTTTAAACATCACCGGACACTGACAGACCTATCATGTCATTTTTAACATTTTTGGTGGATATTTGTTTCATAAGGTTGCTTTCAAACTGCTTGCCATTTTCATCATTTATTACCGTAACATACATACTCACATGCATTACACTTGGTTCAGGGGAACAGAAGACTACATGTTTTAGAATTAAAGCTATGCATTAGCTTAGGTTGTAAAAGCTAATTACATGGAAAATCCAAGGTAAGTAATGTTGGTTATTGCACTGTTCTCTTAAAGACAGGTTTAAGAAACAGGCTGAGTGCCCAGTGGAATATCAGTTTAAATCTTAATAGATCAATGTGCATTAATTCTGGCCGGGAGGTCCAACAAAACTTCCAGTCTCATAGGATGTAAAGGTATGGAATGGAATGTAAATCATGCATCTCTGCAGTATGGTGGACTTCTTACTTCACCCTTTGCCTCAGTTCCTGCTCCTTAGAATACAATGCCCATCTGCTTCTCCTACCTGGACTCTCAGCCTCTGACATTACAATAGAAAAGAATCACTTCACACTTCTAACTGCCCCTCTGCGATGCTCATTACTCAGTGAAAAGCTTTTCTTGCTTATTGATGAGAAAGGTGATGTCAACTCCCTTGACCTAAATGTCATTGTTCCTCATTGTGACATGATTCTGTCATCCCTCTTGGGGGAAGAGCTCGGAGAAATTTAACCTTCAGCTTTGGGGAGGCTATCAACTTTGTAGTCATATTAAGGTTGTAGGTCCCAGCATCACAGAAGAATCCTACCTACACAGGTGAGTTGCTTTCCTTCAGGTATCCAGTCTGCAGAAGCTAGGGCAGTGTCTGGAAGGTGGGTGAGTGCCAACTTCTGAACTGATCCTCCTCTTTCAGTGAACAGCTCCTGTATGGATTAAATGCTGTAATGGGAAGATAAGCCCAAGACCAGAACCCAACATGGTTTGATGGAGGCTGGAACTGAGACACCATTCTGGATTTCGATATTTTGGTGTTCTTTTCGAAGACAGTGACAATGTATTTGTTTACAGTAATGTGGAGGGCCTGGTGACTAAAACGGTTTGTGACTGTTTCTCAGAATTCAGCTGCACTTGTTTTTCTTTTGGGAATCTCAGACCCTGTTCCCTGGCCTGTAAAATCTCTTCCTGAGTTTAGTTATTTACAAGAACAGTTTGAGAGGTGTTTGATTGCCTCTGAAAACTCTACTTCCCCCTGGAGCTTTATATATATGCAGACTACTTTATTTTCACTTTTTGGAAATGCCTGTGTAAAGTGGCATAGTGAGAAATTAATATTTGTTTAGAAGGCTTCTTGTTCTGGGCTGTGAAAAGAGGAGTGAGTGGTAAACCATTGTTTCAATATCTAAATTTCAAGTCTGTGGCCATTTTTCTAAATGAATGAATGCCACCTCATATCACTAAGGTCTGAGGTCCCTGCTATTTCAATGTCCCCCAGACACAGATGTTCATGGCCTCCAGAGTTTACTTTTTATTCATTTAGTTCTGAGACAGGCTCTCTTTACATAGTCCTGGCTGTTCTGGACCCTGTTATGTAGACCAGGTCAGCCTCAAAGTCTCAGGGGTCCTTCTGACTCTGCCTAAAATGTCTTGGAATTAAAGGCATGTGCCACCATTCCCAACACATATATCATATTTGAATCAAACAGATGTGTCAATTACTATTGGGTTATGTGTTAGGTACCCTTTGCATCTTGAACTGACAGTATTCTAATATCTGTCAATTTCTGCAACGTTTATCACTATATTCATTAAATTTTATATCCCACAGTTAAAATGGATGCTATTGTTCAGTGTTTCCATGTTGTGTCTATTGTGCTTTAATTTTAGTACAACAAGGTGCAGAATCTCAACAGAGATCGTCCTAATGAATAAATGCATTCATTGCACCCTGTTTTAAACACATTCACAAGGTCATTGTTATTTCCTTTTTTGTATACTTGATTAAGTATTATAGGGTTATATTTTAAGTTATATACAATATGTTAAAAGATTAGGAAGTAAATTTGAAAACACAGGCAAACATAAGCATATATATGTATACACAGACATATGCAAATTCAGTTCCTTGTGAGTGTTCTGACAAAGAAGAATTCAAATGTTTTCTTTCCCGATATCTGATGGTCACTAGTTTCTTTTCTTGGTTGTTACTACTCTCTATTTTTCATTCTCAAATTTGATTGTGATTTTATTATTCTCTATCGTGTTTTCTCATTTTTCATCATTGGAGAAATCTGTGTAATATATTTTGATCATTTTCATACCCCCCTCCCAGATTTACCATCTTTCTCTACTATCCATCTTTGTATCTTTTTAAGCTTTCAGCCCTTAAAGCACAGTTTGTCCTGCCCATCTGCTTTTGGGAGTGTGACCATCCACTGGTTCATGGTCAACCTATTAGGGGACATATTTTAAAAGAAGCAGACTCCCTCTTTTCTAGCAGTTATCGGTTGTCAACGGAATCTTAGTTAGGGGTTATTATTTTCTCTGGAGTCAGACAATTTCCTTTATGGTAAGTCTCTGTTTTTTACTAGTTGCTGGGATCTTGGAAACCTGTAGTGTATCTGCATCCAGGACACTCGTCAGAATGTAGCTTGATTATTACACCCTGTACACTGTGGAATTTAAACCAACTGTTAATTCTAAAGTACTTGAAAATGCTAACATCTATTGATAGCAATATGAAGATCAGCTTTTACCACAATGTCTGGCTAAGTATCTGCAAATCAAACAACAGGAATTGTTAAGACCTAGGAAACTTCTTACTGGAAAGAAACGTTTTAACATCACTTATGAAGCTAAGATGATAGTGACTATGCAGCGCAGTGTTTGAAATGCTAAGAAGAGAACAGTGCAACTTGTGTAACAGGTGCTCTCTGCGCCTGTTGTGCAGTGACCCAAGACCGTGACAGAATGGCCTCCAGAGACCTGACTGTGGGCTTCGTCTTCTTGTCCCAGATGGCATTGGGAATGTTGGGGAACTCAGTCTTACTTTCTTGTTTTATCATTGCTGATTTCTCTGGAATCAGGGTGAAACCCACACACATGATTGTCAAACACTTGACCATAGCCAACTTCATTGTTCTCTGCAAAGGAATCCCCCAGACAACAGCTGCTTTTAGTAAGACTTACTTTCTAGATTATGTTTCATGTAAACTTACTTTATATTTTCATAGAGTTGCCAGGGGCGTATCCCTTGGCTCCACATCCCTGCTGAGTGTTTTTCAGGCCAACACCATCAGCCCCCGTAATTCCAAATGGGCACAGTTCAAGGTCAGAGCCCCCAGGATCATTGGTCCTTCCCTGGGCCTGTGCTGGGCCCTCCAGATGTGGATATATGCCTTCATTCCCTTGTACACAACTGACATAAGGGCTGGAAGAAATGTTACTGGGATAAAATATTTTGGATATTGTGCTGTCGTGAACCCTGGGAGATTAATTAACACACTTAATGCAATTCTATTGACATCCAATGATGTCATGTTTTTGGGATTGATGATGTGGGCCAGTGGCTATATGGTGTTTATCCTGCACAAACACAAGCAGAGGGTCCAACACATCCATAGATCCCTGTCTTCTAAGTCATCATCTGTGACCAGGGCCACCCAAAGCATCCTCACCCTAGCGAGCAGCTTTGTTTTCTTCTATGTACTTTCTATTGCCTTTACATCATACCTGTCTGTGATCGATGGGACCATTCAGTGGCTGTCAAATACCAATTTAGCCATGGCTATGTGCTTTCCAGCATTCTGCCCCTTTCTGCTGATCAAACACTATGCTTCCTTTTCCTGTCTCTGCTGTACCTGTTCTCGCCAGACAACACACTGTGCTTGTGTAGTCAGAGAGCTCTAAAAGCTGTGCTGTCTGCATTCCTCTTTCCATGTCATCTACTCAGTTCTGTTCTGTGAACCCACTGTCAACATCAACCTTCAGAGTAGACACAGATTGTCTACAAAGTTTCTCCCAATACAGTTTGCAATTTAGTCTGGGACACAGGCAATCCATGCTTTATAATGTGAGTGCTGAGATAATCACCACTCATTGTTTTTGTGGAGAATACCATAGCAGCAGAGATAACTAAGCTGTGGGGGCTCTGTGCATTATCCTGATTAAGGTGAACTTCCTTGAGGATGGGATGTCAATCAAAATTCTCACCTTCTGTCCAAAAGTTAACCAGGTCTCTCTCTGCCCCTTGCCTATGGATCAGAGTGTTAATTGCTCAGCTACTTTCCTGCCCCATGTCTGCCTGTTTGATGCTACATTCCCTGATAAAATGGAAATGGACAAATCCTCTGAGAATGAGAAAGCCCTCAATTTAATGCTTTTAAAAATTTTTTCATGCTTCATGACTGCAATAGTAACCCTAAATTTGAAGTTGGTATTGGGGGTTGGGATATTGCTGTGACAAGTATGACAATGCTATTATTTGGAGGAATATGGAAGACTTTGGGATTTTGGACCAGTAAAATATTTGAATGCTGTAAGTAGGGTTTCCCAAACCATCCTATAGGAGCTTGGAAGCCAGAACTTCCAAGAGTAATGCTGACTCTGGAGAGCCAGCTAGAGACTTTAGAGGAAACTAATACTACAGACCACTCTTGTGATATTTTTTTTAAAGAAGTAGTTGCTTTTTTGCCCATGTTCTAAAGATCTGACAGAAGCTAAATCTAAATTGAAGAGCTTTGGATGAATGTCTTTGGCAGAGAAAATTCCAAGACTGTGTTTGTCAGTGATCACTCTTATGCAATCTTCTGGAAAAGAGCAGGTGGGGTCAAAAGAGATCCAAAATGTTCAGTGTGAAGAGAAAAAGAGCAGCAGGGTGCATGGTATGGGAGTCAAGCCCTGTTATCAAAGACATGAAAATGCTGCTTGCTGACTGGAATACAAGGTGTGGTACTCTTCGGGTGAGATCCAAGTCAGCTAAACCTGCAACCTGCAAAAAGAAAAAAAAAACCCGAGGGATTTCCTAGGGCTAAACAACAGCAAAAAGTTTATGCAGATGTAATACAAAGAAAGAGCTACATTCCCGACAAGGAAGCCAAAGAATTTGGTAGCATCTGCCATGTGGTTCTGCCTTTAGAGTCATGAAGGATACAGAAGTAAATGAACTGTGGAAACTTCCTCTGAGATTAAGGAAAACTACTGATGTCAACCAAGCATGCAGCAGTGAAGGACCTGCATGCAGGCCGGGAAGACCTTCATATGAAGCTATGAAGGTGAAATCTGGATTGCCATGGAGACCGCAGGATGTTGGAGATGCCAGAATGAGAGGATGCTGGCCAAGGAGAGGTGCAGACATGGTGTGGAATCAAGAGAGATAAGTGTGTTGTCTTTAGCACTGCCTAATGGTGTGTGATATGTGAAGAGCCATCTATTAAGCTTTTGACGTTGGACATAGAGATACAGAATTTGAATTGTGCCCTGCTGGATTTTGTCTTTCTTCTGTATTGTATTTCTTCACTATGTTCCTTACCTTTTGGAAAGGTAATATATATTCTGTGTCACTAGATGTTGGAAGTGTGTAATTTGCCTTTTTATGTTATGAAGGTTACAGTGAAAAGATGGCTTTGAGTCTCAGAAAAGCCTTTGGACTTTAAATAGTCCTGAGACCCTGAAAGAGGATGGAGACTTGCAAAGTTGTACTGAATGAGTTTTGCATGATGATAACGGCCTGAGAGTGGGGCAGGGAATAGTATCTGATGGTTTAAATGAAAATGGCCCCTATAGCTTTGTATATTTGAGGTTTCCAGTTGCTGGAACTGTTTAGGGAAGATTAGGAGGTGTGGTTTTATTGTAGGAGGTGTGTCAATGGCAGTGTGCTTTGCAGTTTCAAGAGCCCACACCAGACTCAGGCTTGCTCTCTCCCTCTATCTCTTGTCTGGGGATTGGGATCTAAGCTTTCCATTTAATTTGATATTGGCTGTTGGCTTGCTATATATTGCTTTTTATTATATTTAGGTATGATCCTTGTATCCCTAACCTCTCCAAAACCTTTATCATAAAGGGGTGTTGAATTTTGTCAAATGCTTTTTTCCACATCTAATGAAATGATCATATGGTTTTTCTTTCAGTTTATTTATATGATGGATTACATTGATAGATTTTCATATGTTGAACCAGCTCTGCATCTCTGGGATGAAGCCTACTTGGTCATAATGGATATATTTTTTTTTGATTTTCGAGACTGGGTTTCTCCGTAGCTTTTGGTTCCTGTCCTGGAACTAGCTCTTATAGACCAGGCTGGCCTCGAACTCACAGAGATCCGCCTGCCTTTGCCTCCTGAGTGCTGGGATTAAAGGCATGCGCCACCACCGCCTGGCACCACTGCCTGGCAATGGATAATTTTTTAAATGTGTTCTTGGATTCTGTTTGCCAGAATTTTATTGAGAATTTTTGCATCGATGTTCATGAGTGAGATTGGTCTGTAATTCTTTCTTGGTTGGGTCTTTGTGTGGTTTTGGAATCAGGGTGACTGTAGCTTCATAAAAAAAGTTTGGCAATGGCTCTTCTGATTCTATTATGTGAAACACATTAAGGAGTATAGGTATCAGCTCTTCTTGAAACTTCTGATAAAATTCTGCATTAAAACCATCAGGTCCTGGACTTTTTTTGGTTGGGAGGTTTTTTATGACCTCTTCTATTTCCTTGCGACTTATAGGTCTATTTAAATTGTTCACCTGTTCTTGATTTAATTTTGGTAAATGGTACTTATCTAAAAACAAGTCCATTTCTTTTACATTTTCCAACCTTGTGGCATATAAGCTTTTGTAGTAAGACCTAATTCACTGAATTTCCTCAGTGTCTGTTGTTATGTCCCCCTTTTCATTTCTGATCTTGTTAATTTTCTAGCTTCAACCACTTTCCTGCAAAATTCAAGATGTTGTTATGTTTTCTGCTGTGTAGTACTCCATTGTGTAAATGTACCATATTAACTTATCCATTCTTCGGTCAAGGGGCATTTATGTTGTTTCCAGGTTCTGGCTATGACAAACAAAACTGCTATGAACATAATTGAGCACATGTCCTTGTGCCAAGATTGAGCATCCTTTGGATATATACCCAAAAGTGGTATTCCTAGGTCTTGAGGAAGGTTGTTTCCTAATTTTCTGAGAAATCGCCACACTGACATCCAAAGAGGATGTACCAGCTTGCATTCCCACCAGCAATGCAGAAGTGTTCCCTTTTCCCCACAACCTCTCCAGCATAAGTTGTCATCAGTGTTTTTGATCTTGGCCATTGTTACAGGTGTAAGATGGAATCTCAGAGTTGTTTTGATTTGCATTTCTCTGATGACTAAGGATGTTGAACATTTCCTTAAGTGTCTTTCAGCCATTTTAGATTCCTATGTTGAGAGTTCTCTGTTTAAGTCTGTACTCCATTTTTTTTACTGGATTATTTGTTCTTTTGATAACTAATTTCTTGAGTTCTTTGTATATTTTGGAGATCAGACCTCTGTCTGATATGGGGTTAGTGAAGATCTTTTCTCATTCTGTAGGCTGTCGTTTTGTCTTGTTGACCGTGTCCTTTGCTTTACAGAAGCTTTTCAGTTTCAGGAGGTCCCATTTAATAATTGTTTCTCTCAGTGTCTGTGCTGCTGGGGTTATATTTAGGAAGTGGCCTCCTGTGCAAATGCATTCAAGTGTATTTCCCACTTTCTCTTCTGTAAGGTTCAGTGTGGCTGGCTTTATGTTGAGGTCTTTGATGCATTTTTACTTGAGTTTTGTGCATGGTGATAGGTATGGGTCTGTTTTCATTCTTCTACATGTTGATAATCATCCAGTTATGCCAATAACATTTGTTAATTAAGCTTTCTTTTTTCCACTTGATATTTTTTGCTTCTTTGTAAAAAATCAGGTGTTCTAAGTGTGGATTAATATCCGCGTTGTCTATTCAGGCCCATTGATACTCCTGTCTGTTCTTATGACAGTACCAGGCTGTTTTCAGTACTATATCTCTGTAGTAGAGTTTGAAGTCAGGGATTTTGATGACTCCAGAAGTTCTTTTATTGTACAGGATTGTTTTGGCTATCCTGGATTTTTCGTTTTTCCATAAGAAGTTGAGTACTGTTCTTTCAAGGTCTATGGATATGTATTGTTTAATTCTGGTTTTGTCATGAACTATCTTTTTTTCTCCATTGATGGTGATTGATAGCTTTGCTGGGTGTAGTCTTCTGGGCTTGCAGCTGTGGCCTCTTAATGTTTGCATCACATCCATCCAGGACATTCTGGCTTTCATGGTTTCCATTGAGAAGTTAAGTCTAATTCTGATAAGTCTGCCTTTATATGTTACTTGGCCCTTTTCCTTTGCAGCTCTTAATACTCTTTTCTATTCTCTATGATTTGCATTTTTATTATTATATGCCAAGGGTTTTTTTTGGCTCAGTCTTTTTGGTGTTCTGTAAGCTTCTTGTACTTTCATAGGGATATCCTTGTTAGGGTTGGGAAAGTTTTTTTTCTTGTACGGTTTTGTTGAATATATTTTTCTGTGTATTTAAGTTGGACTTTTGGTCTTTTCATGATGTCCCAGATTCCTGGATGTTTTGTGTTAAGAATTTGTTGTATTTAACATTTTCTTCGACCTATTTTCTTTATAATTTCTTGAACACCTGAGATTCTTCCACGTCTTGTATTCTGTTGGTTATGCTTGCATTTGCAGTTCCTGTTTGTTTACCTAGATTTTCCATATCCCAAATTTCCTCAGTTTGTATTTTCTTTATTGCCTCTATTTCAGTCTTCAAGTCTTGAACTGTCTGCATCACCTGTTTATTTTCTTGGTTTTCTTTAAGAGATTTATTGATTTATTCCAATTTTTTGTTTGCTTTTTCCTCCAGTTGTTGAGTGACTCTACAGTTTTGTTAGTTCACATTTCTTACCAGTGGTTTTCATAGCCTCAGATCAGTTTCAATAATCTATGTCTTACATCTTCTTGTACTGTGCTTCCTCGTAACTCAAATATATTAACCTCTATGTCCTTCCCATTCCAGGCCAGATGCTTTCTTGGTTAAGCTGAAGCATATTCAACTCCTCTGTGACACTGATACATACTCTTGACAGATAGAGTCTGTGTTATCTTCTTTGTGGCACTTTTCTTCTTTTCTTTTTTACCTCCTTTTTATTTATTCTTTGTGTTATTCACATTATGTTTCTCCATCACATTTATATTCCATTCCCAATCCCTTTTTATCCACCCTTTACTCTTGCAACACCTTTCAAATAAAATAAAATTTAAGAGAAAAAAGAAACAATGAGAAAGAAAACATCAGTCTCATCCTGGCAGCTAACAGGGTGAGTCATGCAGGAAACACCTTTATCCATTTACCTTTACTTGCAAGTGTTCTTTGCAGAGAGACATTGGTCTGCTTCTAGTCCTCTGGAACTTCTCTTGATTATCCTGCTGTTGCCCTGTGTTGTGAAAATCCTGATGCTTTGGGCCTGAAGGACTGTTCCTTCACCTGCTCTAGCAGATCACAGATTGGGTGGGTGGGTGTTGGGGTGGGCCTGGGTAGTTGCAGGGTTTGTCAGACCCCCATATTTCCCTTTTCCTCATCACAAGAGTGAGCTCCTTAGGGCACTTTTTATAAACGCATGTCCACCATTGTCCTGTACTACCTAGTTCCCTTCATTTTACTGTGCTCATTTTTCTTTCCTCCTCTTGTCTATATCCTTCTCTGAGCCTGTTCCATTTGTTGATATGGCTTAAATAAAATTATATTGTATTTGAGTCTTTAAAGATTCAAGTTTTGCATGCTATTCCCCAATTATGGATCCCTTTAGAAAATTTCTGGATATCTTTGAATATTAAATATAAATGGAGATGGCCAGTAATTATGTGACTCTTATTTATACGATTTTGGATTCTAATATTTGGTTGTATGTTTATAGTATATTGCATTTATTATGCTGACTTATGATGTATTCATTTCTAGTCACTCCATGACATTTATGATGAAAGCATGTTGGATTTTGTGAAAACCTCATGGAAGAGGAGGCATAAAGAGTATTATAGCAGGAGGGGATGGATGACACCAGGAAACATTTCTCTCTAAGTCATCTGAGCAAAGATCATAAGAACTAAAAGAGATTGAATCTAAATTACAGGACCTGCATAGGTTTACACCAGGTCCTCTGCATATTTAGTATATCTTTCAGTTTAATATTTTTATGGGATTTCTGATATCTGAATGAGTAGGTCTCAGATTCTTTTTTATTTATGTGCATATTTATTCAATATATCCTGGAAATGTGTAGGTCTCAGATTCTTGTGCCTTAAGAAGGACTGTTTTCCTTTTGTTGGTTTGACATGTCCAACTTCCATGTCATGGTTTTCTTTAATCTTATTGTATTTTATTTTGTTATGGTTTGCTATTATGCCTTAGAATCCTGTTCTCATGTAATGACAGAAAGGGAGTAGATCCGCATGGGAGTGGAGGTGGGGAGGAACTGAGAGGAGTCAAGGGAAGTGGAAATGTAATCAGGATATATCATAGGGGAACAGGATCTATTTTCAATAAAATATTCAAAAAATAATCAAAGGTTTTCTGGGCTCTAATATGATAATCAAGCAATTTTTGTCTTTGAGTGCTTTTTTGATGTATTACAGTTACTGATGGCTATATGTTGGCCATGCCTGCATCTTTGATTAAATTGTGATAGCCTTTTGTTTTAAACTAAAATCACTTTATTGTAATGAACTCAGAAATAAAAGCATTAAAGAGCATCCACGAAATAGCCTCTCCATGGAACACTTGCCCAAGGCCAAAATTCTGTCTATGTCAATGAACCTTTATGGTTAGAATAGCCATGCTGAAGCCATGCGGCTTTGCTTAGGATTTTACATTGCCACTAGCAATTACAATTTTGTGCCCTTGTCAGAGTAGGAAATAGAAAAATAATTATCTTTTTATCCTCTTTCATAAATCATGGATTCATTTACTTTCTCATCACCTGATGCTTTCTTTGTTCTTTGTCTCCTTTCTAAAATGATATACTGAAGTTATATTTACACCCATTTACATAAATGTACATAGATATTATGGAATAGGATCTACATGTGAAGGAGACCATGTGATCTTTGTTCATTTTGAGATTGTGTGATCTGGCTTAGAACCATCCCTTATAAGTGCATTGATTAACCAATACATGTTATGATTTCATCTTTCACCCTAGTCAATAGTCAATTTTACATAAGAACACACATTTAATTATCAATTTATCTGTTTTTGTTTATGTAGGTGGGCCATATTTCTTTGTTATAGTAAATAGAGCATAAATGAAAATGGATATTAAAGTACCTCTAGGGTATGGTAAGGAATTCTCTGGGTTTAAACCCAGGAGTGGAATGCCTGGGTCAAATAATAGTTCCATTTTCCATTTTTGAGAAAACCTAAAACTGATTTCCAAAATGAATGTATTAAAGTTTTGCAAATTCTTTCATGAAGCCAGCATAACACTGATACCAAACCAGATAAAGACAAAGCAACAGCAAAGGAAATTTACAAGTCAGTATCCCTGATAATGTTAAAATTCTCAGTAAAATAGTAGGAAGCAAAATTCAGAATGACACCAAACCCATCATTCATTTTAAATAATTTTTGTGTGAGGTGGAAGGTATTAAGCCTATTTTTATCAGGTATTGGAACAGGCTACAGCAGTTCTGTTATGACCATGGCCTCCTGAGGAACAAGTTTATTGCCAGGAACTATTTCAATTTTCCTTGAAGATAGAATGTAAAACACAGAGGTGTCTGTGAAACCACCAAGATCCACTGACACGATGAAAGCCACAAGAAGGGCATTTTTATTGACAGCTTCTTCCTGGGTCCTTTGCACATCAGGTGGTCAGAGTGTAGACTCTCACAGATTCAAGTTGAAGAGTACAATGGGCCTCAAACAATATGAAGGATGCTGATTCAACCTTCTGACAAAACTCCCATATTCATTCCAGCTAATCTTAAAAAGACAAAGTGCTACCTAGTTAACTTTCTGTGATGATATTTGGAGTGTGACAGGTCAGTTAACAACTGGATACTAAGAAAAACATATCATTTCCAATGCTAAAATGAGATTGAATAATTTTTTTCCTTATCCAGACCAAACTAAGTCTGGACCCGATGGAGTAATGACTCATGAGAATAAGGGGTCCAAAAGATGGAAAACACAGAGAAGTCAGGCGATTCACGTTCACCAGCCACCAACTGTTATTATTTAAAAGACTAACGTATCCTCTTAAGATGGAGGAGAGAGTATAAAAAACGAAAAAGCTAGACACTAGGATCAGAATGCTCTGGGTGACTCTGGACTCAGGCGACATTCTACTGGAACGATGAGAGCTGCGGATGTGTTGAACCCTCTGCTTGTGTCTGTACAGAGTGACAATCATGGATCCACTGGACCAGGCCATGAGCACAGAAAGAAAGACTTCAGGGCAAACCACCAGTGCTGCATAGAGTGAGTCAACAATTGCATCCTGCCCTACAATGGAGCAGTATCCAAAATCTCGTGTTTGTGACACATTTTTGCTGCTCCTGTTCAAAATTGTGTATGAAAAATAAATAAAATTTATGGACATGTACAGGATCCAGAGGAGGAAAATGTGGCAGCTGATGTACTTCTCAACTTTGACTTTATGATCCTTCCAGCAGGATTTCCTGGGGCAAATGGTCAAGGCCTGAAAGACGCTCAGGAGGCAAGTGGTACCAATGGACACACTCCTACCACATCCCTGAATGTACAATAGGAGCTTGCATCCAAAATCATTCAAGAATTGCTTAAGTCCCCAAACTGCCATAGTTTGGGGCACTCCTGTAGAGAGAATGATCAAGGCATTGGCTGCCATTACATTCATCAAAATCAAATCTGTGGGCTTCAATGTGCATTTTCTGTAGTAAAGGACTATATAGTAAAAAATTAGAGAGAAATTTCCCAGGATTCCAGTCGTGGTTTGTAATAAGAAAATAATGCTAATTGCCATATTCCAGAAGTCCATTTTGTGACTTGGCACAATTTCGTTTAGAATATGGCCCCTCTATTCTTCTCACCAAATAACTACTGACAAATGTTTGCAGCCTGAGGTAGAGGAAGAAGCCTTTATTTCATGTGGCTACTGAAAGAATGAAGGGTATTTTAAGTTTAGGTGTTCAAGTTCAGCCCTTACCATTTAGAAAGACCTCATCCTCAAAAGTTTGACAGTAGTAGTTCCTTTCTAGGTATGCTACTGTAAGAATGAACAATACATTAGAATGTACATAATGATGAAGGAGGGACATCAAACTTCAGAGAAAAATGAATTGTTCATAATGATTTGACATTGGCCCCTGAGAAACAATGGAAATTGACTGGCCAAACAAACAAATATAATGCAACATTTCCAGAATATAATATTTTCTGGTCATGGTGTTAATAAAAACAACTTAAGTAATGTCCAGATAATTACATATATCAATGTTTAATGTATATCTCATCTAAAAATAAGATATGAAAGAAGAAATTTATGATGCCTCTGAGAATTACATTGCAAGTGACGCTTCATCTTGTCTCATGTCGAGACAGCTTTTGTTTAACCTGAAATTAACTCTCCCTTTTCTACTCCATCCACGAGGAGTCCCTCCCTTGGAAATGTACCCAAACCGGTTGTAGAAACTGAGTCAAAACACCCCAAATAACTTCTTGGTTTTAGCTTCTCTTAACCTGTTTGATTGCTTTGCTCCCTGCCCACCCTTGCAAACTGACAACCAGGATATACTTGTTCTGTCATGTTTGCCCTTAAAAGCTTCCTGTAAAATGAATTTGAGACAGCACTGTGAGAAATGTTTCTCTCCAAGTAGTAACCAAGTCCACTTAAAACAGACTCTCAATTTCAAATTTTGTCATGCTGAGTGGACTTTGGGTCTTTTCCCTGCAACAGTCTTATACAGGAAAAATATTAAAAGCACAAATGCATTAGAATGATGGTTGAATTGACAACTTATATCATGTTAAGTTATAGCTTTATGAAAATCATATCCCATAGATACATATATGTGTGCACACTTTTCAGAGATTTGGGAGAGAAGGGGATATCTGGTATGAGGAAATCTCACAGACTGAACAATCAGATAAAATAAGGCAAAATGTGCTAGCAGAAGTGGCAAGGAGAATGGTATCTGATGAATGACAGCTACTGAAGAAATGTTTAGGGTCTCTATTTAAACTGTGTCTGGGATAATCAATGCACCATTTCTTAGGCTTATAGTGGAAATTACAGGAAAAAAGGCATTGGATTAGACAGTCCAGCAGTGCAGTTAAGTCAGAGTATACTCCCAGCACACCATATTCTGTTCCTGCAGGAAGGTGTCTGAAACCCTCGGAAGCAGGTGAGATCCCCTTGAAGAAGTAGGCAGAAGCAGCTGTGTGTTGGTACCAGGATGAACCATGCAGGCCCAGAAAATGCACCATTGCTCCACACAATCAACAGCCATGCAATGACAGCTGAGTAACAATAACTTGAAGAAAATTGGCAATGAATCTTGAGATCTGAAGAAATTAAGTCAAATTTGGAACATGATCTGAGACCTTAGGAACTACCAAATACTATCAGTCTCTACTTCTCCATGCACGGATACTGGAGAACACCTTAGGCAAGGGCTACAGCAGAATATAGAAAGTAGTCTATTAAGGAGGTAAAAAAGACCCCAGAATAACACTAGCGTAATTCTGTCTCAATGTTGTTTTTTATATAGGTGACAGAAATGTTTGTTTATGTGGGTTGAATGTGTTTTGAGCTCAGGAAACTAGAATGGGACACATAAGAGGGTTGAATAGAGTCTGTATGCCTCTGTGAGGATAGAAAAATTACAAGAATCAAGAAGATGCTTCATTTTAAGACAAGCTGTGACCCTGAAGACTACTTTAATGACAGTCACTAAGAAGTATCTGTATCAAATCTTTGAGAATTAAGAATTTCAGTGTCAGATCTGTGAGGCCACTCTGCTCAATTCTGGTAATGAATATTTATCTTCACAGTCATAATGTTCTACACACAAAGACACAAATAGTATGGGTCAAATCAAGCGAAATCCAATATTCTCACTATTAAATATTTACTTAGTTTTATTCGCTAAGAGTTGAGGGTATAATGGCAAATAATTTTTTTATGAGTTAAGTGCATATATGGCAGATAGCAGTGACAATTTATGAGTCATAACTCTCATGTTTGTTTGATTCCATTCCTTGAATTTAAAACTGCATGATGTGGACACTCTCATGATCTGACCTTAGAAATTCTGAGGATAAATGACTCTTTAAATCCCAAAGCTGTTTAGAGGTAAAGCAGACACAGAAAGGTCATGGCATGGATAGTGTGACACAAACTGTCACCTCAGTCTGTGATCACAAAGCAATGACAGATGTTCCCAAACGCATTTACTTCTTCTATGTGGTCTGTGTTCCTCACCTGACACTTTTCACGGTGTTGATAAGTGGCTGTCTGCTTTCTGCTGTAAGTTTTCATTTGAGGGCACTGTAGAGATCGGTCAGTGGTAAAGAACATGTGATGCTCTTGCAGATTACCTAGGTGTGATTCCCAGCACCTACTTGTGTCTCAGCATCACCCGAAACTCCACTTCTAGTGGGTATTAATATTTTCTATGGGAACTGCAGGCACTGAATTTCCATAGTGCACACTTATACATGCAGCAAAACATTCATCCACACAAAATACAACAGATAATAACATCTTTTTAAAAATAAGGATTCATTTCTGCATAAATGTTCACTCTATAGGGAAATGCCAAGTGCATATAAAGTTTTCAAGATTGTAATAGAAAACAGTGTTCTAAGGCTGGTTTGACGTGATAGAAAGTTTCGTTCAGTTTAATTTCACAAGTACATGATAAACCTGGTGTATGTGATTCCACCAGAAATACGCATTCCTACTGTTGTAGAGACAAAGCATATAGTGGTAACTACCAATGAATTACTACCACTACTAATCTGTAAATATGCAACGTTAAATATCAACATGTGATTAAAAAATAATTACACAAGAAGAACATTGAGTACAATAACTGACTTAGAATTCCGTATATATTTGCAAATATTTTGTTGCTGTTGTCACTATGTAGCTCTGGCTATCCTGGAACTCACTATGTAGACTATTTTGACTTCAAACTAACAGAGAGCTGCCTACCTCTGCTTCATAAATGATGAGATTAAAGGTATGTACCACCACAACTTACATATGAAAATACTTATATTAATTTATCTATTATAATGCAATTCATGGTGCATTAAAATAGATGTGGTATTCATGAGACTATAAAGAATAATCAGAAAATGTGAAACCTTAATTATTGTCTAAGAAGGTCCAGCACTAGTGTGGATATAAAGTAGCTGAATGGTACATTCAAGGCTTGCAAAGCACAAGGCCCTGTGTTCTATTGGCAACAATAATAAATACCGAGGAAAGGCATGCTATCTGGTTCTTCTTAACTTTATAGCAAGACTAATACAGGAGAGATAGGTAACTCAGGACACATATGGTTATGTTTGTCACTGCTGAAAAATTATGCTCTACTGTACCTTCCATTCCATGTTACCTTTACAAGTTCAAGAGTTTTTGAGCCATTTTACTACTGGCTATTCAATACAAACAAACTTACCACTTCCTCTATAATCATACGAGAAATGAGGTGCCACATAAGAATGTTTTATTACTCCAGAAGCATACTCACATCCTACACCTTCCCAAGGTTGTGTGTTCTTTCCACTTTAATGTCCACTTTGGGCATGAAACCATGGTAAGTTAATCTTTAATAAAACTTCAAAAAAGATCAATACATGGAGTGTAAGCTTAATTATCACATTAACAAAAACTTCAAAATGTACCGCCACACACAAGGAAAATGTGCTCTAACCTCTTAATGATACCAATAAGTCTGTTCCCTTCAAAAAAGAAACAGAAGTCTGATTTTGCTAATTACTTAAAAGTCATTGGTGAGGACCTTATAGTATTGTTTTTCTGTACCTACTGTATTCCAAGATGTGCATTATTTGTCAAAATACTGTGAGATGTAGTATTAGGATTTTTAACTCATTAATAGAAAAAGCACATTACAACAAAAGTAGAAAGGAAGAAAGAGAGAAGAAAGAAATGGAACAAAAGGAGAGAGAGAGAGAGAGAGTTTTAGTTGCGTAGAACTGGTATCTGTATATGAAACTCATAAAATCACAGTTTGAGGCCATGAGTTCAACAAACACCATTTCAATATTTATGAACACTGATGCTGACTGAGGTTTCAGTTCACTGAAAGGTTGTCTGAACAGAATTACAAACATATTTATTTAATTTCTGATGCTCCACCTGACAATCAAAGGCACAGCAAATATGACAACAATTAGGATACACACTTTCAAAGGAAGATCAGGTGAAAATACAATGCTCTTGAAAGCTGTGTTATTTTTGTTTCTTTGTTTTGTTTTTCTCTTTTTTTTTGAGATGTGGTCTCTCAATATATTTCTGGTTAGTGAAAACTTAACATACCTGGAAGCTTTTTAAATTTCTACCTACCTGGAGTTGTGCTCTCTGAGAGATTAGGCACATTACGAGGAAGATGAGACCAGTGGACCTACACCAACACACCTGTCAGGATGGAAAGAACTACAATTATTGAAAAGATGCTTCATCCTAAGAGCTGTTATGGCCATTGAGACTCTTCAGATGACAATGACCAAGAAGAAAGTGTACCATGTGCTTGAGAACTGAATGTTTGTGTGTTCATCTACATTCAGTGTAGAAAAATAATGAAAAGAAACAATGACCACCGTTCGCCATAGGCTGAGGCCACTCCAGTGCTCAGATCAGAGAGATCACTCTACCCAATTTGGAAATGGGTGTTTGTCATCACAACCATAGGATTCTGCACACAAAGGTGCAGTGTGGTCAAATCCACTGAAATCTAATATCCTCACTGGCAGTTATTCACTTTGTTTTATTTTGTAAATGTTACATGTATAACAGCAAATATAATTTTAAAAATATTTTATTTTTATTGTGTGTATATCAATTTGTATCACTCAAATTCTACAGTCTTTCTTGCCTAGTCATGTCCCATCAACAAAGATATAGAGTCCAATATACTGTTGTACTAAAGTCACATAATTTGATTCCCCCTTTAATAGTGAAGAAATTTTTATTCTACACAGTGAACAGAAGTTCCCTCTCATGTTTCCAGCTCCCTCAATTATTCCTGACTATCGTCTGTGAACTTTTAGTTCTTTATGTTCACTGACATAGCCATAAATGACAACATGTCATTTGTAACTCATAAAAGCCAATCAGTCAGGGACTTATTTATCTCATATGTGCACCCTTGTTCTAGAGGAGAGTTATTGGGTTGCATGCCTCAATTTCTCTGCTACCAAAGCACTCACACTGATTCCATCAGATCTAAATTTCAGTTGCCATATGATTCTTGTAATGAGAGACTCTTTCCTTCCTTGTTCTGAAGAGTCCCCAATGCAGGAAGTTCAAATATAGAGTTTTGCCCAATTTTCTTTTTTCTCTTTTAAATATTTATTTATTATGTATACAATATTCTGTCTGTGTGTATGCCTGCAGGCCAAAAGAGGGCACCAGACCCCATTACAGATGGTTGTGAGCCACCATGTGGTTGCTGGGAATTGAACTCAGGACCTTTGGTAGAGCAGGCAATGCTCTTAATCTCTGAGCCATCTCTCCAGCCCCCCAATTTTCTTAATATCCTCCCCTGATCCATGTTAAAAACACCAAGCCCATACTCATACATAGATCTTTCCATTTCTGTGGATTACAGCTTAGACTTCATGGTTGTTTTGTACTGCTTTATCTGTTTGTTTCATCTGAAATCTTTTCCTTTTGCATACTGAACATCATAAGCAATGGTATGTGTGTTTTTTTAGTAATTAAGTGCATAAATAACCAACAACTAAAAAAGTTTATGAGTAACTGCTCTTCTTAATTTCCTCTTTCAAGATCAGATCATAAAAACATAAGGGTTAAGCACCTCTTTAAATCCAAAAACTTCTTTTGTCAGAGCGGATCCAGAAAGGATTTGAGTAACATTAGTTTGGTGCAAGCACAGTCACCTTAGTCTGTGCTCACTAAGCCATAAGACATATTCTCAAACATACACCAGTCCATATGCAGGTTGTGTTCCCCACTTGATGTTTTATATTCTTCTTTGGTATTATGTTTTGTGCTTTTGGCTGTAGAAAGTTTTTCTTTGTGGGGACTAGAGAGATGGCTCTGTGGTAAAGAACACTTGCTGCTGTTGCAGAGGACCTGGGTTTGTTTCCCAACATCACACAGTGGCTAAAACTGCATGTAAGTCTGGTTTCTAGGGGTTCACAACCCTCTTCTGTCCTCTGTGTGCAATGCATTCTAATAGTACACATGTGCACACACAGACAAAATACTCATGCACACAAAATAAAAATAGATACTAAAATCCTTTTAAACATAAATTTTCATTTTTTCATAAAGTCACATTTCAACAGGAAAATGATAAGTTCAAATAAGACTTTCAATATTTTACTAAAATTCAGTATTCTAAGTGTATTCTGATGTGAGCAGAAAATTTTTCCATCTTCCAGTATCATTTCACAAGCCCAAGGTGGACCAGATATTTATGATGCCACCAGAAATATCCATTGTTACCATGGAGGGGTAAAGATAGAGTGGAAACTGCAGATGAATTACTAACCTCATTACTCTGTAGAAAATGCAACATAAATTACATGTGCATGAGAAGAAAATTAAGTGACAAGACTATTTAATTTAAAATTCTGTATATTCCTGCTACTTCTTATGTTGATGAACTGATTATAGTATCATTTATAATGCACTCTAACAGAGGAGAGCCATGTGGGATATCTACAAAGGAATCTGAAATTGTAAAACTTTAAACATTGTCCAAACTGAAATAGAGATCTAAATGTGGAGACAAATGAGGTGAGCCCTGAAGTGCCATGCGCAGGGCTTTGTGTTACTTTAACAACAACTATAAACTGTGAGAAAGCATAGCATGAAGTTATGCCTAACATCGGAGTATGACTAAACCAGGAGAGGTAACTCAAGCACATTTGGACCTGGCTGTCATTGCCTGATACTCATACTGGTACTCTTCTATCAGTGTTATCTTTCCTAGTTGAAAATTGAAGTTTCAAACAATCATTTTACCAGGGGTCAGTCAATCCCAACACAGTTACTGTAACTATAACTCATAAATGTATTCTTACATAAGAATGCATTTTACTCCAGAATCAGATTCACATCCTGCAACTTCCCATGGTTGTGTGCTTCTTATATTTCCATTCTTATATTAGTGTGGGTGTGAAACCCTGGTAAGTTCACTACGTTCACCTATAATAATAACAATATCCACAAGGTTAGTATACCTGTGAGGTAATGAAAATGGTCACATTGAGTTGCTACCACAGCCCTTCAACGTCTTCACAGATGGGCTGTTTTACCCTACAGTAACCTACATTCTCCCTGAGTGAGGGACTTACATTACAGAAAGAACCAATGATGACTGTAATAAGGTTAGGAACACTTAGCTCTCTCTCACTAACCTCTTTACTATGTAATAGTTCTTGTGCCTTCCCTCTCTGTTACACAGATCTATTTCTACTCCAGATTCCCATTATCAGACATGATAACTTTCCCAAGCCTTTTCATTGCTGTCTCTGCAGCACCCTCTACAATATAGTGTACTCACCTGGCTTCCAATCTCTGCAGTGTGGTGGGTTCAGTGTACAGATCCTGACTTCATTGTAATCTGCAATGTCAGAGAGGAAGGCAGTTCATCCTAAGATAAAGGTTTGAGACTCTGTGACCTCAACTCCCTACAGAATGATAATTTTCATATCACCTGCACTGGCACTGACAGTGTGGCTTTGGGAGACAAAATTATTCTTGAACTTTTTTTCCAGTTGCTAATTAAAACCACACTTAAGAATTTCTTGTGAATATTTCTAATGACATGAGGTGTTTTGAAGAGGCAGTATGTTTTCTTGATCCTAGAAGGTTGACTGGCTCTCTAGTGGAAAGTGCCAAAAACTTTGAGTTCAGATTCAGGACAAATTTACAGAAGAATCCATGCCTCATTGGATCTAAATTTCTTTGACTGGTTTCCATACAAATAAATATACCTGTTTTTTTTAAAAGATTTAGAACATTTTCTACTTAATGTCTCTGAGTTTCATATATGAACATTCCTTTTATTCAAGTCCATCCCCTATTAGCTTCTTGCTAGCAATAGCAATAAGACAACATAAGGAGGTCAAGGGGATTCAATTTGGAAAGGAAGAAGTCAAACTTTTGTTATTTGCAGATGATATGATAGTGTACATCAGTGACCCCAAAAACTCCACCAAAGAACTCCTACAGCTGATAAATACCTTCATTGATGTAGCAGGATACATGATCAACTAAAAAAAATGATTAGCCCTCTTATACACAAAGGATAAAGAAGCAGAGAGGAAAATCAGAGAAACTTCACCTTTCACGATAGCCACATAGCATAAAGTATCTTGGGGTGACAATAACCAAGGAAGTGAAAGATCTATTTGACAAGAACTTTAAGGCTTTGAAGAAAGAAACTGAAGAGGATACGAGTAAATGGAAGGATCTCCCATGCTCTTGGATTGGGAGGATCAACATAGTAAAAATGCCAATTCTACCAAAGGCAGCCTATGGATTCAATGCAATCCCCATCAAAATCCCAACAAAATTCTTCACAGACCTTGAGAGAACAATAATCAACTTTATATGAAAAAACAAAAAACCCAGGATAGCCGAAACAATCCTATACAATAAAGGTACTTCTGGAGGCATTACTATCCCTGACTTCAAACTCTACTTCAGAGCTACAGTAATGAAACCAGCTTGGTATTGGCATAAAAACAGAGACATTGACCAATGGAATAGAATCAAAGATCCGAATATGAACCCACAAACCTATGAACACCTCATTTTTGATAAAGGAGCTAAAAGTATACAATGGAAGAAAGAAAGCATCTTCAACAAATGGTGCTAGCATAACTGGATGTCAACCTGTAGAAGAATGAAAATAGATCCATATCTATCACCATGCACAAAACTCAAGTCCAAATGGATTAAAGACCTCAATATAAATCCAACCACACTGAACCTGATAGGAGAGTGGGAAGTAGTCTGCAACACATGGGCACGGGAGACCACCTCCTACGTATAACCCTAGTAGCACAGACAATAAGAGCAACAATGAATAAATGGGACCTCCTGAGACTGAGAAGCTTCTGTAAAGCAAAGGACACAATTAATAAGACAAAAAGGCAGCCTACTGAATTGGAGAACACCTTCACCAACTCCACATCAGACAAAGGACTGATTTCCAAAATATATAAAGAACTCAAAAAATTAGACAGTAAAATTCTAAATAACCCAATTTAAAAATTGGGGTACTGAACTAAAAAGAAAATTCTCAACAGAAGAAGTTCAAATAGCCAAAAGATACTTAAGTAAATGTTCAACTTCCTTAGCAGTCAGGGAAATGCAAATCAAAACAGCCTTGAGATACCATCTTACAATTCTCAGAATGGCTAAGATCAAAAACACCAAGGATAGCTTTGCTGGAAAGGATGTGGAGTAAGGGGAACAATCATCCATTGCTGGTGGGAATGCAATCTTGTACAACAACTTTGGAAATCACTGTGGTGGTATATCAGGAAATTGGGAGTCAACCTATCTCAGGATCCAGCAATACCACTGTTGGGAATATACCCAAGAGATGCCCAATCATACTACAAAAGCATTTGTTCAACTATGTTCATAGCAGCAATATTTGTAATAGCCAGAACCTGGAAACAACCTAGATGGCCTTCAATGGAAGAATGGATAAAGAAAGTGTGGAATATATACACATTAGAGTACTACTCAGTGGAAAAAAAAACAATGACATCTTGAATTTTGCATGCAAATGGATGGAAAGAGAAAATACTATCCTGAGTAAGATAATCCAGACCCCAAAAGATGAATATGGTATGTACTCACTCATTAGTGGACTCTAGCCATAAACAAAGGACATTGAGCCTATAGTTCACAAGCCCAGAGAAGCCAAATAATTAGGTGAACCCAAAGAAAAGCATATATAGATCTTCCTGGAAAATAGAAGCAGACAACATCACCTGGCAAAAGTTGGGAGCAGGGGGTTGTAGGTGTGTGTGGGTGTGGGGGAAGGGGAGACGGGGAGAGAGAAGGGAGAAGGGTAGGGTTGGGAAGAACTTGGGGGAGTGGGAGGGTTCATATAGTGGATATAGGAGCAGGGAAGAAATATCTTCACTAAGGGAACCATTTTAGGGTTGGCAAGAGACTTGGCTCTAGTGGAGATCCTAGGTTTCGATGAGGACGTGCCCTTCTAGGTCCTTGGATAGCAGAGGAGAGGGTGCCTGAACTGACCTTTTCCCATAGTCACACTGATGAATATCTCAAATATCACCATAGAACCTTCATCCGGCTGGCGATGGACAGAGACAGAGACCCACATCTGAGCACTAGACTGATCTTCCAAAGTCCAGTTGAAGAGCAGAAGGAGGGAGAAGATGAGCAAGGAAATCAGGACCGCGAGGGGTTGGTCCACCCACTGAGGCAGTGTGCCTGTTCTAATGGGAGCTCACCTAATCCAGCTGGACCGGGACTGAATGAGCATGTGATCAAACTGAACTCTCTGAATGTTGCTGACAATGGGGGCTGACTGAGAAGCCATTGATAAAGGCCCTGGGACTTGTTTCTACTGCATGTACTGGCTTTTTGGGACCCTAGTCTATTTGGATGCAAAGCTTCCTAGTCCTGGATGTAGGGGGGAGGGCCTTTTACTTCCCATGGGGCAGGGTTCCCTACCCTCTTTTAAGGAGGGAGTAGGAGGGAGGTGGGTGAGTGGGGGAGTGGGAGGGAAATGGGAGGAGGGAAGGAAGTGTAATTTTTTGAATGGAATAAATAAAAAAATAAAAAAATAGAAAAACAAATGTAGTATTATACCAACATAAAAACCGACAACAGAATAATGGAAAAAAATAGCCCATAAATGTATGATTGGCTGACAAATCAACCGTTTCCAAGAATACACAATGTGTAAAAAGAGTGTTTAGTGCAGGGAAAACTAAATATCTACATAGAACCTCATGAAATGGGGCTGGTATCTAACACACACAGAAATCAATTCAAATCAGGTAAAAGAACAGCATGTGCTATCTAATCTATGCAACTGATAGACTATATCAGTGTTATGTGTCTCTCAAGGAAGCTAGATCTGTCTACCTCCAAGATGCCCTCTAGTTTGATCTACTTTGTTTTTATTTTTTAACTTGGTGGTGTGTGTCAACTTTTGAGTTATCTCTATATGGGTATTCAACTTCCTCAGCACAAATTGCTTTTGGTTGAGAATTATTATAAGTAGACACTGCGAAAGCATTTTTTCTCTGTCCTTTTCTTGAAAAGGTATAGTGAAGAAGCAGTATTTTAAATTAATACGTATAACGAAGTCATCCTCTTGGTAATAGCTAAGGGAGAGGAATTCCAGAGTAAAGAGAGCCCATAGGTTGAATAACCTTTTGGACAGCTTAGAGCTGTCACCTTTCTCCATTTTCCAGATTTCAAATACTGGTTGATTCTTCAATATGGTAAGTATCTAGTTGCTGCTGTACCTGCTTGTCTTTTATTAAAGGTCATTGTTTAACCCATATGAGTTTCTCAGTTAACCATTTATTTTCTTTAATTTATTAGATTTTAAAAATACCAATTCAAGTTCTCACTCTTTGACTGTCTTCCTTTCCCTCCCCACCCTCCTCATATCCCACCCCCATCAAATCCTCAGAGAGGATAAGGCACATTGCTTTGTGGAAGTTCCAAGACACTCCCTAATATATCTAGGTTGAGCAAGTTATACATCCAAAGAGAATAGGATCCCCCAAAGCTAGTACATGCAGTAGGGATAAATCCTGGTGCCACTGCCAGGGGCCCCTCAGTCTGCCCAAGCAACTTGACTGTAAACCACATTCAGAGAGTTTAGTTTGGTCCTATGCTTGTTCCTTCCCAGTCAGGTTGAAGTTGGTGAGCTCCCATTAGCTCAGGTAAACTGTTTCAGTAGGTGAACCCATTATGGTCTTGATATCTTTGCTCATCTTCTCATTTCTTCCATTCTTTAAGTGGATTTTTGAAGCTTAGTCCAGTGCTCCAATGTGGGTCTCTGCCTCTGTTTCCATCATTTTCTGGATGAAGGTTCTATGGTATTATTTAAGATATTCATTAATCTGATTACATGGCAAATCAAGATAGGGCCCCTTCTCCTCTCTTGCTTAGGGTCTTAGCTGGGGTCATCCTTGTGGATTCCTGGGAATTTCTCTAGAGCCAGATTTCTGTTAACCCTATAATGGCTCCCCCAATCAAGATATTTATTTCCTTGCTTTCTTTTCTGTTCATCCTGCATCTCAAATATCCCATCCCCTCGAGTTCTTCTCAACCCTCCCTTTCTCCCCTCCACTTCACCTTCTACCCTCTCTTCCCTCCAGTCCCATGGTCCCAATTTTATCAGACAATCTTGTCTGTTCTAATTTCTAGGTGGACCTATATATTTTGGGGGGTTCACCTTATTACTTAGCATCTCTGAGATCATAAACTATAGGCTCAATGTCTTTTGTTTATAGCTAGTCCACTTATGAATGAGTACATACCATATTCATCTTTTTGGGTCTGGTTCACCTCATTTAGGAGAGTGTTTTCTAATTCCATCCATTTGCATGAAAAATAAACAAGTGTGTGATTACTGGCTTATAGGTTTATATATGTGCAACTTAATCAGATTCAACTCATTTCCTAACATTTGTGATGACACTCACATAGATTGTCATAGCATGAGATTCTACATTTATCCACTAATATTCCCAAATTTTCTATTTTCAGCCTTTTCTACCTTCACTTTGTATTGATTTTTATTTGTCTGTTTTTAAAACATTTATCTTTATTTTATTAGCTTACACAGTAACATTTGTCATTAATTTCTTTTTCAAAAATCAGGTGTTCCTAGGTGTATGGATTAATCTGGGTTAATATTCGATTTGATTCCATTGGCCAACCTGTCTGTGTAAAGGTATATATCATTAGGAAATTGAAATATAATAGATGGCTATGGATGGATAGGAAGATGGGACAGGAGCATCAAGTGTTTATAGAGAAAGATAAGCAGGACAATGAAGTGAAGGCAATTTGGATCCTCACCTTACTAGACCTGGAAGGAGGTGGGAGGTCCTTGGACTTCCCACAAGGCAGGGAACCCGGACTGCTCTTCGGGCTGATGAGGGAGGGGGACTTGATTGGGGGAGGGGGAGGGATATGGGAGGCAGTGGAGGGGAGGAGTAGAAATCTTTAATAAATAAATAAATAAAATAAAATAAAAAGAAAAACACAGCTGAAATTAAGGACCATATATGGTGTGTGTGTGTGTGTGTGTGTTGATCTAACTGAAATTGCCAAATATTGGAGGAGACAGAGTCCCACCTGATCATCTCTTGCCTCAACAGAAGCCTTCTTTACCATGATTAGGTTACATCTATTAGAGTTGTTGGCCAAAGGGATCCCACAGGCATCCCCAAGCAAACAAGGATGTTTCCAAGAATATAGTTTTTGTGCACAAGATAATGAAAGGGCCCCGCTGATAAAGAAAACACCTATACACCACTTTGAATATGGAGAAGCTGAGCTAGTGCCTACATAGAATCTTCACCCTCATGTTATAGTATGGTTGTTACAGGAAGATATTCTGAAGACTACCAGAAGAGAAAGGTAATCACCAAGCAGGCCCTAAACTGTGTAGTGGTATCCTAACAACAATATATGCTAGAGAAATTGTGGTACAAATCCTGGGGAGTAGAAAAAAGAATATCAGATTTGACTTAAGGCTAGTTCCACAAGAAGAAACACAATACTCAATATTTATTTGGATATCAAGAACAAGACACTAAATAGCCCAGGGATCAAGAGTAAAATCCAGTAATACTGGTTTAAGGAAAGTAACAATAAAATGACTCCTAATTATAGACCATTAACTTGTTCAATCAATATCACAGTAGTTTCCCAGTACAGCAGAGGAAAACAAATACAGAGACTTGCAGCCAAATATTATGTAGAGAGAGTGAGAGACCTTGGAACTTATAACCTTGTACAGGATGTCTCTAAGAAATGCCTTCTCTCAAGCCTCATGGAACCCTAAAAAGAAGAGGTGGAAGAAAGTAAAAGAGCAAGAAGAAATTGAAGACACCAAAAAAAAAAAAACAACTCTCATAAGAGTACAGAGACTTTGGAAGAATGTATCTGAACTGCATGGGGCTGCACTAGTTATCGAAGCATATTTTATAACTTTCAGGTTGTTTTTGGTTTCTGTTGGATTTCTGAGTGTAGGGATACATGGATACATGTGTTTCTGATTCTTAGGCCTTCTCTTTGGCTCTCTTTCTTCTGCCTGTCTTCTCTAACTCCAACTATTAGTTTTTGTTTGATGTTATTTTATTTTATTACTATCCCTTGGAAGCCTGTTCTTTCCTCATGAGAGACAGAAAGGAAGTGGATCCAGATGAGAGGGCAAGTGAGGAAGAACTGGGAGAAGAAGAGGGAGAGAAAATGACAACCACAAGATATTACCTCCATTAATTCTCTTGTTTCTCTGTTAGGTTTCTGTCTGATTGACCTGTCCATTGGTGAGAGAGGAGTGTTGAAGTCTCCTACTATTAGTGTGTGTGGTTTGATGGCTGCCTTGAGTTTTAGCAATGTTGCTTTTATGTACGTGGGTGCTTTTATATTAGGGGCATAGATATTCAGGATTGAGACTTCATCCTGATGAACTGTTCTTGTTATGAGTATAAAATGCCCCTCTTCATCTCTTTTGATTGATTTAAGTTTGAAGTCAACTTTGTTAGAGATTAGTATGGCCACACCTGCTTGTTTCTTAGGTCCATTTGCTTGATAAGCCTTTTCCCAGCCCTTTACTCTGAGTAGGTGCCTGTCTTTGTGGTTGAGGTGTGTTTCTTGTAAACAGCAGAATGTTGGATCCTGTTTTCGTATCCACTCTCTTAGTCTGTGCCTTTTTATAGGTGAGTTGAGTCCATTGACATTAAGTGATATTAATGACCAGTGGTTGTTAACTCCGGTCACTTTTTTAGTAATAGAGTTTGTGTGTTTCCCTTCTTCGAGTTGCGCTGATGAAGGGTCATTAGATATCTGAGTTATTGTGGGCATTGTTGGACTACTTGGGTTGTATTTTTCCTTCTATTACTTTCTGTAAGGCTGGATTTGTGGCTACATATTGTTTAAATTTGTTTTTATCCTGGAAAATTTAGTTTTCTCCATTTATAGTGAACGAAAGATTGGCTGGGTATAGTAGTCTGGGCTTGCATCCATGGTCTCTTAGTTCCTACAGTACATCTTTCCAGGACCTTCTGGCTTTCATGGTTTCCATAGAGAAGTCAGGTGTAAGTATGATAGGTTTACCTTTATAAGTAGCTTGGCCTTTTTCCTTTGCAGCTCTTAATATTCTTTCTTTATTCTGTATGCTTTGTGTTTTGATTATTATATGGCAGGGGATGTTCTGTATGCTTCTTGAACCTTCATATGTATATCTTTCTTTAGGTTGGGAAAGTTTTCTTCTATAATTTTATTAAATATATTTTCTGGACCGTTGAGCTGCACTTCTTCTCCTTCTTCTACTCCTATTATTCTTAGGTTTGGTCTTTTTATTGTGTCCCAGATTTCCTGAATGTTTTGTGATGAGAGTTTGTTGGACTTGATGTTTTCTTTGATCAGTGTGTTTATTTTCTCTATGGTATCTTCAGAATCTGAGATTCTTTCTTCTATCTCTTGTATTCTGTTGGTTATGCTTGTTTCTGTTAGGATTAAAGGTCACTGTCTTTCTTTGTTTTATGGAGGCCACCTGTTTGATTCCTGGCCACTCAGACTCCAGAAATAAACACACAGAAACTATATTAATTAAATGACTGCTTGGACCATTATTTATAGCTTCTTATTGGCTAACTCTTACATCCTCAATTTAACCAATTTCTCTTAATTTGTGTGTCACCATGTAGCTGTGGATTACTGACTAAAGTTCTGGTGTCTGTCTCTGGCATGGCTACATGGCTTCTTCCTGACATTACCCTTCTTTCTCCTAGCATTCACTTTAGCTTTCCCTGCCTAGCTAAGTTCTGCCTTGCTATAGGTCCAAAGTAGTTCCTTTATTAACCAATGATATTCACTGCATACATAAGGGAATCCCACATCACCTTCTCTTTTCTGTTTAAATAAAAGGAAGGTTTTACTTAAACATATTAAAATTACATATAAGAAAACAGTTATCAAGCAAGAATTATAGTTACAATATTTATATCTACTTAATCTTTTATCATAACTAAGAAAAACTATAACTATCAGTTCTTCAACACCATCCAGACTCCAGAAAGATATATTATCTAAGTAAACAATAAGTTCATTGTAAGCAACTTCCAAAACTCTAGAATTGGCAGACATCTCATTGCATGCACAGTTTGCTATAACAAAATGAAACTCAAATTTGTATCAATATGCAGAATTTTCATACAAATTACAAAAGTAAAATCCAATGTAAAACATTTAAAACAAATAATGGCTTTTTAAGAGCAGAATAATCTAACTTTTATCTTATTATATCTATATTCTTCCATTTTCTTTTCAGAGTAAATTCAAAAATCTACCTTTTTATCCTATAATATTCACTGAACAAAAAACCCCATCTACCTTACATCTTTAGAATGTGAGTATTGTATACTTAAATTTACTTCTTGCTGTCTGGGGGCAGTGGTATCTTTTGGGGGATTCCAGAAGAAAAATTTGGGTTAATTGTCAAGTCCTGAGAGAGGTAACTGTACCATTTTTGTCCAATCTATATATAATGGGAAAGTGTAGGGCTTATCACAAATCATGGATAGAGTAGTATATAAGGTTGAAAAATCACAGCAAGCTAACTTGAAATTGTTCTGAGCAATTTGTAGTTCAAAGCTGATTTTTAAGTGGTTCTATCAGCTGAATAGCTTCATATGAACCAAGAAGAAACATTGTTGTGGAGCCTTATCTTCTTCCTTAAGACTTCAAAGATTACCGTAGGAAAATTTAATATTCACTGTGGAAAACTTAAGCATTATTTTTATCAAAGCAGAAAGTTTGAATTTCAATAGACATATAGTCAAAGAAAGGTACTATAGAGCTGAACATAGGTATGGGGAAAGGTAAAAATTTTGAAAGCAGAGTTTTGATAACTTTTGTCCCTAAATATTATCTTCCTTCTGTCCCACACAAGGTGGCTCCTAATATGAGACAGAAACTCTAATTTTTTCTTTTAATACTATTGTTGGATTTAGAGAAGTGATGGAGGAGGGTCATTGGTCTATGTGTTACTCTCATTGGTTAATTAATAAAGAAAATTGCTTGGCCTGATAGGTCAGAACAGAGGTAGGTGGGGAAGACAGAACAGAATGCTAGGAGCAAGAAGGCAGTGAGGCAGACACCATAGCTCTCCTTTCCGAGATGGACACAGGTTAGAATCTTCCCAGTAAGCCACCACCTCGTGGTGCTACACACATTAATAGAAATGGGTTAATAAAGATGTGAGAATTAGCCAATAAGAGGCTGAAACTAGTGGGCCAGGCAGTGTTTAAATAAACACAGTTTCCGTGTAGTTATTTCTTGTAAAGCTAACCGGGAGCTGGGCTGTTGCCCGCCACTCCATATCACTACAATGGGAGCCGGGCCGCAGTCTGCTGTTCCATATCTCTACAGAGAAGGGAAGTCACCATCCAACTCCAAAGCCAGCTGTGATTTTTAAGTGAGTTGCGACTATCATTGTACTGAGAAGTAGGGAGGTATATGTTTAGGTAGTGAAATTTTAGCCTACAGAGGATATTGGTATGGTAAGTCATTTTTTTTTTGCTTGATGATTCTCTCTGCATAGCTATCTTTTCTTCTTTAGGCCTAAATGTCCAAGTTTTCTTGAATTTTTGAGGATAGGTATTGTCATACAAAGAAAAGAAAAAAACCCTGTCCCAACCTTTATAAAGTTTCCTTACCAACTGTAGTATTGTCATCTCTGTGGATGAGCTGTCATTTCTATTTATCAAGAGATTTTCCTCTTTCTAACAAAATCTTGATTAATTTTGATGGTATCCATAGCTTTTCCTCTCCTGTGGAAGCAAGAATGAATCACCTTCTTCAATGTGGCACATCTTCTTGTTTCCATTCTGAGGTAAACACATCCTTGATATACACCAGCTGATTTTTTTCTATTATCCAATGACTCTTTTCAGCCAATGTTCCTTTCTCATTAAAAGAAAATTCAAGATTAATTAAGCATCATGAAATCTATTTTGTGGGGGGTCTTTTTCATTCCTTACTGTTTGTTTAACATATTTGATCTTTCAATAACTGCCTGACCTGTAGGATTTTTTGGTATAACTGTAATATGATTTATATTATAATAAGCAAAAAACTGTTGAATATTCTGAGAGAAATATGCTGGAGCATTGTCTGTCTTTATTTGTGCAGGTATACCCATGATGGTCATAATTTCTAGTAAATGTGTGATTACCAAATCAACCTTTTCTGAACTTAAAGAAGCTGCCCATTGAAAACCTGAATAGGTATTGGTGGTGTGTTATACATATTTCAGTTTTCAATTCTACAAAAATGGAACACATCTATCTGCAAAATTTCATTTCTTGGAGTATGCTTTGGGCTACTTCTTGCAGGTAGTGTTTGGTTGTGTAAGGAACAAGTAGGACATTTCCTTATTTACAATCAATAATTGATCACTTTCTGTATTACTTTATGCTAGAGGACCTTGCAGACCTGCAAAGGATCAGATGTGTATTATGTATAGAAAATAAAGCCTCTTCCTGATTATACCTTAAACCTGTATAAATAATGAAGTCAATTCTGTATCATTTGGTATAAACTCAGTGGTTTCAATATACAAGAAATCTCTTTATGCATATTACGAGTTAGTAATTATGCTGAGAGCTTCTTTAAAATCCTTTGGCGCCATGAGGATATGTAATGGTGAGGCAAGCAGGCCTGCTTTTCATCCTGCCTGGCTCCTGCACAGCTAGCTTAGCCCTGGAAATAACAACACGGAAACTGTATTCATTTAAACACTGCCTGGCCCATTATTTCTAGCCTCTTATCGGCTAACTCTCACATCTTGATTAACCCATTTCTATTAATGTGTGTAGCACCACGAGGTGGTGGCTTACCAAGAAGATTCTAACCTATGTCCATCTTGGGCCAGAGCTTCAAGGTGTCTGCCTCACTGCCTTCTCTCTCCCACAATTCTGTTCTGTTTTCCATGCCTACCTATGCTCTGACCTATAAGGCCAAGCAGTTTTCTTTATTAATTAACCAATGAAAGCAACAGATAGATAGAAGACCCACCTCAGTTTTATTAAGTAGAGAAAAAGTAGGAGGAAATGAATTTAATGAAAATAAAGACACAACATACTCAAACCTATGGGACACTATGAAAGCAGTGCTAAGAGTAAAGTCCATTGCACTAAGTGCCCACATAAAGAAAACAGAGAAAGCACACATTGGAGACTTAACAGCACACCTGAAAGCTCTAGAAGAAAAGAAGCAGACTCACACAGGAGGAGTAGAAGACTGGAAATAATCAAACTTAGGGCTGAAATCAACAAAATAGAAACACAGAAAACAATCCAAAGAATCAAGGAAACAAAAAGTTGATTCTTGGAGAAAATCAACAAGATCGACAAACCCCTATCCAAACTAATCAAACAACAGAGAGAGAACACTCAAGTTAATAAGATCAGAAGTGAAAAGGGGGACATAACCACAGACACAGAGAAAATTCAGAGAGTCATTAGATCTTACTACAAAAGCCTGTATGCCACAAAACTGGAAAATGCAGAAGAAATGGACATTTTTTAGATAAGTACCATATACCAAAGTTAAACCAGGACCAGGTGAACAATCTAAATAGACCTGTTAGTTGCAAAGAATTAGAATCTGTTATCAAAAACCTCCCTTCCAAAAAAGAGCCCAGGAATAGATGGTTTCAATGCAGAATTCTATTTTTTTTTCACACACTAATACTGAGCATTTAATCGTCTGGCTAATAATTCTACCAGAACTTCCAAGAAGAGCTAATACCTATACTCCTTAAGGTATTTCACAATATAGAAACAGAAGAGTCATTGCCAAATTCCTCTTATGAAGCTACAGTTACCCTGATACCAAAACCACACAAAGACCCAACCAAGAAAGAGAATTACAGGCCTATCTCACTCATGAACATTGATGCAAAAATTCTCAATAAAATACTGGAAACCGAATCCAAGAAGACATTAGAAAAATTATCCATTATGATCAAGTAGGCTTCATCCCAGAGATGCAGGGCTGGTTCAACATAAGCAAATCTATCAATGTAATCCATCATATAAATAAACTGAAGGAAAAAAAAATCATGTCATTGGATGCTGAAAAAGCATTTGACAAAATTCAACATCCCTTTATGATAAAGGTCTTGGAGAGATTAGGGATACAAGGGTTATACCTAAATATAATAAAAGCTATTTACAGCAAACCGACAACTATCATCAAATTAAATGCAGAGAAACTCAAAGCCATCTCACTAAAATCAGGAACATGACAAGGCTGTCCACTCTCTCCTTACCTCTTCAATATAGTGCTTGAAGTTCTAGCAATAGCAATAAGACAACATATAAGGGGATCAAGGGGATTTGTACTGGAAAGGAAGAAGTTAAACTTTCATTATTTGCAGATGATATGATAGCATACATAAGCGACGCCAAAAATTAGACCAAAGAACTCCTACAGCTGATAAACACCTTTAGTAATGTGGCAGGATACAAGATCAATTCCAAAAAATCAGTTGCCCTCCTATACATTAAGGATAAGGATGCAGAGACAAAATCAGAGAAGCATCACCTTTCACAATAGTCAAAAATAGCATAAAATATCTTGGGGTAACTCTAACCAAGGAAGTGAAAGATCTATTTGACAAAAACTTTAAGTCTTTGAAGAAAGAAATTCAAGAGGACACCAGAAAATGGAAGGATCTCCCTTGCTCTTGGATTGGGAGGATTAACATAGTAAAAATGGCAATTCTCCCAAAAGCAATCTATAGATTCAATGCAATCCCCATCAATATCCTATCAAAATTCTTCAGAGACCTTGAGAAAACAATAATCAATTTTATATGGAAAAACAGAAAACCCAGGATAGCCAAAACAATCTTATACAATAAAGGATCGTCTGGAGGCATTACCATCTCTGATTTCAAACTCTAATACAGAGCTACAGAATGGAAAACAGCTTGGTATTGGCATAAAAACAGAGAAGTCGACCAATGGAATCGAATAGAAGACCCGGACTTTAACCCACAAACCTATAAACACCTGATTTTTAATAAAGAAGCTGAAAGTATACAATGGAAAAAAGAGAGCATCTTCAACAAATTGTGCTGGCAAAACTGGATGTCAGTGTGTAGAAAAATGAAAATAGATCCATATCTATCACCATGCACAAAACTGAAGTCCAAATGGATAAAAGACCTCAGTATCAGTCCGAACACACTGAATCTGATAGAAGAGCAAGTGGGAAGTACTCTACAACACATGGGCACAGGAGACCACTTCCTACGTATAACCCCAGCAGCACAGACATTAAGGGCCTCATTGAATAAATGGGAACTCCTGAGATTGAGAAGCTTCTGTAAAGCAAAGGACACTGTCACTAAGACAAAAAGGCAACCCACTGACTGGGAGAAGATCTTCACCAACCCTGCAACTGACAAAGGTCTGATATCGAAAATAATATAAAGAACTCAAGAAACTAGACCGTAAAAGGCTTATCAACCCAATTAAAAAATGGGGCACTGAGCTGAACAGAGAATTCTCAACAGAAGAAGTTCAAATGGCCAAAAGACACTTAAGGTCATGCTCAACTTGCTTAGCAATCAGGGAAATGCAAATCAAGACAACTTTAAGATACCATCTTACACCTGTCAGAATGGCTAAAATCAAAAACACCAGTGATAGCTTTTGCTGGAGAGTTTGTGGAGTAAGGGGTACACTCATCAATTGCTGGTGGGAATGTAAACTTGTGCAACCACTTTGGAAAGCAGTGTGGTGGTTTCTTAGGAAATTTGGGATCAACCTACCCCTGGACCCAGCAATACCACTCTTGGGAATATACCCAAGAGATGCCCTATCATACAACAAAACTATATACTCAACTATGTTCATAGCAGCATTGTTTGCAACAGTTAGAACCTGGAAAGAACCTAGATGCCCTTCAATGGATGAATGGATGAAGAAAGTATGGAATATATATGTATTAGAGTACTACTCAGCAGTAAAAAACAATGACTTTTTAAATTTTGCGTGCAAATGGACAGAAATAGAAAATACTATCCTGAGTTAGGTAAGCCAGACACAAAAAGTAGAACATGGGATGTACTCACTCATAATTGGTTTCTAGCCATAAATAAAGGACATTGAGCCTATAATTCGTGATTCTAGAGAAGCTAAATAAGAAGGTGAACCCAAAGAAAAACATATAGTCATCCTCCTGTATATTAACCTTCATTAGGCGATGAAAGGAGACAGAGACAGAATTCCACATTGGAGCACCGGACTGAAACCCCAAGTTCCAAATCAGGAGCAGAAGGAGAGAGAGCGAGAGCACGAGCAAGGAACTCAGGATCGCGAGGGGTGCACCCACACACTGAGACAATGGGGATGCTCTATTGGAAACTCACCAAGGCCAGCTGGCCTGGGTCTGAAAAAGCATGGGATAAAACCGGACTCGCTGAACAAAGCAGACAATGAGGACTGCTGAGAAGTCAATTACAATGGCACTGGGTTTTGATCCCACTATACGTACAGGCTTTGTGGGAGCCTAGGCTGTTTGGATGTTCAACTTACTAGACCTAGAAAGAGGTGGGAGGTTCTTGGACTCCCCACAGGGCAGAAAACCCTGACTGCTCTTAGGGCTGATGAGAGAGGGGGAGTTGGATGGGGAGGGGGAGGGGGAATTGGGAGGTGGTGGCGGAGAGGAGAGAGAAATCTTTAATAAATACATAAATTAATTAATCAAAAAAGAAACTAGACTTTAAAATGCTAATTAACCCAATTAAAAATTAGGGCACTGAACTGAACAGAGAATTCTCAACAGAAGAAGTTCAAATGGCCAAAAGACATTTAAGGTCATGCACAACCTCCTTAGCAGTCAGGGAAATGCAAATCAAAACAACTTTGAGATACCATCTTACACCCGTCAGAATGTCTAAAATCAAAAACACCAATGAGCGCCTTTGCTGGAGAGGATGTGGAGAAAGGGGTACACTCATCCATTGCTGATGGGAATGCAAACTTGTGCCACCACTTTGGAAATCATTGTGCCAGTTTCTCATGAAATTTGGGATCAACCTACCCCAGGACCCAGCAATACCAATCTTGGGAATATACCCAAGAGATGCCTTGTCATACTACAAAAGCATTTGTTCAACTATGTTCATATTAGCATTGTTTGTAATAGCCGGAACCTGGAAACAACCCAGATACCCTTCAATGGAAGAATGGATGCAGAAAGTGTGGAATATATAAACATTAGAGTACTACTCAGCGGTAAAAAATAATGACTTTATGAATTTTGCGTGCAAATGGATGGAAATAGAAAACGTTATCCTGAGTGAGGTAACCCAGACTCAAAAAGATGAACATGGAATGTACTCACTCATAATTTGTTTCTAGTCATAAATAAAGGACATTGAGCCTATAATTCATGATCCTAGCGAAGCCAAATAAGAAGGTGAACCCATAGAAAAACATATAGTTATCCTCCTGGATATTGGAAGTAGACAAGATTGTTGGGCAAAAATTGGGAACTGGAGGTGGGGTGGGATGGGGTAAAGGGGAGATGGGGACAGAAAGTGAGAAGGGGAGAATCGTGAGAGCTTGGGGAATGGGATGGTTGTGATAAAGGAAGGATAGATATGGGAGCAGGGAAGTATACATGTTAATTATTTGAGCCATTTTAGGGTTGACAAAAGCCTTGACTCTAGAGGGGTTCCCAAGGTTCCAGAGAGATGTCCCCAACTAGGCCCTTGTGCAGCTGAGGAGAGAGAGCCTGAAATGGCCTTATCCTATAGCCATAGTAATGAATATCTTGCATATCACCATAGAACCTTCATCTGGTGATGGATGGAGAAAGAGACCCACATTGGAGCACTGGACTGAGTTCTTAAGGTCCAAATGAGGAGAAGAAGGAATGAGAACATGAGCAAGGAAGTCAAGACTGTGAGGGGGGCACCCACCCACTGAGACAGTGGGGCTGATCTATTGGGAGCTCACCAAGGCCAGCTGGACTAGGTCTGAAAAAACATGGGATAAAACCGGACTCTCTGAACAGGGTGGACAATGAGGGCTGCTGAGAAGCCAAGAACAATGGCACTGGGTTCTGATCCTACTGCATGTACTGGCTTTGTGGGAGCCTAGCCTGTGTAGATGCTCACCTTCCTAGACCTGGATGGAGGGGAGATGACCTTGGACTGCCCGCATGGCAGGGAACCCTGACTGCTCTGTGGACTGGAGAGGAAGGGGGAGAGGAGTGGGAGGAGGAGGAGAAGAGTGGGAGGAGGGGGAGGGAAATGGGAGGCTGGGAGGAGGCGGAAACTTTTTTTTCCTTTTTCTCAATAAAAAATTAAAAAAAAGAATGGCTTAGATCAAAAACACTGATGACATTTTATGCTGGAGAGGTTATGAGAAAAAGTGAACACTTCTGCATTGCTGGTGGGAATGCAAGCTGGTACAACCAACCTTTTTGGATGTCAGTGTGGCGATTTCTCAGAAAATTAGGAAACAACCTTCCTCAAGACCAAGTCATACCATTTTTGAGTATATAATCAAAGAATGCTGAATTGTGCCACAAGGACATGTGCTCAACTATGTTCATAGCAGCATTGTTTGTCATAGCAAGAACCTGGAGAAAACCTAAATGCCCTCTAGCCAAATAATGAACGAGGATAATGTGGTATTTTTATGCAATGGAGTACTACACAGCAGAACAAATAATGACATCTTAAATTTTGCAGGAAAATGGATAAAGCTAGATAACATTATTTTGAGTGAGTTAACCCAGACACAGAAAGACAATTATAACATGTACTCACTCATAGGTGGTTTTAAAACATGAAGCCAAAAAAACCAGCCTACAAACCACAATCCCAGACAACTTAGACAACAATGAGAACACTAAGAGAGTCTTACATAGATCTAATCTACATGGGAAGAAGAAAAAGACAAGACCTCCTGAGAAAATTGGGAGCATAGGGACCTTGGGGGAGGATTGAATGGGATGAGAGGAAGGGAGGGGAGCAGAGAAAAATGTATAGCTCAATAAATATCAATAAAAAATATCAAAACAATAAATAATAGCTGTATAAAAAGAGTTTGGAAATGTTTCTCCTTTAGGCAGGGTAAAATGTCTGATGCTAGAAACCTACTCAAAAACCAAAATTAAAAAAACCACGTGATGTCATGGATTTTACAGGATAATATACTACTGCCATATTACCGATCTGGCATGATTACTAACCACATTGTAAATATTCAACTACAGGGAAGTATGGTTCTTGCCCCTTGTCCAAGAAATATGGCTGACAAGAGATGTAGACCATTACAGACAACAAAAATATATGAAAGTGCTAAGAACAAGAGTCCATGTGATGCTCAGCCCCTTCAAATATGTCTAAACATAATTGCACTAGAAGCTCAGGGATCATAGTGGACGTGGGCTTGGAAAGATGGCAAGAACCAGAATAAAAAGCAGGTTGCTATGAAAATAAATTTCCTACAATGTTGTAATTAGGAGCGGTGGGGCTGCATCCCCAGCACCCCGGCTGCCTGGCTAGCTTATGCCCTGAAATAACAACACACAAACTGTATTCATTTAAACACTGCTTGGCCCATTTCTATCTAGCCTCATCTAGGCTAATTCTCTCATATTAATTTAGCCCATTTCTAATCATCTGTGTAGCACCGCTAGGTGCGCTTACCAGGAAGATTCTAGCCTACGTCCATCCTGGGTCGGAGCTTCATTGATCGCATCTGCCCTGAGAGGAGCTGCATGATGTCTCTGAGTGGAGCTGCATGGTTTCTGAGTTCACTTCCTCTTCCTCCCAGCATTTTGTTCTGTTTACTCCTCCCACCTATCTTTTAACCTATGAGGGCCAAGCAGTTCCTTTATTACTTAACCAATGAAATCAACAGATTGATATATGACACTCCCACATCACTTCCCCTTTTTCTGTTTAAACAAAAAGGAAAGGCTTTAACTTTAACACAGCAGAATTACATATAACAAAACAGTTATCAAGTAAAAATTACAATAATTTTTATCATAACTAAGGAAAAGTATAACTATAACTAACTATTCTTAACTCCATCAAAGACTCCAGAAAGATACAATATTACCTAAGCAAACAAGAAATAAGCAACTTCTAAAATTCTAGAAATGACAGAGACATCTCGCTGCCTGTACAGTCACCCAAAGTTCCTCTGTACCATTGGGGCATCCATCTTCGGCCTCCAGGCCCATAGTTTCCAGCAGACATTTCCACAAAGCAGGAAATTTCAAAGGCAGTCACTATCTGCTTCTCCTGAAGAATGTCTTGCAGACTCTTTCATGAATCAGGAACCCCGAAAGATCATCTCACCTTTAGGCAAGTACAGCAGTCCTCTCTCTGCGGGTTCTCTGTGTCCAGTTTATGCAATAGTCCAGGCAAGAGTAGTTTTCTTGCCCAAATGGCTATCAAACTCCATAAGGATCCTCTTCGATGCCCATCTTCTTCTTGAAGTAGATTGGTGCTGCCAGGAGCAGAAGTGTCTCATTGTCATGAAAAGCCCTAAGTCATTAAAACATTAAATGTCCTATTCTATCATCTTTGAAAGATATGAAGAATGCCTATCTAAAATGTATCTATGTACATCTAGAAAATCTTAACTAACATGACTACAAACTTGACTATTATGATTATCTATTAACAACCTATATACATTACATTTTAAGTGAACTACACAATCACAACACCTTAATCAAGATCAGAAATACATATACATATAACAAAATTGACCTTAAATCTCTATCAATAAAGCAAAATCTATACTAATGCAAATTATTCATACCTATATCATATCCCCCTTTAAATGTAAAAGAATATTTATAAACCATATTTGGGAACATGGGCACAGTTTTTTCTCTCCAAACTGCTTCCTGCTGAATGGGGGCGTCGTTAATTAGGTCTTTCATGGTATAACCTTTTTGCTAGTTTCATCTCAGTTGGCAGTTGAGTGAAGCAATTTTCTGAAGATGTTTACAGCAACCTTTCAGGAGGGCGTGGTCCATCATACCATATTCGGATAGAAGAAATCCACAGACTCTCACCCCCTGTGAAAGCACAATAAGAAACTCCTTTCCAAAGCATCATGTCCTTAGATCCAAATTTCAAAGTCAAGGCATTTTCAAAATATCTATGTTGGATTAGTTCAGCAGCATTTATAAACAAATGTCTTTTAGCAGCTGTTTCTCCTTCCTCAGCATTCAAACAAATCAAAGAGAGCATAATAGCATACAGTATCAAAATTCTCTGTGTATTTTCCATCTTTGTGTGCTTTATTTTAACCTCTATTTTGTTTATTTTTACTTTTATTTTTTGCTTTTTTGAGACAGGTTCTCTGTATCTTTGACTTAGAATAACTCTGTAGACCAGGCTGTCCTTGAACTCTCAGAGATCTGCCTGTCTCTGCCTCCCAGGCATTGGGATTAAAGGTGTATGCTACCACACCTTGAACTCACAGAGAACTGTTTGTCCCTGCCCTCTAGGCATTGGGATGAAAGGTGTGTGCTACCACACTTTGAAGTCCAGAGGTCAATCTCCCTCTGCCTTCCAAGTGTTGGGATTAAAGGTGTACTACCACACCCAACTACTTTCTTTCTTCCTTTTTTTTACTTTTAAGAACTTTTAACTTTTAGCTTGCATATATTTTTAACACACTGTAAACCATTTAGAAATTTTCTTTATCTTTGAATCTCTCTTTACTGTATATCTCTCTTTTTCTGACCACATGACTCTTTAATTTACCAAGCAATATCAGTAGGACTAAAGCCGTGGCTTTGACGGCTGGATCCAGCTCATTCCTTAGCTTTCCAGCCTCATGGCTGAGGTACTGGCTGTAGCCATGTTTACTGCCACAACTCTATGGCATTTCAAGGTCCCTGCCAGCAAGTGAGCTTCAGCAGCCTGTGCTTGCAAACCGCATGAACCGCCTGCTTAAAAGAGTCAGAGTTTGCCCTGGCAGGACAGCCCAGAAAGCCGGCATTTTAAAACGGCGCAGTTTTTTTCCTGCTACGGCTGAAAACCGAAAAGCATGCGTTCAGCTTTTCGTCAACACTGTTTAAGTGTTTTGTGGCAGGACCTCTTAAAAGAGCTGCAGGGTTTTGCAGCTAAAGCTGAGTCAGGAAGCCTCTCTTAATGAGAGCACTTGCTTGCCTCTACCAAGCAGAGCAGACCCGAGAAATCGCTGCTACCAAGAAAACATGCTTTACTCTTTCCCAAGCTTTTTCAGGCTTTCTGCGGATTCAGTTGTCCACACGTCTGGGCACCATTTGTTGTAATAAGAGCGGCCGGGGCTGTGGCCTCTGCACCCCGGCTGCCTGCTCACTTATGCCCCGAAATAACAACACACAAACTGTATTCATTTAAACACTACTTGGCCCATTTCTATCTAGCCTCTTCTAGGGTAATTCTCTCATATTAATTTAGCCCATTTCTAATCATCTGTGTAGCACCGCTAGGTGCGCTTACCAGGAAGATTCTAGCCTACGTCCATCCTGGGTCGGAGCTTCATTGATCGCATCTGCCCTGAGAGGAGCTGCGTGATGTCTCTGAGTGGAGCTGCATGGTTTCTGAGCTCACTTCCTCTTCCTCCCAGCATTTTGTTCTGTTTACTCCTCCCACCTATCTTTTAACCTATGAGGGCCAAGCAGTTCCTTTATTACTTAACCAATGAAATCAACAGATTGATATATGACACTCCCACATCACTACAAACGTCAGAAAGGCTATGCCCATGAATTCTCATCAATGTGGCTTCCTAAATAAAACCTGAACAAAGAAGGTTATTGATAGATATGTAACCTTGGAAAGGTTGAATTTCTTGAGAACTCAACCCAAAGAGAACTACAGTCAACAAAAGAATTATGATATTGGGAGAAATAGTCTTCCAAAGGGACCAAATTCCCAAATAATCATCCAAACCAAATCAACAGCATTGAAATTTTATACATACGGGTTGCAATAAATGAACAAAACAGCCTGTAATTACATATTGAAAACATTTATATATGTGTCTGTGACTGTGTGTATAAGAAGTGACTACAGTTATAGAAATAGATGCCAAGCATTTAAAAGTGATGATGGAATATATGAGAAGGAATGGAGGGAGGAATGAGAAGGGGAATTGATGTGATTATATTTAAATTTAAATTGTAATGAATATTTTTTAAAATTAAGAATTTGTTCCACAAGGTCAAAATTCTTTTATCATCTCAGAATATTTTATCCCATTATTATAAAGTTAATTTGTGTTGTATTTTACTGTGTTCCAGTGATCTCAAGTGCTAATTGTAATATCATATTTTCCCTCTTTATGATATTTTTAGATGTTTTCTAAGATTAGTTGGCAATGTTCCTCGTCAAGTACTCTAAAATGGGCAGACTGTGAGTTTAAAAGTTAAATAATAAATTGAGGACAAACAACAACAATGTCAGTAGCCTGTAATGTTTACAGATCTATAGTTCCTAGATGGTAAGACACTGTTGCTAAAGATACCATAATCCTTCAGGCAAAGAACACGAAGAAATCAAAGTAGAAACTCCACCTATACTGCATAATATTCCCATTGATAGAGGTAACCATTAATATTATTACCCCAGTATTAATCATGAAAGTTATAACAACAATATGCTTGGATTAATATTTTATCAATATCGTGCATGTAATAATTTCTTCATGATTGAAATAAAGGCTCAGCTGACATGATGGTGTCAGTTTTTGGTAAAAGTATCAGGGACAATTATATAGGCTTCAGAGTATATAAACCTTGGAGAAGAATCTAATATTAACTCAGCTAAATGGACATAGCAATAAACTGCCCAATAGTTCTTATTTTTACACTGGGAGATTAGACTATCTCTCAAGCCTCATGAGAGAAGCTTATTTTTGCAATGAGTGATGATTAACACAGAAGTCCACACTCATTCAATTGCTGAAAACTGTGAGATAACCTAGACCCAAAAAGATGATCATGGTATTTACTCACTCATAAGTGGATTCTAGCCATAAACAAAGGATGTTGAGCCTATCATTCGTGATCTAGAGAAGCTAAATAAGAAGGTGAATAAAAAACCCCATATAGTTATCCTCCTGGATATTGGAAGTAGACAAGATTGCCGGACAGGGGTTGGGAGCACAGGGATGGGTGAGGGGTAGGGATAAAGAAAAATGGAGAGAGAGAAGGGAGAAGGGGAGGATGGGGAAAGCTTGGGGGAATGGGACAGTTGGGATGGAGGAGGGGTGGATGTGGGAGCAGGGAAGTAGATATCTTAATTAAGGGAGCCATTTTAGGGTTGGCAAGAGACTTGACTCTAAATGGGTTCCCAGGTGTCCAAGGAGATGTCCCTAGCTAGTTCCTTGGGCAGCAGAGGAGAGGGTGCCTGAACTGGCCTTATCCTATTGCCACACGGATGAATCTTTTTCATATCACCATAGAACCTTTATCTGGCGATGGATGGAGATAGAGACAGAGACCCACATTGGAGCATTGGACTGAGCTCGCAAGGTCCAAATGAGGAGCAGAAAGATAGAGAACATGAGCAAGGAAGTCAGGACCACGAGGGGTGCGTCCACCCACTGAGACGGTGAACTGGTCTAATGGGAGATCACCAAGGCCAGTTGGACTGGAACTGATGGAGCATGTGATCAAACCGGACTCTCTGAATGTGGCTGATGGTGGAGGCTGACTGAGAAGCCAAGGTCAATGGCACTGGGTTTTGATTCTACTACATGGACAGGTTTGTGGGAGCCTAGTCTGTTTGGATGCTCATCTTCCAGTACCTGGGGGGGAGCAGGGAGGTCCTTGGACTTCCCATAGGGCAGGGAACCCTGACTGCTCCTTGGAATGGAGAGGGAGGGGGAGGGGGAAAGGAGGAAAGTGGGAGGAGGTGAAGAGGTGGAAATTTTCAATAAAAAAATAAAGTAAAAAAAATAAACTGTAGATGGCCAGGAAAAATTGGAGTATGTATATCACTTCTTTTATTTCCAAGACTTAGGGGTCATCATGGAAGAAGAGGTAGAAAGTGTGTAAGAACTAGAGGTAGCAGATGATTACAAAAAAACAGGTTTGTTTTTTCAAGAAGAAGAGAACCTTTGCACTTGTGAATTCACTTATTACATCAGTACACAAAACCCACTCAAGATCTAGACTAAGAACTCAAAGCAGACAAAACTCCAGCAGATTAGAAGCATCGAAGCCCACTTCTAGATTAAAAGATATTGGTCACTTTGGAATTCTGTGACAGGAAGTATCAGGTTTCTTTAAGGATTCAGGTCTTAAGAGAGAGGCTACCCCTCCCTTCATAGATGTGCCTCCACTATGCACACCCTAGCACCATTTAGCAGACTCTCTTCTTCCTTTTTTCTTTCTTTCTTTCTTTCTTTCTTTCTTTCTTTCTTTCTTTCTTT
>JABTXL010004666.1:840627-882741 GCA_025134845.1 Neodon shergylaensis | reverse complement strand
TTCTTTCTTTCTTTCTTTCTTTCTTTCTTTCTTTCTTTCTTTCTTTCATAAAGAAGAACATAAAATTTGAAGGTAACTGGAGTGAGGGAAAGAAAGGAAGTGAAAAGGAGATAGTGGTAGATAGACTTGACTTAAACATACATGAATCAATAATATACTCAAAGAAACATTTAAGTATGAAATTATGTAAATCATAAAAAAGACTAAGTTGTTCTGTCTTAGAAGAAGTCATTAAACCATGGAACCCAATGGGACACAGAGACTTTTCTAACTTTCTCACATCTGACCTCAAACTTTCTAAAACCTTCCACAGGACTCTGCTGAGCCTAGAGGGATCATGAAAACTCAATGGATCTTACCTTGTTGATTTGGAGATATTCACAAGAAACTCTTAATTATCTTTGTTAATTGGTAACTGGAAAGTTTGAGAAGCAGTTTTGTCTCCCAATGAGAGCATTGTCATTTGCCACTGCAGGTGAAATGAAGATTGCAGTTGTGCAGGGAGGTGAGGTCAGAGTCAACAACCTCAGGTGACTCACTCATGGCTGGTTATATATGAGTCTGGATCAGCCCCATAAACACATCACCCTGCAGAGACAAGAAGCCAGGTGCGTACATTGTATTTCAGTCTGACCAGCAGAGCCAGCAAAGAAGAGACCTTCATAGTTACTGGGGTCTAGTAATTGGTATACTGGATAGAAACAGATCTGTGGGAGAGACAGAGAACTTGTGAGAATAATTCCAGAGCTATGAGGTGAATGAGAAAGAAAGAAGTGTCTATAACCTTGTGCCAGTCCCTGCTAGGTTTATAGTTTATTTTTTAATTTTATTTCTAAAGTAATCTTCCTTTTCATACAGACCCAGTGCCCTTTCCTCCCATCATTCCACTCTCCCCACCTTCTCTCTACCCTATGGCCATTCACTCCTCAGAGAGGGTTTTGGTTCTTACTATATATTTTTTATTTTTTTTAATTTTTTTTATTGAGAAAAAGAAAAAAAGTTTCCGCCTCCTCCCAGCCTCCCATTTCCCTCCCCCTCGTCCCACCCTTCTTCCCCTCCCCCCACTCCTCTCCCCCTCCCTCTCCAGTCCAAAGAGCAGTCAAGTTTCCCTGCCCTGTGGAAAGTCCAAGGCCCTCCCCCCTTTGTCCATGTCTAGGAAGGTGAACATCCAAGGTGGCTAGGCTCCCACAAAGCCCGAACTTGAAGTAGGATCAAAACCCCGGGCCATTGTCCTTGGCTTCTCATCAGCCCCCATTGTTCGCCATGTTCAGAGAGTCCGGTTTTATCCCATGCTTCTTCCGTCACAGTCCAGCTGGCCTTGGTGAGCTCCCAATAGATCAGCCCCACTGTCTCAGTGGTTGGGTGCACCCCTCGTGGTCCTGACTTCCTTGCTCATGTTCTCCCTCCTTCTGCTCCTCATTGGGAACTTGGGAGCTCAGTCCGGTGCTCCAGTGTGGGTCTCGGTGACTATCTCCATCCATCACCAGATGAGGTTCTATGGTGATATGCAAGATATTCGTCAGCATTGCTGTAGGATAGGGTCATTTCAGGTTCCCTATCCTCAGCTGCCCAAGGAACTAACTGGGGACCTCGCCTTGGCTCCTGGGAGCCACTCTAGGTTCAAGTCTCTTGCCAACCCTAAGGTGGCTCCCTTAACTAAGAATTGTGCTTCCGTGCTCCCCTATCCAACCTTCCTTTATCCCAATCATCCTGTTTCCCCAAGTTTCCCTCATCCTCCCCTTCTCACTTTTCTCTCCCCATCCCCCGATACTCCCATCCCACCCCATCCCCAAGATCCCAAATTTTCTCCCCGGCAATTTTGTCTACTTCCCATATCCAAGAGGATAATTATATGTTTTTCTTTGGGTTCACCTTCTTATTTAGCTTCTTTAGGCTCACCACTATATACTCCGTGACCGTTATTTATGGCTAGAAACCAATTATGAGTGAGTACATCCCATGTTCATGATCTCCAAAATTTATAGAGAACTCAAGAAACTAGACTTCAAAATGCTAATTAACCCAATTAAAAAATGGGGCACTGAACTGAACAGAGAATTCTCAACAGAAGAAGTTCAAATGGCCAAAAGACACTTAAAGTCATGCTCAACCTCCTTAGCGATTAGGGAGATGCAAATCAAAGCAACTTTGAGATAACATCTTATACCTGTCAGAATGGCTAAAATCAAAAACACCAATGATAGCCTTTGCTGGAGAGGCTGTGGAGAAAGGGGTACCCTCATCCATTGCTGGTGGGAATGCAATCTTGTGCAACCACTTTGGAAATCAGTGTTTCGGTTTCTCAGGAAATTCGGGATCAACCTACCCCTGGACCCAGCAATACCACTCTTGGGAATATACCCAAGAGATGCTCTATCACATGACAAAAACATTTGTTCAACTATGTTCATAGCAGTATTATTTGTAATAGCCAGAACCTGGAAACAGCCTAGATGCCCTTCAATGGAAGAATGGATGAAGAAAGTGTGGAATATATACACATTAGAGTACTATGCTGCGGTAAAAAACAATGACTTCTCGAATTTTGCATGCAAATGGATGGTTCTTACTATAATATAAATCTCTGACAGAGGGTGACTGTGGGTAATACCAGGATAATGCAGTGTGTCTGTGAAGGTCCTAAAGGATTGAGGTAAAAAGTCAATGTGGTCATTCACCTATCATATCTGATGTGTAGACTGTATTTGCAGTATGATTATTACAGTTGTAGTAGGATTATGCTTTGCAGTATGATTATTATAATTATTATGGTTACATGATGATAGTAAATATTGCATGGAAATATAGGAAGCATACAGCCACAGAATACATATATATGTATATATACATATACATATTTATCTGGAGTACAAGGTATTAGTATGTAATACTAGGTTTTATAATTTGAGAGGCGGTATCTGAGTCTCTATTAAATGAGTACTTGTAAAATGAGTGGCTTGAAACCTACCTCTTTTACTTAAGCTTAAGTTATCTTCTCAATTTCTAAAATAATCTATGATATGTACAAATTGATGGAAGGCCATATCTTACTGATTATCATTGTTGCTAATATAACACAGTGATTTCTGCATAGCAGGGCAGGGCACTCACTGTCCATCAGCTATATGTATCCACACTAAGTTCTTTACTTTAGTTTTGACAGTATTATAGTATTTCACATTCTTCAGTTTCATTTTTACATATCTCACATACATCATATTTAATTGAGTGCATTATTAATTTTATTAAAGTCATCAAAATAAAAAGTAGTAAGTGTATGCAGAACTTTAAATATTAAACTAACTTAATCTTCTTCACATGCAATTTCAGCACACATCAGTGTTTCATGATGCAAATTTTACAGAGTAGTGGTGTTAGCAATTTACCTATAGTTACAACTATATGTAGTGAGAAGGCCGCTTGTTCTTTCTGGCCACCCAGAACCAAAATAATCACACAAAAATATATTGATTAAATCACTGTTTGGCTCATTAGCTATAGTTTCTTATTGGCTGACTCTTACATATTAATTTTACCCATTTCTATTAATCTGTGTATCATCACTTGGCTGTGACTACCTGCTAAAGTTCTAACATCTGTCTCCAGTTGGGCTACATGTTGTCTCTCTGACTCTGCCCTCTTGCTCACTGCATTCCCTTTAGTTTTCCCCACCTAATTCTGCTCCCCTATAGCCCTACTATAGACTCAAAACAGTTCCGTTATTAACCAGTGCTATTCACAGCATACAGAGGGAGATACCACATCAACTATAACTTTTTTTTCTGGTCTAAACTGATATTTTCTTTTTTTTACTTTTTTATTTTTTATTTTTTTTAGTTGCAAAAAAATTTCCCATTTCCCTCCCCCTCCTCGCACACATCGTCCCCTCCCCCTCCCCTCCCCCTCTCCCTCTGCCCCCCACTCCATTCCCCCTCCCTCTCGAGAATGAAGAGTAGTCCAGATTCCCTGCCCTGCGGGAAGTTCAAGGTCCTCCCACTTCTATCCAGGACCAGGAAGCTGAGCATCCAAACAAGCTAGGCTCCCACAGAGCCAGTTCACATATTAGAATCGAAACCTAGTGCCACTGTCCTTGGCTTCTCATCAGCCTTCATTGTCCGCCACGTTCAGAAAATCCGGTTTCATCCCATGCTTATTCAGTCCCAGTCCCGCTAGCCTTGGTGAGCTCCCAATAGATCAGTTCCACTGTCACAGTGGATGGGTGCACCCCTCGTGGTCCTGACTTCCTTACTCATGTTCTCCCTCCTTCTGCTCCTCATTTGGATCTTAAGAGCTCAGTTCGGTGCTTCAATTTGGATCTCTGTCTCTATGTCGATCCATCGCCAGATGAAGGTTCTAAGGTGATATGTAAGATATTTATCAGTATGGCTATAGGATAGGGTCATTTCAGGTTCCCTCTCCTCAGCTGCTCAAGGTACTAGCTGGGGACATCTCCCTGGACACCTGCGAGCCCCTCTAAAGTCCAGTCTCTTCCCAACCCTAAGATGGCTCCCTTAATTAGGATATATATTTTTCTGCTCCCGTGTCCACCCTTCCTTTATCCCAACCATCCCATTCCCCCAAGGTTTCCCCAATCTCCCTTCTCACGTTTCTTACCCCATTTTCCCTTAGCCCCATGCCACCTCATCCTCAAGTTCCCAGGTTTTGCCCGGCAATCTTGTATACTTCCCATATCCAGGCGGATGACTATATGTTTTTCTTTGGGTTCACCTTCTTATTTAGCTGCTCTAGGATCAAAAATTATATGCTCAATGTCCTTTATTTATGGCTAGAAACCATTTATGAGTGAGTACATCCCATGTTCATCTTTTTGAGACTGGGATACCTCACTCAGGATAGTGTTTTCTATTTCCATCCATTTGCATGCAAAATTCACAAAGTCATTGTTTTTTACCGCTGAGTAGTACTCTAATGTGCATATATTCCACACTTTCTTTATCCATTCTTCCATTGAAGGACATCTAGGTTGTTTCCAGGGCCTGGCTATTACAAATAATGCTGCTATGAACATAGTTGAACAAATGCTTTTGTCATATGATAGGGCATCTCTTGGGTATATTCCCAAGAGTGGTATTACTGGATCTTGGGGTAGGTTGATCCCGAATTTCCTGAGAAACCGCCACACTGATTTCCAAAGTGGTTGCACAAGTTTGCATTCCCAACAGCAATGGATGAGTGTGCCCCTTACTCCACAACCTCTACAGCAAAGGCTATCATTGGTGTTTTTGATTTTAGCCATTTTGACAGGTGTAAGATGCTATCTCAAAGTTGTTTTAATTTGCATTTCTCTGATCACCAAGGAGGATGAGCATGACCTAAAGTGTCTTTTGGCCATTTGAATTTCTTCTGTTAAGAATTCTCTGTTCAGTTCAGTGCCCCATTTTTTAATTGGGTTAATTAGCATTTTAAAGTCTAGTTTCTTGAGTTCTTTATATATTTTGGAGATCAGACCTTGCAGGGTTGGTGAAGATCTTCTCCCAGTCAGTAGGTTGCCTTTGAGTCTTGGTGACAGTGTCCTTTGCTTTACAGAAGCTTCTCAGTTTCAGGAGGTCCCATTTTTTCAATGTTGTCCTTAATGTCTGTGCTGCTAGGGATATGCGTAGGAAGTGGTCTCCTGTGCCCATATGTTGTAGAGTACTTCCCACTTGCTCTTTTATCAGTTTCAATGTGTTCAGCGTGATATTGAGGTCTTTAATCCATTTGGACTTGATTTTTGTGCATGGCGATAGATATGGATCTATTTTCATTCTTCTACAGGTTGACAGTCAGTTCTGCCAGCACCATTTGTTGAAGATGATATCTTTCTTCCATTGAATACTTTTAGCTCCTTTATCAAAAATCAGGTGTTCATAGGTTTGTGGGATAAAATCTGGGTCTTCTACTCTATTCCATTGATCGACTTCTCTGTTTTTATGCCAATACCAAGCTGTTTTCTTTTCTTTTTTTTTTTTGGCTCTTTTCAGTTTATTGCATGAAGGAGTTACACTAGTCCAAGTTAAAAGCGGACCCCAAATGGTTACATTATACAAGCTGTGAGGTTTTTAAACTTGTGACAAGGGACAGGAGGGAAATTCTACTCATTGCAAGGAAATCCTCACTTAAGCTTCAGTCACAAGCACTTAAAACCCATGAACCTTCAGCTGATCGTCCTTAGCCAGCCCAATCTCTATTAGGAACTGGCATATGTTCTTGCGCTGGTCACCCTGTAGCTGAATTACTTCTCCATATTCTGGATGCTCAATTACAGTACCATTGCAGGCAAATTTCTTCTTAAACGCCTTCACTAGTTTCTTTTTTTTTTTTTTGGTTTTTCGAGACAGGGTTTCTCTGTGGTTTTGGAGCCTGTCCTGGAACTAGCTCTGTAGACCAGGCTGGTCTCGAACTCACAGAGATCCGCATGCCTCTGCCTCCCAAGTGCTGGGATTAAAGGCGTGCGCCACCACCGCCCGGCTCACTAGTTTCTTTTTATCATAATCATCAGCGATCCCTTGGACAGTGGTAAGGGTCTTCCTGCCGTTTCTCTGTTGAATTCTTATATGGATATAATCCTCAGTGCCAGCAGGAAGCAGGTCATCACCCTTACTTGCATCAGCAAAGGGGTCGAAAGAGTGGAGGTTCTGAATAGCGGACATACGATACGATTCCTTTTCCTCGGTGGAAACGGCCTGCGGAAGGCGGCTGCGGGAGAAGGCGGGCGGGGGCGGGGGGACGGAGCATCAGGAAGCGAGGGGGCTCAAGGGGGAGGCAGCTGAGACCTCGGCGGCGGCTCAGTGACTGGGCACCAAGCTGTTTTCAATACTGAAGCTCTGTAATAGAGTTTGAAGTCAGGGATGGTAATGTCTCCAGAAGTTCCTTTATTGTATAAGATTGTTTTGGCTATCCTGGGTTTTTTTGTTTTTCCATATAAAGTTTATTAATGTCCTCTCAAGAATTGTGAAGAATTTCGATGGGATTTTAATGGGGATTGCATTGAATCTATAAATTGCCCGTGGTAGAATTGCCATTTTTACTATGTTGATCCTCCCTATCCAAGAGCAAAGGAGATCCTTCCATTTTCTGGTATCCTCCTCAATTTCTTTCTTCAAGGACTTTAAGTTCTTATGAAATAGATCCTTCACATCCTTGGTTAGAGTTACCCCCAAGATATTTTATGCTATCTGTGGCTATCATGAAAGGTGATGCTTCTCTGATTTCCCTCTCTGCTTCCTTATCCTTTGTGTATAGGAGGGCAACTGAGTTTTTGGAATTGATCTTGTATCCTGCCACGCTACGAAAGGTGTTTATCAGCTGTAGGAGTTCTTTGGTGGAGTTTTTGGGGTCGCTTATGTACACTATCATATCATCTGCAAATAATGAAAGTTTAACTTCTTCCTTTCCAATTCGAATCTCTTTGATCCCCTTATGTTGTCTTATTGCTATTGCTATAACTTCAAGCACTATATTGAAAAGGTATGGGGAGAGTGGACAGCTTTGTCGTGTTCCTGATTTTAGTGGGATGGCTTTGAGTTTCTCTCCATTTAATTTGATGTTAGCTGTCGGCTTGCTATAAATGGCTTTTATTATAGTTAGGTATGGCCCTTGTATCCCTAATCTCTCTAAGACCTTTATCATAAAGGGATGTTGAATTTTGTCAAATGCTTTTTCAGCATCTAATGAAATGATCATATGATTTTTTTCTTTCAGTTTATTTATATGATGGATTACATTGATAGATTTTCGTATGTTGAACCAGCCCTGCATCCCTGGGATGAAGCCTACTTGATCATAATGGATAATTTTTTTTATTGAGAAAATGAAAAAAAAAGTTTCCGCCTCCTCCCAGCCTCCCATTTCCCTCCCCTCACTTCTCTCCCCCTCCCTCTCCAGTCCAAAGAGCAGTCAGGGTTCCCTGCCCCGTGGACAGTATAATGGATAATTTTTCTAATGTGTTCTTGGATTCGGTTTGCCAGTATTTTATTGAGGATTTTCGCATCGATGTTCATGAGTGAGATTGGCCTGTAATTCTCTTTCTTGGTTGAGTCTTTGTGTGGTTTTGGTATCAGGGTAACTGTAGCTTCATAGAAGGAATTTGGCAATGACTTTTCTGTTTCTATATTGTGAAATACATTAAGGAGTATAGGTATTAGGTCTTCTTGGAAGTTCTTGTAGAATTCTGCATTGAAACCATCTGGACCTGGGCTTTTTTTGGTAGGGAGGTTTTCTATAACAACTTCTAATTCTTCGCGACTAACAGGTCTATTTAGATTGTCCACCTGGTTTTGGTCTAACTTTGGTATATGGTACTTATTTAAAAAGGTGTCCATTTCTTTAACATTTTCCAATTTTGTGGCATATAGGCTTTTGTAGTAAGATCTAATGATTTTCTGAATTTCCTCTGTGTCTGTGGTTATGTCTCCCTTTTCATTTCTGATCTTGTTTATTTGTGTATTCTCTCTCTGCCGTTTGATTAGTTTGGATAGGGGTTTATCAATCTTGTTGATCTTCTCCAAGAACCAGCTTTTTGTTTCGTTGATTCTTTGGATTGTTTTCTGTGTTTCTATTTTGTTGATTTCAGCCCTTAGTTTGATTATTTCCAGTCTTCTACTCCTCCTAGGTGAGTCTGCTTCTTTTTTTTTCTAGCGCTTTCAGGTGGGCAGTAAAGTCTCCAATGTGTGCTTTCTCCGTTTTCTTTAAGTGGGCACTTAGTGCTGTGAACTTTCCTCTTAGCACTGCTTTCATCGTGTCCCATAGGTTTGAGTATGCTGTCTCTTTATTTTCATTAAATTCAAGGAAGACTTTAATTTCTTTCTTTATTTCTTCCTTGATCCAGGTGTGGTTCAGTAGTTGACTGTTCATTTTCCATGAGTTCGTAGGCTTTCTAGGGGTAGCATTGTTGTTGAATTCTAACTTTAACCCATTTTGATCCGATAAGACACAGGAGATTACTAATTTTTTTTGTAAGTGTGCAAGTTAGCTTTGTTACCGAGTATGTTGTCAATTTTCGAGAAGGTTCCATGAGCTGCAGAGAAGAAGGTATATTCTTTCCTATCTATAGATGTCTGTTAAGTCCCTTTGATTCATTACCTCTCTTAATCCTCTTATTTCTCTGTTAGGTTTATGTTGATTGACCTGTCCATTGGTGAGAGAGGAGTGTTGTAATCTTGTACTATTAATGTGTGTGGTTTGATGACTGCCTTGAGTTTTAGTAATGTTTCTTTTACGTAAGTCGGTACTTTTATATTAGGGGCATAGATATTCAGGATTGAGACTTTGTCCTGATGAATTGTTCCTGTTATGAGTATGAAATCTCCCTCTCCATCTCTTCTGATTGATTTTAGTTTGAAGTCAACTTTGTTAGAAATTAGTATGGCCACACCTGCTTGTTTCTTAGGTCCATTTGCTTGATAAGCCTTTTCCCAGCCCTTTACTCTGAGTAGGTGCCTGTCTTTGTGGTTGAGGTGTGTTTCTTGTAAACAGCAGAATGTTGGATCCTGTTTTCTTATCCAATCTTTTAGCCTGTGCCTCTTTATAGGTGAGTTGAGTCCATTGATATTAAGTGATATTAATGACCAGTGGTTGTTAACTCTGGTCATTTTTTCTTTTTTTTTTTGGTGATAGAGTTTGTGTGTTTCCCTTCTTCGAGTTGCGCTGGTGAAGGGTCATTAGATGTCTGAGTTATTGTGGGCATTGTTGGACTCCTTGGGTTGTGTTTTTCCTTCTATTACTTTCTGTAAGGCTGGATTTATGGCTACGTATTGTATAAATTTGTTTTTATCCTGGAAAATTTTGTTTTCTCCATTTATAGTGAATGAAAGCTTGGCTGGGTATAGTAGTCCGGGCTTGCATCCATGGTCTCTTAGTTCCTGCAGTACATCTGTGCAGGACCTTCTGGCTTTCATGGTTTCCATAGATAAGTCAGGTGTAAGTCTGATAGGTTTACCTTTTTAAGTTACTTGGCCTTTTTCCTTTGCAGCTCTTAATATTCTTTCTTTATTCTGTATGTTTTGTGTTTTGATTATTATATGGCGAGGAGATTTTTTTTTCGTCCAGTCTATTCGGTGTTCTGTATGCTTCTTGAGCCGTCAAAGGAATATCTTTCTTTAGGTTGGGAAAGTTTTCTTCTATAATTTTATTAAATATATTTTCTGGACCGTTGAGCTGTACTTCTTCTCCTTCTTCTACCCCTATAATCCTTAGGTTTGGTCTTTTTATTGTGTCCCAGACTTCCTGAATGTTTTGTGATGAGAATTAGTTGGTTTTGCTGTTTTCTTTGATCAGTGTGTTTATTTTCTCTATGGTATCTTCAGTGTTTGACATTCTTTCTTCTATCTCTTGTAATCTGTTGGTAGTACTTGTCTCTGTAGTTCCTGTTCGTTTACCTAGATTTTCCATCTCCATCCTTGCCTCGGTTTGTGTTTTCTTCATTACTTCCATTTCATTCTTCAAGTCTTGAACCACTTCCCTTACCTGTTTGATTGCTTTTTCTTGTTTCTCTTGGTTTTCTTGGGTATCTTTGAGTGATTTATTCACTTCCTCTACCTTTTTGTTTGTAATCTCTAATTGTTTATGGCAGTTTTTCACCTCCTGTTTAAGGTCCTCTATGAATTTCCTATAATTCACTTTTGAGTGAATTCTAATTCTTCTGGAGTGGGGTGTACAATTCTTTTTGTTTTGGGATCCCTGGATTCTGGTGATGTCATATTGCCTTTCAGGTTGTTGGAGGAATTCTTGCATTGGCGCCTTCCCATCTCTTCATTCTAATGGAGCCAGGAGAGGCCTGGTGTCTTGGTCCAGACTTTGCTGTGACTGACTCTCTGGGTGTATCTCCTCAGTGTAGGAGCAGGAACCTTTCCTGTCAAGATGAAACTTGTCAGCACCGAAACATGGACGCCTGGTAATCCAATGACCCGTGGATATATGGGCGAACTTGGAGGGCAGGGCAGGATCGAGTAGAAGACAGGAGAGGAGACCCTGCCGGGCAAACTGAAGGTGCCCGCGCTCCCTTTGGGGGTCCTTGAGGCCTGCCCGGTAGGCAGGCACTCACCTCTCTGGGTGGGTAGCCTTAGTGTAGGAGCAGAAAACTGTTCCTGAGCAGAGGACTTTGCAGATCACGCAGGCTTGGGGGTGGGGTGGGGTCGTGTGTAAGAAAGACAGCCCTGCAGAAGGAGCTGGGGAAGGGGGGTTTATGGTCTCTTCCGGGACAATCCGCCCCTGGATAGCACACACTCACCCGTCCAGATGGAGTTCCTCAGCACCTAAACAGGGATGGCTGGTAGCCCAATGATCCGGGGACAAAAGGAAGACTCAACTGTAACTTTTAACACTACTATGAAAACAAAGCATATTTTGATGGCATCATAATTATCAGGTCCCTCATGTGCTGTGAAATTAAACTGGGAAATGGACCAGTTTCTATCATGACAGACCATACTTTGAGGGCTCTGCATTTTAGTAAAAGCTCAAAAGCCTTATTTGCATTTGGTATTTGCCTATGAACATATCTTTATTTTAAAATGAAAACTTTTAGTCTTAATTTTTAAATCTTTTAAACAGATTTTTTATTTGTCAATTTTTTTGTGTGTGTGTGAATATTTTTCCTGCATGAACATATGTATACTATGATTCACCAACACCTTCAGAAAAAAAGGATCGGTAGTCAGATCCTCCTTGAACTAGAGTTAAGACAGTTATGTGCCACCATGTGGGTGCTGGGAACTGACCCAGCTTCTCTCCAACACCTGCAAGTGTTCTTTACTATGTAGCTTTCTTTCATCACACAAAATGAAAACTTTTTCAACCAAAAGCATACAATAAATATCAACAAAGTCAGCAGAATGTCAAGTGAAGAAAACAAACTGTGGTTAAGACTGGAGGGTTTTATGAATGAATCTCATTGCTTCATAATCATGTACTTAGGTGACTGTGTTTGCAAACCACTACGCATGGGCAAGACCTTCTGGTATCCACACTGGCACACACAGTTTTTGGTTTAAAGGGCCACTTACCCTTTGTTTTTCTAAGATCAAGTATTCACATGTAAATAATGTTATTATCCACAACAGACAGTTATAAAATTACAAAATTGTGTCAAACCAACAGGATAGCTGTACTCATAAATTATTATGGCTGTTGGGCATCTAAACACATGCTAACTAGTACCTAGTTGCACCTGCTATTTCTTAAAACTTCAAGGTTATAAGAGGAGAGAATACTGAAAAAAAAAACCATAGAAAACAGCAGTGTAGTCTAACTTGTAATTCACAAACTACAAAAGATCTAAGTTTGAGTATGGAGATAGAATCCTTGTCAGTAGAGAATATTAGAGAAATTAGGATATACTCTATATCTGAACTGTCTACATTGGGTGACTTTAGAATAAGGAAGGAATTAGTCTCTCATAGCCTGGACTATGAGGCCACTACAAATGGTTCTTCTATGATCAGGGTGAGAGCTTTGGAAGCAGAGAAACTGAGGAATGAAATTTACCACATCCCTTCTAGCAAAGGTTGAACATAAGTCATTATGAAATAAATAACTACCTGATCCACAGGGTCTAATTGTTACTAGATACTTATTGTTATTTATGGATGACATTTTTGTGACAATAAGTGACATCATAGATGATGGCCAGGCATAATTAAGGAAGCTGGACATATGAGAGGGAGCTTTTGTTGTCGAGTTCAATGAGTCTAATAAGAATGTGGTCACTGTTGAGTTAAGAAAGAAATCAGTGAAACCTGAGCACTGGTCTTTGACTTATGTCTGTATTATACACAACATGTTATATGATCAGGTATAAAAGATTATAGAACTGCAATAACACAGATCAGTATGTATACAATAAAAATAAACAAAACTATAAAATTAAATTTTTATTATGAATTTAACTCTTAGCAAAATAAAATAAAGTGAACATATAAAAGTCAGAATGGTATTTCATTGGATGAGACCAGTATGAACACAAGGTAACTTCTTGTGCAGAACCCTATGGCTGAAAAGACAAACTATCATTTCCAGGATTGAGTAGAGTGACCTCGCAGATCTGTGCTCGAGAATGGTCTCACACTTTGGTGGCGTTAGTCGCTGGTTCCTTCCTTTCCCATTTCTTCTTTACCTCACTACACTTAATGCAGCTTGATACTCAAAACTCAAATCTAAAGTGCATAGTCCAGCAATGTCTTAGTCCTTGTCATTCAAGGAATTTTACATGCCACAGCAACTCTTCAGGTTAAGCATCTTGTCTAAAACTGTTTTTTCCATGCTCACATGTGTGGCAATAGGGACCACCAGCATCATCTTTCTGGGAAAGTATGTGGCCTCTTATTAAGTACAACTCCAGATAGGCAGAATATTAAAAATATTCCAGGTAAGTTTACTTTTTATGTGAGCCCTGTGGACAGTATGTATACTAAATCATGTTATATTCAGGACACAAATGATCAACAATTAGAGTAGTGAATTCACAAATAATGAACATGCTCCTGATGTTCTGACAACATTTTGGTGAACACAAACCTCAATCATTGTCACAGTTCACAAGCATAGAAAAGTGTTTGTTGAGAATTTGGTCTCAAATTTTGATTCCATGAGGGTGTGTGCAGACACCAGCTGCCATTTAACCAAAAACCTCAACCCAAATTCAATTCCTTCTTTCATTTCTTTCTTTCTTTCTTTCTTTCTTTCTTTCTTTCTTTCTTTCTTTCTTTCTTTCTTTCTTTCTTTATTCCTTCATTACTTTCCTTTGTTCTTAACACACTGTTTCAACTGAAGAAACAAGGGTCATAAATTTCCATGGAAATTTAACAAGGAAAGCACATCTTACAACACAGTAAGTAGAACAAACCCAATGCTGTAAGAATCTCAAAAGTTCCCATTAACTTACAATTCAAAAACAGACCTCTGCTGCACTATTGAAGGGATCAGTTCTCATAGTAAGCATTTCAGATGTTGGAGAACATTTTACTTCTTCAAGGATTTTATAAATGGAGTCCTAAATCAACAACTATTGTATATTTTGATTTATTATTAGTTTACGGGATTTTGTGTATTATTAGTCTAAGGGATTTTGTGTATTTTGTGTCTTCCTCAGCACTGCAATTCAGAAGTCTCTTTTAAAAACCATCTGAATTTGTTTATACTTGTGAAAATACTTGACAATAGCTCCAAGAATGGCAGCTAGAAAGAATGCAAGTAATGAGGAGTGCATTTTGTATTGTTTAGTAATATTCACTTCAGCAAGACCATTTACAGGGCTAATATTTTTATTACTACTTGCTATGGAAACCTTTATGAGAACTCTGCTTTTGAGAAATAAAGAGTAACATTATGCTGGATTGTAAAATGGCTGTCATCTGGATGCTATATTTGGGTTGGTCTGTCAATCTGAGAAAATTTTGTTCATTATTGTCTTCTGACTTTGAGAGGGTTGTGTTAACTGAATTTCTTGCACACAGAGTCATGCTTTCCTTTCTCCAAAGAAGACTTTTCTCACTATTTGGATTTCTTAAAAGTGTCTTATCATCTTCAGTAATTAGAAATCAAGCAATTTCTAAAAGTAATTTTCCTAACACTTTCTGGTCAATTTCAGCATCACCACATTCCTGATCCCTGTGGGTCTATAATGTTAAAGTAACAAATATGTCCTCATTTATCTTCTCCTGGTTGTGCCCTGTCTCCCCACTTCAATGGTCAGGTTTTCAATCTTTTAGATAAAAATCTTTGTAGTACTTTTGTCACTGAGCTTGGGTTTTCAAATCTTTCTCTTGGAGTTGATGAGCCACCTACAGATGATGCTGGTCCATATAGTTCTGCTGAGTCTTTGATACCAAATGTTGTTCAATCTCTTATTTCTGTAGGTTGTGATCCATGGTGCCTTTCTCTAGTACATCAAAACCTCCACACCATTTGTTCATGCTGTGAACCCTCCTAGGCAAACTTCGGTCATTGTGGCTCCTTGGCCTCTGGTACATGGTGACCAATATACAAACCTATCTTGCTCTCCAAAAGCGGACATCTATTTTCCACAGTCAATGATGACAGGACATCTCCTCAGCCTGGAATTGGTATGTAGTTTTTTTTATTTTGCTCATATCAATTAATTTATCATGGTCTGTCACAGGGCAAGTGTTGCAGCTACACAGGGCAAAGCTTCCATGACAGTGAATGGATGATGTAAAAAATGAACTTATGACTTTAGTACTTGATAAAAGTGTAGAAAATAGAACCCAATGGGATTTCCTCTTTCTAATTTAGCATTCCATTGGTGTCATATTTTAGGTCTTCTTTAGGCAGCCATATAACAATTTCAAGGACATACGTTTCCCCAACATTTCTAGCAGAAGTAATCTCACAGCAGATAGCTGATAACCTGGCTATTAAAATCTTCCTGACTTGATGGCAGGAGTTGTATTGTAGATGGATAAATTGGAGGCTGGCAAAAGTCTATAGTAACATTCTGAGTGGAAATACAAATAACCCATTTTTATCTTTTAATTTTAGAAGCACTATACAGAAAAAATTATGCATGTAAGGTTTTTGGTCATTAGTGAAGATGTATTCTTTTACACCATCACTAGCAAATATCAGTATATCCTAAAGTGTGTTTGTGTGTACAGACTGTCATCTTTCATTGTTTCTTTTATGTGAATATCACATTGAACTGAATGCTGCATTTCCTATGAAAGTTAATAGCTCTCTTTTCAACAATTTTTCGTTCTGAGATCTGAGCCATCTCACAACAACATACATGGAAAGTTCATGTGATCTAGGCTGGCCTAGAAATCCTGAGATTAAAGGACCCTTTGTTATTAACTATTGGCACATCCATAGATTAAAGGTGTCCTCCTTGTCCCCATGGTATAAGCATTTGTTATTATTCATTATGACCAGACTAAAAGCCTGGCAATATATTCTAAAGAAAATTGTGTCAAATTACAGAATGGACTTCTGGAGCCTGACAGAATCATTTTATTTTCAAAATGTATAACAAGAATGCTGGTAATTTTCTCTTTTATTTTCTACTATCTATTCCTTTACTATAGAGATTGCACAATAAAGTCAACATGCCTCAACGTTATGTACCTCATGCATGTAAATATATTGATCAGTCTCTGTTCAGGAGTGCCCCCACAAATGGCAGCTTTGGGGTGAAGGCTCTTTCTGTTCATTAGATTTGTCAGTAGTGTGTCCATTGGCCCATCTGCCTCTTGAATATCTTCCAGGCAATGATCAGAAATCCCAGGGAATACTACTTGAAAGTTCATAAAACCGGCCATGCATTGTGTGTACCTTCTTCATTTACTTCTGCTGTGTCTTGTACCTGTTCTGAAATTTCATTTTCCTGTGTACCCATTTATCACAATGAATAAAAACATGAGAGGAAAATGATATGTGGGGTAGGTATTGTTGCACTGTAGGGAGTAAGGAAATCAGAGAATCAATCACTCATTGCAGCATTGATGATTTGCCCTAAAGTTTTATTTTCTACACTTCTGGCATGACCCAGCAATTCTGTGTTTGTTATCCTCTTGGGTGATGAATATTGAGAACATTTGGCCTCATCTTAGGGGTTTTCATCAACTTCATAGTCATATGAGGGTTATAGGTCCCATTGGTCCCTGGGTCCCCATGCAGCAGCCTACACAACATATGTATTGTCTCTGCACAGGTGAGCTGCTTTCCTTCCAGCATCCAGTCTGTAGGAGACAGGGCAGTCTCTTGAAGGTGGGTGACTGCGGACATCTAATTGATCATCCTTTTTCAGGAAACAGCTACTGATCAGGTTGAATCTCAAATGGAAGATCAGCCCCAGACCTGAACACAACATGATTTGACAAGGGTGCAGGTGAGAAACAGTAATATGGATTCTTCTTTATTTGTATTCTTCTCAAAGACAGCGACAATATGATTGTTCCCAGAAAGGTGGCATCCTGGTATCTGAAAATGTTTCCATTTCTCAGAATTCACCTTTGTTTTTCTTTTGGGAAGCATAAACACTGTTCACTGGAATGTAAAATATCTCCCAGAATTTAGTTACAAGAGCAATTTGTGAGTTGTTTGAGGCATATTTATACCCCAAATTCTGCTTTCCAATTCTGCTCTATGTGGATACAGAATTTTCTTTTTATTTCTTGCAAATGCCTGTACAGAGTGGCATTGTGAAAACTTAACATCCTTCTTAGAGTGCTAAAAGTTCAGGGTTATGAAAAGAGGAACAAATTGTAAACCGATATTTTAATATCCAGGTTTCAAGTCCATGGGTATTTGACTAACAGTTTGAATTAGACCCGATTTCACTTGGGTTGAAGTCCCTATTATTTCAACCTTCTCCAGACACAGATGTCCATTTCCCTAGAACTTATTTTTTATTCATTTAGTTTTGAGACAGGGTCATTTTCGTAGTCTGGGTTGTCCTGGAACTTGTATTGTTGAGCAGGATCCTCAAACTCAAAGGGATCTTCTGGCATCTTCCTAAAATGTGCTGTGGTTAAAGGCATGTGTCACCATTCCCAACCCATAAATTGCTATTGAAATAAATAGATATGTTAATTATTATTGGGTTGTATGTCAAGTACCCATTGCATCTTTGAATGACAGCATTTAAATATCTGTCAATTTCTATAACATTTATTGCTATAGTTAAATTTTATATCCCACAGTTAAAAATGGATGCAATTCTTATTTAATATTTCTATATTGTGTTCATTGTACTTTACTTTCATTACAAAAAAAGTACAAGAACCTCAACAGGAATCCTCCTATGAAATAAATATTTTCATATCACTCTGCCCTAAACACATTAAAAATAATTGCTATAAATATTTTTGTAGACATGATTATATGTGATGGCATTTTTCACAATGCACAACAATTTAAAGATTCGGAAAGAATTTTCAAAACACTTAAAAGCAATTATAACCCACATATATCTACAGACATATGTAAATGCAATTACATGTGAGTGTGCTGACAAAGAGTTCAATGTTTTCTTTTCTGGTGTCTTGTGGTCTGTGTCTTTGTTTTGTTTTTATTGCTGTGAAGAGACACCATGAATATGGCAGCTCTTATGATGGAAAACATTTCATTGAGACTGGATATAGTTTCACAGTTTTAGGACAATATCATCGCAAGAAGCATGCCAGCAGGTAGGCAGACAGACTGATAGAAAAGGAGCTGGCAAGCAGCAAAAGAGGAATGCACCAAACAAGCCAAACTTGAACGTAGAAATCTTAAACAGCACTCTCATAGTGACACACTTCCTCCATTAGTACCACACATAATCTAATAAGGCTACCCCTCTTAATGTTGTTATTCCCTTCGAACAAAGCACTCAAACACATGAGCCTATGGGTGTAATACCTATTCAAAGCACCACAGCCACTATTTTATCTTTTAATTTTTTATTACCCTTTATGTTTTATTCTCAAATTTGTTCATGTTCTGTTTTTCTCTATTGTTTATTGTTCTTTATATCTTTCAGTAATATAATTTGTTTTATATATTTTGATTGTGCTTATACTTCCCCACTATACCGATATTTACTATCTTTTTATGCACACCTAACTTTATGTCTTTTTTAATTTTTAACATATGAAGCACAGATTATGTTGCAAAAAGCTCTTGGATGTGATATTATTTCTATATAATTGTTGATCTATTAGGGGTCACATTTTAAAGGTAGTAGACTCCACCTTTCCTAGTAGGTATCAATTGTCAATAGCATCTTACTTAGAAAATGGTTTCTTTTTTCTTTTGGATGAAAATCCAGCCATTTATTTAAATTGGTTACAAGAAATCATGGTCCAATATACCAGTCTAGGTCCATCTCCCCAGCTGGGGCCAAAGTCTTGCCTACCCATTTTATTCCTCAGGCAGTACCAGATATATGGAAAAAGGTGAGAAAGGTTGAGGGGGTTCCCCAAACTCCTATACGAGAATGGGTAAAAATGGCCTTTAAAGATTTTAATGCCTGAGAGGAATCAGCTGAATCTTCACAATAGACAAGGCTACAGCAGGCAGCTAACCTACAGGCCCAGGCCTTAGCAGCTGCCGCAGGTTGCAGGAAGGAGAACAATGGAAGCCAACCACAAGGCTCTACCCTAATAGATCGCAGCCTAAGCCAGCCTCCCAGGAAAACTGTTTCAAGTGTGGCCCACGTGGTCACGTGGCACAGTATTACATTACTCCTGCTCCAAGGTCGTTCCCTATCTGCCAGCAACCTGGACACTGGAATCACAATGTCCCCATGCAGGCTTGTCCTCTATTCCATGTCAGCCACATTCAGAGAGTCTGGTTTGATCACATGCTCCATCAGTCCCAGTCCAGCTGGCTTTGGTGAGCTCCCATTAGATCAGACCCACTTTCTCCATAAGTGGACACACCCTTTGCAGTCCTGACTTCCTTGCTCATGGTTTCCCTACTTCTGCTCTTCAATTGGGCCTTTGGAGTTCAGTCCAGGGCTCCAATGTGTGTCTCTGTCTCTATCTCCATCCATTGCCAGATGAAGGTTATATGGTGATATACAAGATATTCATCAGTGTGGCTATGGGATAAGGCCAGTTCAGGCACCCTCTCCTCTGCTGCCGACGGACGTCGTTGAGGAAATCTCCTTGGATACTTGGAAACCCCTCTAGAGCCAAGACTCTTGCCAACCCTAAAATGGCTTCCTTAGTTAAGATATCTTACTCCCTGTTCACATATCCACCCTCCCTTGTAGTAGGGAGTTGCGGGCTGAGTTCCTGCTGCCCCAGCTCCGGGCCGGCTGGCTAGCTTATGCCCCAAAATAACAACACACCAATTGTATTCATTTAAACTCTGCCTGGCCCTTTAGTTCCAGCCTCTTATTGGCTAGCTCTTACATATTGATCTAATCCATTTCTAATAATCTGTGTAACACCACAAGGTGGCTTACCAGGAAAGATCTTAACCTGCGTCTGTCTGGAGTGGGAGAATCATGGCGACTGACTGACTCGGCTTCTTTCTCCCAGCATTCTGTCTACTCCACCTACCTAATTTTCTGTACTATCAGGGCCAAGGCAGTCTCTTTATTTAACCAATGAAATTAACACAAAACAGAAGACTCTACCCCATCACTTCCTCCATCTCAACTTTTCCATTCCTCCAAGCTCTCCCCAATTCTCCTGTTCTCCCCTCTCCCCATATTTCCTTCCCCCCAACCCACTCTGATACTCCTGATCCCAACTTTTGCCCTGCAATATTGTTTACTTCCAATACCCAGGAGGATAAATATATGTTTTTCTTTGGATTCACCTTCTTATTTAGGTTCTCTAGGATCACGAATTATAGGCTCAATGTTCTTTGTTTATGGCTAGAATCCACTTATATGTGAGTATATGCCATATTCCTCTTTTTGGGTCTGGGTAATCTCACTCAGTAAAGTGTTTTCTATTTACATCAATTTGCATGCAAAATTCAAGATGTCATTGTCTTTTTCTGTTGAGTAGAACTCTAATGTGTATATGTGCCACAACTGCTTTATCCATTCTTCTACTGAGGGGCAACTAGGTTGTTTCCACGTTCTGGCTATTACAAATAGTGCTGCTATGAACATAGTTGAACAAATGCTTTTGTAGTATGATAGGGCATCTCTTGGTTATATTCCCAAGAGTGGAATTTGCTGGATCCTGAAGTAGGTTGACTACCAGTTTACTGAGAAACTGTCACACTGATTTCCAAAGTGGTTGCACAAGCTTGCATTCCTACCAGCAATGAATGAGTGTTCCCCTTACTCCACATCCTCTCCAGCATAAGCTATAATTGGTGTTTTTTATTTTAGCCATTATGACAGATGTAAGATGTTATCTTGAAGTTGTTTAGATTTTCCCTGATAGCTAAGGAAGTTGAACATGTCCATATGTATCTTTTGGTCCTTTGAAATTCTTCTGTTGAGAATTCTCTGTTCAGTTCCGTACCCCATTTTTTAATTAGGTTAATTAGAGTTTTAATGTCTAGTTTCTTGAGTTCTTTATATATTTTGGAGATCAGACCTTTGTCTGATATAGGGTTTGTGAAGATCTTCTCCCATTCAGTAGGTTGCCTTTTTGTCTCAATGACTGTCCTTTGCATTACAGAAGCCTCTCAGTTTCAGGAGTTCCCATTTATTCATTGTTGTTCTTATTGTCTGTGCTCCTGGGGTTCTATGAAGGAAGTGGTCTCCTGTGCCCATGTGTTGCAGACTACTTCCCACTTTGTCTTCTATCAGGTTCAGTGTGGTCACATTTATATTGTAGTCTTTAATCCATTTGGACTTGAGTTTTGTGAATGGTGACAGAAATGGGTCTATTTTCATTCTTCTACAATTTGACATCCAGTTATGCCAGCACCATTTGTTGAAGATACTTTCTTTCTTCCACTGTATACCTTTAGCTCCTTTGTTGAAAATCAGGTGTTCATAGGTTTGTGGGTTAATATCTGGGTCTTTGATTCAATTTCATTGGTCAACATCTCTTTTTTATGCCAATACAAAGCTGGTTTTATTATTGTAGCTCTGTAATAGAGTTTGAAGTCAGGGATGGTAATGCCTCCGGAAGTACTTTTATTGTATAGGATTGTTTTGGCTATCCTGGGTTTTTTGTTTTTCCATATAGAGTTGATTATTGTTCTCTCAAGTTTTGTGAAGAATTTTGTTGGAATTTTGATGGGGATTGCATTAAATCTATAGATTGCTTTTGGTAGAATTGTCATTTTTACTATGTGGATTCTATCCATCCAAGAGCATGGGAGATCCTTCCATTTTCTGGTATCCTATTCAATTTCTTTCTTCAAAGACTTAACTTAAAGTTCTTCTCAAATAGATCTTTTACTTCCATGGTGAGAGTTACCCCAAGATACTTTACGCTATTTGTGGCTATTCTGAAAGGTGATGTTTCTCTGATTTCCCTCTGTAGGCGTAAGTCACAAACAATGCCACACCAGTTTGGAATTATGATTAATAGGGTTGTATTTATTTAAAGGGAAAAAAACTTACAGATCACCGTCCCAGACAACAGCCCTCTGCGCAACCAGGAAGGGAGTCTAGTTGCTGGCGGAGCAGGAAGTGAAGAGAGGAGAGGGAAGTGGCCGCTTTTTTAAAGGGAGAGAGACCACACCCCAATGGGCTGGTATCTCAGCGGCTATAGGCTGGAAGAGCGGAAGGACCTCCTGCAACATCCCTCTCTGCTTCTCTATCCATAGTGTACTTCAAGCACTATAATGAAGAAGTATGTAGAGAGTGGACAGCCTTGTCTTATTCCTGATTTAGTGGTATAGCTTTGAGTTTCTCTCCATTTAATTTGATATTAGCTGTTGGCTTGCTGTATATTGCTTTTATTATATTTAGATATTGTTCTTGTATCCCTAACCTCTCCAAGACATTTATCATAAAGGGGTGTTGAACTTGGTCAAATGCTTTTTCTGTATCTAATGAAATAATCATATGATTTTTTCTTTCAGTTTATTTATATAATGGATTACATTGATAGATTTTCATATGTTGAACCAGCCCTGCATCTCTGGGATTAAGCCTACTTGATCATAATGGACAATTTTTGATGTGTTCTTGGATTTGGTTTGCCAGTATTTTATTGAGGATTTTTGCATCGATGTTCATGAGTGAGATTGGCCTGTAATTTTCTATCTTGGTTGAGTCTTTGTGTGGTTTCGGTATCAGGGTTACTGTAGCTTCATAAAAAGAGTTTGGCAATGACTCTTATGTTTCCATAATGTGAAACACATTAAGGAGTATGGTATCAGTTCTTCTTGAAAGTTCTGGTAAAATTTTGCATTAAAACCATCTGGTTTTAGGCTATTTTTAGTTGGGAGGTTTTTTTATGACAGCTTCTATTTCCTCATGACATAAAGTCTATTTAGATTGTTTATCTGGTCTTGATTCAATTTTGGTATATGGTATTTATCTAAAAACAAGTCCATTTCTTTTACATTTTCCAACTTTGTGGCATATAGGCTTTTTTAGTAAGATCTAATGATTCTCTGAATTTCCTCAGTGGCTGTTGTTATGTCCCCCTTTTCATTTCTGATCTTGTTAATATGCGTGTTCTCTCTCTGCCTTTTGATTAGTTTGGATAGGGGTTTGTCAATCTTGTTGATTTTCTCAAAGAACCACCTCTTTGTTTCATTGATTCTATAGTATTGATAGTATTTTCTGTGGAATCATGCAGTCTCCTTTCTGGTAAGTCTCTTGCTAGTTGTTGGGTCACTGGAAAACTGTCGTGTGACTGCACTCAACTAAATGTATCTTGATCAGTAGACCCTATCACAAGTGAACTTTTGAATGTTAAGGCATCAATTAATTCTAAAGCACTTGGAAAATGGTAATAGTTATTAATGACAATATAATGTTTAATTTTACAACAATTTCCCAGTTAATTATCTGAAATTCAAACTATAGGTATTCATTGAGATGTAAAAAATGCTTTACTAGACAGAAAAACTTTTACTATTACTTATGAACATGAGATGATATTGTCTATGCAGTATACAGCTTGAGTTGCTAAGAAGAAAATCATCGAACTTGTTTCAAAACTGTCCTCAGGACCTGATGACATTGGCACAGAACCATGACAGAATGGCCTCTGGAGATGTGGCTGTAGGATTCTTCTTTCTGTCCCAGACTCTACTGGGAATATTGGGGAACTCAGCCTTGCTTTTCTGTTTAATCGTTGCTGACTTCTGTGGAAACAGGACAAAGAAGCCCACAGACCTGATTGTCAAACACTTAACCACAGCCAACTTCATTGTTCTCTGCAAAGGAATTCCTCAGACAATAGCTGCTTTTAGTCAGACTCACCATATAGACTATGTTTCATGTAGCCTAACCTTATATTTTCATAGAGTTGCCAGAGGAGTATCCCTTGGCTCCACATCCCTGATGAGTGTCTTTCAGGCCATCACCATCAGTCCCAGTAATTCCATGTGGGCAAAGATCAAAGTCAGAGCTCCCGGGATCATTGGCCCTTCCCTGGGCCTGTGCTGGACCATCCAGATATTGTTATATATCTTCATTCATTGGTATACAACTGATATAAAGGGTCAACAAAATAGTACTGGGATAATAGATCTTGGATACTGTGTTATTATGAATCCTGGAAGAAAAATCATCACAGCTAATATAATCCTGCATATATTCAATGATTTCATCTTTTTGGGAATGATGATGTGGGCCAGTAGCTACATGGTGTTTATCCTATTCAACCACAAGGAAAGGGTCCAACACATCCACAGTTCCCTGTCTCCTAAGTCATCACCTGAGACCAGAGCAACCCAAAGCATCCTCATTCTAGTGAGCTGTTTTGTTCTCTTCTATATAGTCTCTATTGTCTTTACAGCTTATCTGTCTTCCCAAGATGTAGTCACTAAGTGGTTGTCCAACACTAGTGTGGCTATGTCAGCATGCTTCCCAGCATTCTGTCCCTTTCTGCTCATCAGACACTACACTTCACTTTTCAGGATTTGCTGTACTTGTTCTTTCTAGACAGTAATCTATCCTACAGATGCCCAGAAATCTAAAATCTGTGACATCTGCATACATTTTTCCATTTCTGTATGAAGTTCTATTTGGGTATATAATGTCAACATGAACCATCACATGACGTGCAGTATAGCTACGAAATTTCATCTAAACGTTGTTTGCATGTTTGCCTGGGACATAGGCAATTCACACTGTGTTATATAAGTACTGAAACAATTACCAATTATTATTTCCATAAATAAAGTCACAGTGGGTGAGATAATTAATCTGTGGGGTATGTGAATTATGGTAACTTAAGTCAGCTTCTGTGAGAATGGGATGTCAATCAGCATTCCAGGTTACATCCAAAATTAACCATTGCAGGTGTGCATACAGATCTGTGTCCTAAATTGCAAAGTCAGTGTTGGTGGATGTCAGCAAAACAGAGCAAGTTTAAATAGATGATAATGTTCAGAACAGCTGGGGATGGTAAGGGTTCATCACTGAAAGGAATGTAGACTCAATAGATGTTGTGTTTCTAAATTCTAAAATATATTCACAACACTGTAAAGATTACACATGGGACATCATTCCTTTTTTAAAAGTCAGAGGTTGATAAGTTTTCAAATGAAAATTTTAAGACTTGAATTATAGAAACTTTATAGAAAATACTGAACACTGTATACAGTTACTTAGGTAAGAATCAGATTATTAATTTAAGTTAAATGACAGATGGAAGACTACAAGTGGATTAGTAAGAAGCACATACTTTTTATGCAAGGTCTTGGGAAGGAAAAGTTTTGTATTTGAGTGCAGCCTAGGTGACACGGTAAGTCTATGAATCCAAAATTCAAAATTGGAATGCCCTAAAGAATGATCTGAGGAAAATAAAGATACATAATTCAAAGAATATTAAAGCTTACTGTTGTGCTTCAATGTTTCTTTGGGGGTGCACCATCAAGAGTTTATTTTAATATTTGTTTTAGTATTGACCATTAACTGCCAAAACTAGCTGAAGTAAAACACTGACCTGCTCTGCAGGGAAGGGAGTTTGGCCAGTATGTCACATGAAATAACAGAATGAAGCACTGGGGCTTCCAAGACCTCTAGACTAGTAGCACACCACAGCCCACAGGAACTGTACTTCCAGCCTCAGTCAAATGTTCCAGTTGTTTAATCAGCCTTTCCTCTCTGTTCATGAAGTATATAATATTTACTGTGAAATATTAACTCATCAATTCACAATTCCCTTTTCCTGTGAATTTATATTTTAATTCAAGTGTATGTCCATGTTTTGTATGGGGAATGAACCACAACTGTCGTGCTTTGGTTTTGAATAGTAAATTGTTGAGTGCACCGTCAGAAGCAGTGAAAGAACATACAGCCAATAGCTGCACTACAGCAACGTTCGACATGTGACAGATGCTCACAGCATCCAGCACACACTGATCCAGACGCCCATGAAACCAAATAATCAGTGGAAGGAAACATGGAAGAATAGAGAGAGGGAAAACTACACTCAGCGTATAATGTACAAGAAAAGAATTTTTAAAAACTGTTTTTGATAAATCAGTGAGAAATGTGCTCTGGGAAAAAGGTGAATGTATCAATGAATGCTATTGATCTACAAGGATCAGCAAGAAAAAGAATACAAATTGATCCATATTCATTACCCTGCATAAATCTCAAGCCCAAATATATCAAAGATCTCAACATAAAACTAAACACTGAACCTGATAAAAGAGAAAGCAGGGAAGAGCATTATATGCATCATGTTTGGAGAAAATCCTCTAAACAGAACAATGATTTAGCAGGTACAACAATAAATGGGACCTCATGAATTTTAAAAGTATCTAAATAAATAAGAACACCACCACCAAGTGCAAATATTCATCATACAGGACAGAACACTATTTTCATCAATAGAGGGCTAATATTTAAAATATATAAAAAACTCAAGAACTTAGACATAACAAAACTAAATTATATATATGGAATTTTGTTGTAATAGGAGTGGCGGGCTGCATCCCTGTCACCCGGCCACCCGCATGGCTATCTTATGCCCGAAATAATTACACGGAAACCGTATTCTTTTAAACACTGCCTGGCCCATTAGTTTTAGCCTCTTAACCCATTTCTAATAATCTATGCAGCACCACGAGGTGCGCTTACCAGGAAAGATCTTAACCTGCGTCTGGCTGGAGTGGGAGAATCATGGCGACCCCTGACTCAGCTTCTTTCTCCCAGAATCCTGTTCTGTTTACTCCGCCTACCTAAATTTCTGTCCTATGAGGGCCAAGGCAGTTTCTTTATTAGTTAACCAATGAAAGCAACAGATAAGATACAAGACCCACCTCCATCATTTCCCCTTTTTCTGTTTAAACAAAAAAGAAAGGCTTTAACTTCAACATAGTAAAATTACATATAACAAAATAGTTATCAAGCAAGAATTACAGTTACAATATTTATATCTATTTTATCTATTATCATAACTAAGGAAAACTATAACTATCCATTCTTCAACTCCATCAAAGACTCCAGAAGGATATAATAATACCTAAGTAAACAAGAAATAAGAAAACTCTAGAAATGACAGAGACATCTCACTGCCTGGACAGTCACCCAAAGTTCCTCTGTACCATTGGGGCATCCATCTTCAGCCTACAGGCCCATAGCATCCAGCAGACATTTCCATGAAGCAGGAAATTTCAAAGACAGTTTAGTCACTTTCTGCGGTGTCCTGCAGAATGTCTCGCAGACTCTTTCATGAGTCAGAAACCCCGAAAGACCATCTCACCTTTAGGCAAGTTCAGCAGTCCTCTCTCTGTGGGTTCTTTGTGTCCAGTTTATGAATCAGTCCAGGCAAGAGCAGTTCCTTGCCCAAATGGCTATCAAACTCCATAAGGATCCTCTTCGATGCCCATCTTCCTCTTGAAGTAGCTGGTACTGCCAGGAGCAGACGTGTCTCCTTGTCATGAAAAGCCCTAAGTTATTAAAACATTTAAATGCCATATTCTGCAGTCTTTGAAAGATATGAAGAATGCCTATCTAACTAAAATATATCTCTATATATCTAGAAAATCTAACTAACATGACTACAAGCTTGACTATTATTGATGATTATCCATTAACAACCTATATTTCTAATTATACATTACATTTTAAATGAACTACGCAATCACAATATCTTAATCAAGATCAGAAATACATATAACAAAATTGACCTTAAAATCCATACCAATGCAAATTATTCATATCTATATCATATCCCCCTTTAAATGTAAAAGCACATTTATAAACAATATTTGGGAACATGGGCGCAGTTTTTTCTCTCCACACTGCTTCCTGCTGAATGGGGGCGTCGTTAATTAGGTCTTTCATGGTATAACCTGTGTGCTAGGTTCATCTCAGTCGGCAGTTGAGCAAAGTAATTTTTTGAGGGTGTTTACAGCAATCTTTCAGGAGGATGTGGTCTATCGTACCATACCGGAATAGATGCAATCCACAGGGTCACATCCTCTGTGAAAACAAAAGAAGACCCTTTCCAAAGCATCATATCCTTAGACCCAAATTCTGAAATCGTAATACCCTTATATCCATTCTGGTTTAGCTTGGCAGCCCATGTAATGAAATGTCTCTCTGTACTTAGCTCCTTCACAATCAAAAATTTTAAAGAAAACACAATAATAAAAAGAATCCAGACTCTCTGTGAATTTTCCATTTTTACGTGGCTTATTTTTACTCTATCAGTCTACTTTATTCTGTCTCTTTAAAGACTTTACCTTTTTTTAAAGGCATTGACTTTATTCTCTATATTTTTTTTCTCTCTCTCTCAAGCCTACGTACACTTATCCAACACTGTGGCCTTTTATGTCTGAATCTGTTTTATTGTGAATCTGTAATATTTTTACTATCCAGGAGCATTTCTTAAAATGTTAAGCACTTCTTAAAAACTTAAGTTGCACCATGTACAAGTAATACGGTACTGCCTGTGTCCTGCCCAGTCTAAACCTTAACTGCGCTGTTATCACAGTAATTACGGTAGTTCCTGCCTGAGGTCAGCACAGTTCAGCATGGAGCAGCCGCTCCTGCCTCAGAGCCATTTGGTGCCCCTGAGCCACACACAGTTCCAGGCACTCAGCAAGTCCACATAGGAGCCGCAATCAGCAGTTTAATTCTGAGACTGAGCGTGCAGCACAGAAACTCTTTTCATCCAAGTTACAGCAAAATCTGACACGCAGAGCATTGCGCAGTCTGAGTCTCTGTATGGCAACAGGAATCCACCATGCTCTTCTGCCTGCCTAAGCCTGTTCTGCCATCTGCCCAGGTGCAGGCGGGGAGCGCTAAGCCATCAGCATGGTCTCAGAGCACTCTCCTTCCGATCCCAAGCGATCCCAAGCGGGAACACAAACATTCAGTCCCATAAAAGCTGTTGAAATGCTTTAAAGCCAGAGTTTGCAGTGGCGGCACAGTCCCAGGAAGCGGCACTTTAAAACGACGCAGTTTTTTTTTCTGCTGCTGTTGACGAATCAGGAAATCTCTCTACATCACACCACCAACAAAGAGCAAAACTCTGCATTAAACTCTGTTTTTTTTTCTGTTTTAAATTAAGCTCTCTCAGGTTTTTAAGTGGATTTAGCCCATCATGTCTGGACACCACTCTGTTGTAATAGGAGTGGCGGGCTGCGTCCCTGTCACCCGGCCGCCCGCATGGCTAGCTTATGCCCGAAATAATTACACGGAATCTGTATTCTTTTAAACACTGCCTGGCCCATTAGTTTTAGCCTCTTAACACATTTCTAATAATCTATGCAGCACCACGAGGTGCACTTACCAGGAGAGATCTTAACCTGCATCTGGCTGGAGTGGGAGAATCATGGCAACCCCTGACTCAGCTTCTTTCTCCCAGAATCCTGTTCTGTTTTCTCCGCCTACCTAAATTTCTGTCCTATGAGGGCCAAGGCAGTTTCTTTATTAGTTAACCAATGAAAGCAACAGATAAGATACAAGACCCACCACCATCAGAATTTATACAACATCTTACATGAAATTAAATACACACACACACACACATGCATATAATGTATAATTAGAATTCACTACAGAGGAATCTTTTTTCTTTTTTTTTTATTTATTATTCAAATAAAAAATTTCTGCCTCCTCCCAGCCTCCCATTTCCCTCCCCCTCCTGCCGCACCTCTTCCCCTCCCCCCACTCCTGTCCCCCTCCCTCTCCAGTCCGAAGAGCAGTCAGGGTTCCCTACCCTGTGGAAAGTCCAAGGTCCTCCCCCCTCCACCCAGGTCTAGGAAGGTGAACATCCAAACTGGCTAGGCTCCCACAAAGCCAGAACATGAAGTAGGATCAAAACCCAAGGCCATTGTCCTTGGCTTCTCATCAGCCCTCATTGTCCAACATGTTCAGAGAGTCCGGTTTTATCCCATGCTTTTTCAGTCACAGTCCAGCTGGCCTTGGTGAGCTCCCAATAGATCAGCCACACTGTCACAGTGGTTGGGTGCACCCCTCGTGGTCCTGACTTCCTTGCTTATGTTCTCCCTCCTTCTGCTCCTCATTGGGACCTTGGGAGCTCAGTCTGGTACTCCAGTGTGGGTCTCTGTCTCTATCTCCATCCATCACCAGATGAAGGTTCTATGGTGATATGCAAGATATTCATCAGTATGGCTATAGGATAGGGTCATTTCAGGTTCCCTATCCTCAGCTGCCTAAGGAACTAACTGGGGACATTGCCCTGGGCACCTGGGAGCCACTCTAGGTTCAAGTCTCTTGACAACCCTAAGGTGGCTCCCTTAACTAAGATATGTGCTTCCCTGCTCCCCTATCCAACCTTCCTTTATCCCAGTTATCCCGTTTCCCCAAGTTCCCCCAATCCCCCACTTCTCACTTTTCTCTCCCCGTCTCCCTTTACCCCCATCCCACCCCACCCCCAAGATCCCAATTTTTTGCCCGGCAGTCTTGTCTACTTCACATATCCAGGAGGATTACTATATGTTTTTCTTTGGGTTCACCTTCTTATTTAACTCTTTATGATCACAAATTATAGACATAGGAAGCGATCTCCTGTGCCCATCTGTTGTAGGGTACTTCCCACTATCTCTTCTATCAGGTTCAGTGTGTTCAGATTGATATTGAGGTCTTTGATCCATTTGGAGTTGAGTTTTGTGCATGGTGATAGATATGGGTCTATATTTATTCTACTACAGGTTGACATCCAGTTGTGCCAGCACCATTTGTTGAAGATGCTTTCTTTCTTTCATTGTATACTTTTAGCTCCTTTATCGAAAATGAGGTGTTCATAGGTTTGTGGGTTAAAAACTGGGTCTTCTATTTGATTCCATTGGTCGACTTCTCTGTTTTTATGCCAGTACCATGCTGTGAAGAATTTTGATGGGACCTTGATGGGGATTGCATTGAATCTATAAATTGTCTTTGGTAGAATTGGCATTTTTACTATGTTGATCCTCCCAATCCAAGAGCAAGGAAGATCCTTCCATTTTCTGGTATCCTCTTCAATTTCTTTCTTCAATGTCTTAAAGTTCTTGTCAAATAGATCTTTCACTTTCTTGGTCAGAGTTACCCCAAGATATTTTATGCTGTTTGTGGCTCCTAGTATTGGTGTGTGCGGTTTGATGGCTGCCTTGAGTTTTAGTAATGTTTCTTTTACGTACGTGGGTGCTTTTATATTAGGGACATAGATATTCAGGATTGAGACTTCATCCTGATGAATTGTTCCTGTTATGAGTATAAAATGTCCCTCTCCATCTCTTCTGATTGATTTAAGTTTGAGGTCAACTTTGTTAGAGATTAGTATGGCCACACCTGCTTGTTTCTTAGGTCCATTTGCTTGATAAGCCTTTTCCTAGCCCTTTACTCTGAGTAGGTGCCTGTCTTTGTGGTTGAGGTGTGTTTCTTGTAAACAGCAGAATGTTGGATCCTGTTTTTTATCCAATCTCTTAGCCTGTGCCTTTTTATAGGTGAGTTGAGTCCATTGACATTAAGTGATATTAATGACCAGTGGTTGTTAAATCCGGTCATTTTTTTAATAGTAGAGTTTGTGTGTTTCCCTTCTTTGAGTTGCGCTGGTGAAGGGTCTCTAGATGTCTGAGTTATTGTGGGCATTGTTGGACTCCTTGGTTAGTGCTTTTCCTTCTATTACTTTCTGTAAGGCTGGATTTGTGGCTACGTATTGTTTAAATTTGTTTTTATCCTGGAAAATTTTGTTTTCTCCATTTATAGTGAACAAAAGCTTGGCTGGGTAGAGTAGTCTGGGCTTGCATCCATGGTCTCTTAGTTTCTGCAGTACATCTATCCAGGACCTTCTGGACTTCATGGTTTCCATAGAGAAGTCAGGTGTAAGCCTGATAGGTTTACCTTTTTAAGTAACTTGGCCTTTTTCCTTTGCAGCTCTTAATATTCTTTCTTTATTCTGTATGCTTTGTGTTTTGATTATTATATGGCAAGGTGATGTTTTTCTTTTTTTTTTGATCCAGCTTATTCAGTGTTCTGTATGCTTCTTGAACCTTCATACGTATATCTTTCTTTAGGTTGGGAAAGTTTTCTTCTATAATTTTATTAAATATATTTTCTGTACCGTTGAGCTGCACTTCTCCTTCATCTACTCTTATTATTCTCAGTTTTGGTCTTTTTATTGTGTCCCATATTTCCTGAATGTTTTGTGATGAGAGTTTGTTGGACTTGCTGTTTTCTTTGATCAGTGCATTTATTTTCTCTATGGTATCTTCAGAATCTGAGATTCTTTCTTCTTTCTCTTGTATTCTGTTGGTTATGCTTGTTTCTGTAGTCTCTATTTGTTTACCTAGATTTTCCATGTCCAGCCTGCCCTCTGTTTCTGTTTTCTTCTTTGCCTCCATTTCAGTTTTCAAGTCTTGAACTGTTTCCATTATCTGTCTGATTGTTTTTCCTTGGTTTCCCAGGGTATCATTCACTCATTTATTCATTTCTTCAAACTTTCTGTTATACTTCTCATCCATTTCTATGAGGGCATTTTTTACATGCTCTTTAAGGGTGTCAATCACTTTCATAAAGTCAATTTTTTCTACTTCTTCTTGATTAAGGTGTTCATGTCCTCCTGTAGTGAGTTCGCTGGGTTCTGTTGGTTTCATGTTGTTTTTCAGATTGTTGGGTGAATTCTTGCATTGGCGCCTGCCCATCTCTTCCTCCGAATGCTCCCCTATGGATCTTCTTTTACAGGATCAGGTCTCCTTGCCTACTGACGTACCTTCCCGGTGTTGGCACTCCCCAGTGATGGCTCTCCTCGTGCTCCAGTGATGTCTCTCCTGGTGCCGAGATCAGATCTCTTTGCTGGTTGGGTAGCTCATAAACAAAGTGCCTACCTTGCTTGCTGCAGGCAGGCTATTGAAACAAAGGAACTCCCGCCAGCCCTGTTGCCCTCAGAATTCAGCCCCAACGCTGAGCTGGGTGATGTTATGTGCCCAAAGAGGGAAGGGAGGCAGAAGGGGGAAGAATTCCTCAGCAACCAGAAAGGCAACCAGACTTCACCAGAATCCAGAGATCCCGAAACAAGAAGAATTGTACATTCTACTCCAGAAGAAATAGAAGAAACTGACTTTAAATGGAACTATATGAAAATAATAGAGGACCGTAAACAGGAGGTGAAAAACTGCCATAAGAAATAGAGATGGCAAACAAAAAGGTAGAGGAAATGAATAAATCTCTCAAAGATACCCAAGAAAACCAAGAGAAACAAGAAAAAGCAATCAAACAGGTAAGGGAAATAGTTCAAGACTTGAAGAATGAAATGGAAGTAATAAAGTAATAAAGAAAACACAAACTGAGGGAAGGATGGAGATAGAAAATCTGGGTAAATGAGTAGCAACAAACTACAGAGACAAGAATTACCAACAGAATACAAGCGATAGAAAAAAGAATCTCAGACACTGAAGATACCATAGAGAAAGTAAACACACTGATCAAAGAAAACAGCAAGTACAACAAATTCTCATTATAAAACATTCAGGAAATCTGGGATACAATTAAAAAACCAAACCTAAGAATAATAGGGGTAGAAAAAGAAGAAGTACAGCTCAATTGCCCAGAAAATATATTTAATAAAATTATAAGAGAAAACTTTCCCAACCTAAAGAAAGATATTCCTATGAAGGTTCAAGAAGCATACAGAACAGCGAATAGACTGGATTAAAAAAAAATCCCCTCGTCTTAGTTCCATGTCCTGGGCTGCTGCTGCGGGTCAGAAACTCACCCCAATGATGGATCTCCTGGTGCTGAGATGTTAAGCCTATAATTTCTGATCCTAGAGAAGCTAAATAAGAAGGTGAACCCAAAGAAAAACATATATTTATCCTCCTGGATGTTGGAAGTAGACAAGATTGCCACCAAAAATTGGGAACTTGGGGGTGGGGTGGGATAAAGGTAAGGGGAAATGGGGAGATAAAAGTGAGAAGGGGAGGATGGGGGAAGCTTGGGGGAATGGGGTGGTTGGGATAAAGGAAGGGTGTATATGGGAGCAAGGAAGTACATATCCTAATTAAGGGAGCCATCGTAGGATTGGCAAAAGACTTGACTCTAGAGGGGCTCCCAGGTGTCCAGTGAAATGTCCCCAGTTAGTTCCTTGGGCAGCTAAGCAGAGGGAGCCTGAAATGGCCCTATCCTATAGCCATACTGATGAATATCTTGCATATCACCAGAGAACCTTCATCTGGCCATAAATGGAGATAGAGACAGAGACCCATATTGTAGTACCGGACTGAGATCCCAAGGTCCAAATGAGGAACAGAAGGAGCGAGAACATGAGCAAGGAAGTCAGGACCACGAAGCGTGCACCCACCCACTGAGACAGTGGGGCTGATCTATTAGGAGCTCACCAAGGACAGCTGGACTGGGACTGAATAAGCATGGGATAAAACTGGACTCTCTGAATATATTGGACAATGAGGGCTGATGAGAAGCCAAGGATAATGGCACTAGGTTTTGATCCTACTGCATGAACTGGATCTGTGGGAGCCTAGCCTGTTTGGATGCTCATCTTCCAGTACCAGAGTAGAGAAAGGAGGACCTTGGACTTCCCACAGGGCAAGGAACCCTGACTGCTCTTTGGACTGGAAAGGGAGGGTAAAATGAATGGCGGAGGGGGAGAGAAGTAGGGGAAGGGGGAAAGGGGGGGGAGGAAAATAAGTGGTGGGGAGGAGGAGGAAAATTTTTCAATAATAATAATAAAAAGAAATGTTCATCATCCTTAGCCATCAGGGAGACACAAATGAAAACTATCCCGAGATTCCATCTTATACATGTCAGAAAGGCTATGATCTGTTACAAACGTGACAGATCATGGTGGAAAGGATGTGGAGCATGTCAAACACTCTCCCATTGCTTGTCTAATTGCAAACTTTCATCACCACTATGAAAACCAATATGGCAGTTCTTCAGAATATTGGGGATCAATTTTTGCCTCAAGATCCTGCCAATTTTGGACATAACCCAAAAGAGTTTCCATTCTAACACAAGGACACTTACTCTACTATGTTCAGAGTGACTTTATTCATAGTAGTCAGAAACAGGTAACAACCTAGATGTCCCTTAAGAAAAGACGGCATAAAAAATGTGGTATATTTATACAGTGGAGTATTATTCAGCTTTTAGATAGTGTGATATTATGAATTTGTAGACAGATGGAATGAACCAGAAAAATTCATCCTGAGAAAGACAACCCAGAAAGACAAACATGATGTGTACTTTCTTATAAGTAAATTTTATCTGTTAAGTAATGAATAACCACATTAAAATAAATAGACCCGATGAAATTAGAAAAAGAAAAGAAAGCGAGGTCTCAGGGCTGCATGGATAACAACGGAAGGGGAACTAGATTAGATTTTGTGAGTGGACTGTGGCAGATGGGGGATTGGAACTGAAAAAACAAGATGGGAGAGAGAGGGAAGAAAGAAGGTAGTATGGAGAGAGATGACAAAAATTCTTACCAACTCAAGTCAAAGAGTGAAGGAACAAGCATAGGACCAAACTAGATGCTCTGAATGTGGTTGACAGTTGTATGACTGGGGAAGACTGCAGGGCCACTGGAGTGGCACCAGGATTTATCCCTTCTGCTTGTACTGGTTGTTAGGAATTCATTCTCCTTGGATGGATACCTTGCACAGCCTGAATACAGTGGAGAGGGCCCTAGACTTTGACCAAAGCAATGTGTCTTACCCTCTTTAAGGAGTTGATAGGGAGTGGCATGGGGGGGGGAGGTAGAGGAAATGGGAGGAGAGAAGGGAGTGGGAACTGGGATTGGCATGTAAAATGAATAAAAGATAGTTTGTTTTCTTTTTAAAAATATAAAATAATAAAAAAGTGATCATTTGAGGAGTGGTAATGTCTGAGCCCACTCTGACAGGAATCAGTAAGGGGTACCTGTGAGGAAGTATGAGGTGATAGGAATTGGCAGATGAAGAGAAATGAAGACAGAAACATAGGAGGAATGAAGGTCGATACCAAACAGCCCCAAGTTTATTTCTCAGCCAGCACATATAGTACAGGGAAAAGACAGAACAAAGAACAATTCTCTCAGCTAAGCACATTCCTGCACTGTCCTAGGAGGAAGCTCAAGCAGGTGAATTATCTCATTCAGATAAGCAGTTTCTAATCTCTAATGAAGAATACTTCTGGTTGACATACACCAGCCTAAACCTTAATAGAAAAATGTGCTCTTTTATCTGGGCAAAAGTGCTCTTTCTAAGGGCTAACACAGATGTTACTCACAGCCCTTAAAGTTGCTGGAAAAAGCAGAGCAGGCAAGCTTGAACTCAAATGACTTCTTTAAGTCAAAAATGACTCCTGATGGAAACTGTGGGCTTCCATACATTTTCCATTTTTAATTTTATTTTTATGGACCCTCAAAGTCCCTCAGAAGAAGGAGCCTGCCTTGGGGGTTTCCTTAAGGCACTCTAGTCTCACCTGTCATGGGAATATGAATCTCAAAGATCTATTTCCTGTCTTTGGTTAAAAAAGAGGCTAAGAAAACTTACCCATCTTTGGTTGACAGTCTTTGGCATCAAGTTTTTAGGGAAGTGTATCGAATATTACTTCATGAATTTCCACATGCACTTTCCACCGTGAGGTCATAATCACTATGAAAACTATAGGTAAATAAATTATGTCCAAAAGAACACAAGCTGCAACAACTGTAATGCTACTAAAAAGTCAAGTAAATGCTGACCATGATGGAACAGCCTTTTAAAAATGTTCTAAAATATCTTCAGCTATTTTTGTTACATCAAAATTCAATTTAACTTTTTCATTTCCAAAATCTCTTGATGTAATTTAGAAAATGTAAAGATTCATTACAATCATGCCAAATTCAATTAAGCATGTCAATTCCTTTTTAACTCTTTCATATCTGATAGCACTTTGATTATTCACAGAAGATATGACACAAATCCATTCATAATCAGCACAACATTTCAACTGTTCTCTGGTTTTTAGCCTCTAGAGATCATCTCCCAAAAATTGTACCACATCATGTAAAGTATTTAAATTATGTTCCATTTTTACATCTATATCTTCTTGTGTCTACAATATCATAGAAACATTCATAGATAATGAATTAACAAATCGCTTATTTTGGATAAACTCAGACAAAGTCACTGAAGCAAGTGCACTAGTAGTAAGCATTAAAAAAGAGATGAAATCCTGCTACAACTAATCCAGTAACACATTTCTGTCTAAAGTTTTCTAGATTTCTTCAATTACTTGCAACACTTTGTCATCAAACCATGGATCAGTTACATGTACAAGCAATGTTACAAAAGAAGGTTGTTTTAACACTAATACATGGGTATGGTCATGCACTTGAGATATACAGTTAGTCACATTTCAATCATGACATGATACATTAAACACAAAACCATACAAAGAGAGTTTTCTCCCCCCCCCACAAAAACATAAGGCATTTTTACACAAGCCAAGACAGTCCCTTTCAGGGGACAAACAGGAAACAACTTAAAAGAGTAAGCTACCTGGAACACAAGGCATAGCCTTCATAAAGTTCAACGGGTTAGAGAGTACGCTTTCCAAGTTACTCAAGTGGTTCAAAACTCTTCTATTCAATGCTGCTGGGATTTTGTTCTTTCAGAAGGTAGTCTGGTATCAAGGGTCTTTGTCTTGACATTTGCAAAAGAGTTTTTCAACTTTTATTGCTTACTCTGAAAGGGAGGAACCTAATACATATTTTCAGTGTCTGAGATTTTCTGAAGCTGTTTTTAGTTGCTTAACTTCCCACTTGTAATGGCTTGAATGAAATTGACACTATTATGAGGTGTGGTCTTGTTGGAATAGGTGTGACTATGTTGGAGAAAGTGTGTCACTGGGGTAAGCATTGATGTTTCAAATGCTCAAGCCAGGCCCAGTGTGCCTTACCCTTCCTGCTGCCTGCCAATTCAGATATAGAAACTTTCTGATCCATCTCAAACATCATGTCTGCCTATGAAAAACCATAAATTCCAACATGATAACAATACCTAAAATTCTCAACCTATAAACAAATCCCAATTAATTTTTTTCTTTTTCAAAAGTTCTAGTACTTATGGGGGTCTCTTCACAGAAGTAGAAATGCTAGGGCAGTAATTAAGGAAGCTCCCTGAAGAATGGAAGTTTTTAGTCAGAAAGTAAACTGTTACACAATAGAAGGAGAAGATTGTCTTTCAAGATCCATGGCTCAGTAGCCCAGGGTTTCTACAGAACATATATAACAATTCTGCCAGGAGAGATTAGGTTATTGCAAGCCAAATATTATCGTGTCTAGACGTCAATACTGATAATACGACTGTTGAGAGGAATGATGGCATCGCTGTGGCCTTTGGGGACAAAGATATGATAGCGAAAAAGTAACTGTTTTGTAGTGCATTCAGAATTGTTGTTGCATAGTTCAGACATGAGCTAGTCCTAAACATAATCTGGGAATGGTATATGAAGCCCAGATGCTGTACTGTGCCTAGAATCAAGAAGGCTTTTGGTCATAGGACTTTATATGGAACTAAGTTGTAAGCATTACAGCTAGGATGGAAAGGTATCCTAGCAGTTGGAAACCAAGGAATACCACCAAGTCACACCATACACAGTCAACCATACCCAAGAGATTGATTGGAAGGGACAAAATTGGAAGATGGATGCCTCTGCTAGGGCAAGAAACAGCAAAGAAATGACTAGAAGGCAAGATTAACAAAGAGTTTCTTTAGGGACAGAGCTTTCCAGGATGAGGATTGTTAGTATTCCAAGTCCAGTTCTTGAGCTTTTTACTCTATATAGTGGTGAATCATTCCAGCCTGTAGGGCAGTTAGAGTGTCCTATAGGTATAACATGACAATTGAAGTTCCTCAGGAGCAAGAGCCTGAACATTTGTGTGCCTCTAGGGGCTGACATATGTTGTTACTATTGTCTCTTCTTTCCTAGCAGAAACCCAATTCTAATACTCTTATGAGTCATAAGTCATGAGGTGCCAACTCTCATGAACTGGTGTTGGAACTCCTATATCTTTGATATAGGCACTGGTTTCATCGTGTCCCATAGGTTTGAGTATGTTTATGTTGTCTCTTTATTTTCATTAATTTAAAGGAAGACTTTAATTTCTTTCTTTTTTTTCTTGAAAAAAATTTTTCCCCTCCTCCGAGCCTCCCATTTCCCTCCCCCTTCTCCCGTCCCTCTCCCCCTCCCCCCATTCCTCTCCCCCTCCCTCTCCAGCCTGAAGAGCAGTCAGGGTTCCCTGCCCTGTGGAAAGTCCAAAATCCTCCCTCCTCCATCCTGGTCTAGGAAGGTGAACATCCAAACTGGCTAGGCTCCCACAAGGCCAGAACATGAAGTAGGAACAAAACCCCATGCCATTGTCCTTGGCTTCTCATCAGCCCTCATTGTCTGCCATGTTCAGAGAGTCCGGTTTTATCCCATGCTTTTTTCAGTCACAGTCCAGCTGGCCTTGGTGAGCTCCCAATAGATCAGCCCCACTGTCTCCGTGGGTGGGTGCACTCCTTGTGGTCCCGACTTCTTTGCTCATGTTCTCCCTCCTTCTGCTCCTCATTGGGACATTGGGAGCTCAGTCCGGTGCTCCAGTGTGGGTCTCTGTCTCTATCTCCATCCATCGCCAGATTTAATTTCTTTCTTACTTTCTTCCTTGACCCATGTGTGGCTCAGTAGTTGACTGTTCAGTTTCCATGAGTTTGTTGGCTTTCTGGGGGTAGCATTGTTGTTGCCTTCTAACTTTAATCTGTGGTGATCTGATAAGACACAGGTGGACAATGATTTTTTTTGTATCTGTGGAGGTTTCCTTTGTTACTGAGTATGTGGTCAATTTTTGAGAAGGTTCCATGAGCTGCAGAGAAGAAGGTATATTCTTTCCTATTTGGGTGGAGTGTTTTATAGATGTCTGTTAAGTCCATTTGCTTCATTACCTCCAATAATTCTCTTAATTCTCTATTAGGTTTCTCTCTGATTGACCTTTTCATTGGTGAGAGAGGTGTATTGAAGTCTCCTAATGCTAGTGTGAGTAGTTTGATGTCTGCCTTGAGTTCTAGTAATAATTCTTTTACATAAGTGGGTGCTTTTATATTAGGGGCATAGATATTCAGGATTGAGACATCATGCTGATGAATTGTTCCTGTTATGAGTATAAAATATTCATCTCGATCTCTTCTGATTGATTTTAGTTTGAAGTCCGTTTTGTTAGAAATTAGTATGGCCATACCTGCTTGTTTCTTAGGACCATTTTCTTGAAAAACTGTTTCCCATCCTTTTACTCTGAGTAGATGCCTTTCTTTGTGGTTGAGATGTGTTTCTTGTAAACAGCAGAATGTTGGATCCTGTTTTCATATCCAATCTCTTAGCCTGTGCCTTTTTATAGGTGAATTGAGTCCATTAATATTAAGTGGTATTAATGACCAGTGGTTGTTTATTCCCCTTATTCTTATTGTTTTTGGTAGTCGAGTTTTTGTGTCTCCTTTCTTTGAGTTGTGCTGGTGAAGGGTTACTAGATGCCTGAGTTATTGTTGGCAGTGTTGGCAATGTTGGATTCCTTGGGTTGTGATTTTCCTTCTATTACTTTCTATAAGGCTGGATTTGTGGCTACATATTGATTAAATTTTTTCTTATCCTGGAATATCTTGTTTTCTCCATTGATAGTGAACGATAGCTTGGCTGGGTATAGTAGTCTGGGCTTGCATCCATGGTCTCTTCGTTTCTGAAGTACCTCTATCCAGGACCTTCTGGCTTTCTTGGTTTCCACAGAGAAGTCATGTGTAAGTCTGATCGGTTTACCTTTATAAGTTACTTGACAATTTTCCTTTGCAGCTCTTAATATTCTTTCTTTAATCTGTATATTTTGTGTTTTGATTATTATATGGCAAGGGGATTTTTTTTGATCCTGTCCATTTGCTGTTCTGTATGCTTGAATATTCAAAAAAATATCTTTCTTTATGTTGGGAAAGTTTTCTTCCATAATTTTGTTAAAAATATTTTTTGGACCTTTGAGCTGTGACTCTTCTCTTTCTTCTATCACTATTATTCTTAGGTTTGGTCTTTTTTATTGTGCCCCACATTTCCTGCATGTTTTGTGATGAGATTTTGTTGGATTTGCTGTTTTCTTTGATCAGTGCATTTATTTTCTCTATGGTGTCCTCAGAATCTGAGATTCTTTCTTCTTTCTCTTGTATTCTATTCATTATGCTTGTTTCTGTAGGCTCTGCTCGTTGACCTGGATTTTCCATATCCAGCTTGTCCTCAGTTTGTGTTTTCTTCCTTGCTTCCCTTTCAGTTTTCAATTCTTGAACTGTTTCCATTACCTGTTTGATCGCTTTTTCTTGGTTTCCCAGGGTATTATTTACGTATTTACACATTTTCTTCAAACTTTTTGTTATACTTCTCATCCTTTTCTATAAGGGCATTTTTTACATGTTGATTAAGGGACTCTATTGCTTTCATAAAGTCAAATTTTCCCACTTCTTCTGTGTTAGGGTGTTCACGTCCTTCTGTTGTAAGATCATTGGGTTCTGGTGTTTTCATGTTGTTTTTCAGATTGTTGGGTGAATTCTTGCCTTGGCGCCTGCCCATCTCCTCTTACCGATGCTATCTAATAGGTCTTCTAAAACAAGATCAAATTTCCCTGTTGGCCAGGGGCCCTGTTTACAAAATGCCCCCTCTCCATTTCCTGCCACAATGACATGTGCTCTAGTATGTTCACAGCAGCATTGTTTTTCATAGCCATAACCTGGAAACAACCTAAATGCCCCTCGACTGAAGAATGGACAAGGAAAATGTGGTACATTTATACAATGGAGTACTACACAGCAGAAAGCAGGAAAATAGATGGAACTACAAAACATTATTTTGAGTGAGGTAACCCAGACACAGAAAGACAATTTTCACATGGACTCACTCATACATGGTTTTAAAACATGAAGCCAAGAAAACCAGCCTACAAACCACAATTCCAGAGAGCTTAGACAACAATGAGAATACTAAGAGGGACTTACATATATTTAATCTACATGGGAAGAAGAAAAAGACAAGATCTCTTGAGCCCTTCCCCCTGCTCCTCCTGCAGGGCCTTCTTTCTTACTCACGACTCAGCCCCCCAGCACCCTCCCCCCAACCCTGCCCTG
>JABTXL010004666.1:820832-840617 GCA_025134845.1 Neodon shergylaensis | reverse complement strand
TTACTCACGACTCAGCCCCCCAGCACCCTCCCCCCAACCCTGCCCTGGTGTAAGCTAGGACCAATGCTCAAGAACAATTTTAAGCTCCTACACTAAGGCTTGGGCCACCAGGCGGCCAGGTTTAGGTGCTGAGAAGTTCCATCTGGACGGCCTGCCTGCAGCAAGCAAGTCAGGCCCTTTGTTTACGAGCTACCCAAGCAGCACGGAGAACCAATCCGGGCACCAGGAGAGTCATCACTGGGGCACTAGGAGAGCCATCACTGGGGAGCGACATCATTGGGAAGGTACAACAGTGGGCAAGGAGACCTGATCCTGTAAAAGAAGATCCATAGAGGAGCATTCGGAGGAAGAGATGGGCAGGCGCCAATGCAAGAATTCACCCAGCAATCTGAAGAACAACATGAAACCACCAGAACCCAGCGACCTCACATCAGGAGCACAGGAATACCTTAATCAAGAAGAAGCAGAAAAATTTGACTTTATGAAAGTGATTGACGCCCTTAAACAGCATGTAAAAAATGCCCTGGTAGAAATGGATGAGAAGTATAACAGAAAGTTTGAAGAATTGAATAAATCAGTGAATGATACCCTAGGAAACCAAGGAAAAACAATCAAACAGATAATGGAAACAGTTCAAGACTTGAAAACTGAAATGGAAGCAAAGAAGAAAACACAATCAGAGGGCCGGCTGGACATGGAAAATTTAGGTAAACGAATAGAGACTACAGAAACAAGCATAACCAGCAGAATACAAGAGATAGAAGAAAGAATCTCAGATGCTGAAGATAACATAGAGAAAATAAACGCACTGATCAAAGAAAACAGCAAGTCCAACAAGTTCTCATTGCAAAATATTCAGGAAATATGGGACACAATAAAAAGACCAAACCTAAGAATAATTGGAGTAGAAGAAGGAGAAGAAGTGCAACTCAACGGTCCAGAAAATATATTTAATAAAATTATAGAAGAAAACTTTCCCAACCTAAAGAAGGAGGTACCTATGAGGGTCCAAGAAGCATACAGAACACCAAATAGGCTGGATCAAAAAAAAACATCTCCTCGCCATATAATAATCAAAACACAAAGCATTCAGAATAAAGAAAGAATATTAAGAGCCGCAAAGGAAAAAGGCCAAGTTACTTATAAAGGCAAACCTATCAGACTTACACCGGACTTCTCTATGGAAACCATGAAAGCCAGAAGGTCCTGGATAGATGTACTACAAAAACTAAGAGATCACGGATGCAAGCCCAGACTACTATACCCAGCCAAGATTTCGTTCACTCTAAATGGAGAAAACAAAATTTTCCAGGATAAAAACAAATTTAAACAATACGTAGCCACAAATCCAGCTCTACAGAAAGTAATAGAAGGAAAATCACTAACCAAGGAGTCCAACAATGACCACAATAACTCAGACATCTAGAGACCCTTCACCAGCACAACTCAAAGAAGGGAAACACACAAACTCTACTACTAAAAAAATGACCGGAGTTAACAACAACTGGTCATTAATATCACTTAATGTCAATGGGCTCAACTCACCTATAAAAAGGCACAGGCTAAGAGATTGGATACAAAAACAGGATCCAACACTCTGCTGTTTACAAGAAACACATATCAAACACAAAGACAGGCACCTACTCAGAGTAAAGGGCTGGGAAAAGGCTTATCAAGCAAATGGACCTAAGAAACAAGCAGGTGTGGCCATACTAATTTCTAACAAAGTTGACTTCAAACTTAAATCAATCAGAAGAGATGGAGAGGGACATTTTATACTCATAACAGGAACAATTCAACAGGATGAAGTCTCAATCCTAAATATCTATGCCCCTAATCTAAAAGCACCCACGTACGTAAAAGAAACATTACTAAAACTCAAAGCAGCCATCAAACCGCACACACTAATAGTAGGAGACTTCAACACTCCTCTCTCACCAATGGACAGGTCAATCAGACAGAAACCTAACAGAGAAATTAGAGAATTAAAGGAGGTAATGAATCAATTGGACTTAACAGACATCTATAGAATATTCCACCCAAATAGGAAAGAATATACCTTCTTCTCTGCAGCTCATGGAACCTTCTCGAAAATTGACCACATACTCGGTAACAAAGCAAACTTCCACAGATACAAAAAAATATTGGTAACCACATGTGTCTTATCAGATCACCATGGATTAAAGTTAGAATTCAACAACAATGCTACCCTCAGAAAGCCTACAAACTCATGGAAACTGAACAGTCAACTATTGAACCACACCTGGATCAAGGAAGAAATAAAGAGAGAAATTAAAGTCTTCCTTGAATTCAATGAAAATAAAGAAACAACATACTCAAACTTATGGGACACTATGAAAGCAGTCCTGAGAGGAAAGTTCATAGCACTAAGTGCCCACTTAAGGAAAACAGAGAAAGCACACATTGGAGACTTAACAGCCCACCTGAAAGCTCTAGAAAAAAAAGAAGCAGACTCACCTAGGAGGAGTAGAAGACTGGAAATAATCAAACTAAGGGCTGAAATCAACAAAATAGAAACGCAGAAAACAATCCAAAGAATCAATGAAACAAAAAGCTGGTTCCTGGAGAAAATCAACAAGATTGATAAACCCCTATCCAAACTAATTAAACGGCAGAGAGAGAATATACTAATTAATAAGATCAGAAATGAAAAGGGGGACATAACCACAGACACAGAGGAAATTCAGAGAATCATTAGATCCTACTACAAAAGCCTGTATGCCACAAAACTGGAAAATGTAAAAGAAATGGACACTTTTTTAGATAAATACCATTTACCAAAGTTAAACCAGGACCAGGTGAACAATCTAAATAGACCTGTTAGTCGCGAAGAATTAGAATCTGTTATCAGAAACCTCCCTACCAAAAAGAGCCCAGGACCAGACGGCTTCAATGCGGAATTCTACCAGAACTTCCAAGAAGACCTAATACCTATACTCCTTAATGTATTTCACAATATAGAAGCAGAAGAGTCATTACCAAATTCCTTTTATGAAGCTACAGTTACTCTGATACCAAAACCACACAAAGACCCTACCAGGAAAGAGAATTACAGGCCAATCTCACTCATGAACATTGACGCAAAAATCCTCAATAAAATACTGGCAAACCGAATCCAAGAACACATTAAAAAAATTATCCACTATGATCAAGTAGGCTTTATCCCAGAGATGCAGGGCTGGTTCAACATACGAAAATCTATCAATGTAATTCATCATATAAATAAACTGAAAGAAAAAAACCATATGATCATTTCATTAGATGCTGAAAAAGCATTTGACAAAATTCAACATCCCTTTATGATAAAAGTCTTGGAGAGATTAGGGATACAAGGGTCATACCTAAATAGAATAAAAGCTATATACAGCAAGCCGACAGCTAACATCAAATTAAACGGAGAGAAACTCAAAGCCATCCCACTAAACTCAGGAACACGACAAGGCTGCCCACTCTCGCCATATCTCTTCAATATAGTGCTTGAAGTTCTAGCAATAGCAATAAGACAACATAAGGGGATCAAGGGGATTCGAATTGGAAAAGAAGAAGTTAAACTTTCGTTATTTGCAGATGATATGATAGTGTACATAAGTGACCCCCAAAACTCCACCAAAGAACTCCTACAGCTGATAAACACCTTTAGTAATGTGGCAGGATACAAGATCAACTCCAAAAAATCAGTCGCCCTCATATATACGAAGGATATGGAAGCAGAGAGGGAAATTAGAGAAACTTCACCTTTCACGATAGCCACAAACAGCATAAACTATCTTGGGGTAACTCTAACCAAGGAAGTGAAAGACCTATTTGACAAGAACTTTAAGGCATTGAAGAAAGAAATTGAAGAGAATACCAGAAAATGGAAGGACGTCCCTTGCTCTTGGATTGGGAGGATCAACATAGTAAAAATGGCAATTCTACCAAAGGCAATTTATAGATTCAATGCAATCCCCATCAAGATCCCAGCAAAATTCTTCACAGATCTTGAAAGGACAATAATCAACTTCATATGGAAAAACAAAAAACCCAGGGTAGCTAAAACAATCCTATACAATAAAGGATCTTCTGGAGGCATTACCATCCCTGACTTCAAACTCTATTACAGAGCTACAGTAATGAAAACAGTGTGGTACTGGCATAAAAACAGAGAAGTCGATCAATGGAATCGCATAGAAGACCCAAATTTTAACCCACAAACCTATGATCACCTCATTTTCGATAAAGGAGCTAAAAGTATACAATGGAGGAAAGAAAGCATCTTCAACAAATGGTGCTGACACAACTGGATATCAACCTGTAGAAGATTGAAAATAGACCCATATCTATCACCTTGCACAAAACTCAAGTCCAAATGGATCAAAGACCTCAATATCAGTCCGAACACACTGAACCTGATAGAAGAGAAAGTGGGAACCACCCTACAACAAATGGGCACAGGAGATCGCTTTCTATGTATAACCCCAGCAGCACAGACATTAAAGGCAGCATTGAATAAATGGGACCTACTAAAACTGAGAAGCTTCTGTAAAGCAAAAGACACTGTCACTAAGACAGAAAGACAACCTACTGACTGGGAGAAGATCTTCACCAACCCTGCAACAGACAAAAGCCTGATCTCCAAAATTTATAGAGAACTCAAGAAACTAGACTTCAAAATGCTAATTAACCCAATTAAAAAATGGGGCACTGAACTGAACAGAGAATTCTCAACAGAAGAAGTTCAAATGGCCAAAAGACACTTAAGGTCATGCTCAACCTCCTTAGTGATTAGGGAGATGCAAATCAAAACAACTTTGAGATATCATCTTACACCTGTCAGAATGGCTAAAATCAAAAACACCAATGATATCCTTTGCTGGAGAGGCTGTGGAGGAAGGGGTACCCTCATACATTGCTGGTGGGAATGCAATCTTTTGCAACCACTTTGGAAATCAGTGTTTCGGTTTCTCAGTAAATTCGGGATCAACCTACCCCTGGACCCAGCAATACCACTCTTGGGAATATACCCAAGAGAAGCCCTATCACATGACAAAAGCATCTGTTCAACTATGTTCATAGCAGCATTATTTGTAATAGCCAGAACCTGGAAACAACCTAGATGCCCTTCAATGGAAGAATGGATGAAGAAAGTGTGGAATATATACACATTAGAGTACTACGCTGCGGTAAAAAACAATGACTTCTCGAATTTTGCATGCAAATGGATGGAAATAGAAAACACTATCCTGAGTGAGGTATCCCAGACCCAAAAAGTTGAACATGGGATGTACTCACTCATAATTGGTTTCTAGCCATAAATAATGGTCACGGAGTATATAATTGGTGAACCTAAAGAAGCTAAATTAGAAGGTGAACCCAAGGAAAAACATATAATTATTTTCTTGACTAAGGGAAGTAGACAAAATTGCCGGGGAGAAATTTTGGGATCTTGGGGGGGGGATGGGAGTATCGGGGGAAGGGGAGAGAAAAGTGAGAAGTGGAGGATGAGGGAAACTTGGGGAAACAGGAGGATTGGGATAAAGGAAGGTTGGATAGGGGAGCACGGAAGCACAATTTTTAGTTAAGGGAGTCACCTTAGGGTTGGCAAGAGACTTGAACCTAGAGTGGCTCCCAGGAACCCAAGGCGAGGTCCCCAGTTAGTTCCTTGGGCAGCTGAGGATAGGGAACCTGAAATGACTCTATCCTATAGCCATACTGATGATTATCTTGCATATCACCATAGAACCTTCATCAGGTGATGGATGGAGATAGTCACAGAGACCCACACAGGAGCACCGGACTGAGCTCCCAAGTTCCCAATGAGGAGCGGAAGGAGGGAGAACATGAGCAAGGAAGTCAGGACCACGAGGGGTGCACCCAACCACTGAGACTGTGTGGCTGATCTATTGGGAGCTCACCAAGGCCAGCTGGACTGTGACAGAAGAAGCATGGGATAAAACAGGACTCTCTGAACATGGCGAACAATGCGGGCTGATGAGAAGCCAAGGACAATGACCCTGGGTTTTGATCTTACTTCAAGTTCTGGCTTTGTGGGAACCTAGCCAGTTTGGATGTTCACCTTCCTAGACATGGACAGAGGGGGGAGGACCTTGGACTTTCCACAGGGAAGGGAACCCTGACTAATCTTTGGACTGGAGAGGGAGGGTGAGAGGAATGGGGGGAGGGGGAGAAGGGTGGGAGGAGGGGGAGGGAAATGGGAGGCTGGGGGGAGGCGGAAACTTTTTTCTTTTTCTCAATAAAAAAAAAAAAGATCTCTTGAGTAAATTGGGAGCATATGGACTTTGGGGGAGGGTTGAAGGGGAAGATAGGCAGGGAGGGGAGCAGAGAAAAACGTATAGCTCAATAAATATCAATAAAAATATCAAAAACAATAAATAATAGCTGTATTAAAAAGAATTTGGAAATGTTTATCCTTTAGGCAGAACACCTGTCAGAATGGCTAAAATCAAAAACACCAATGATAGCCTTTGCTGGAGAGGTTGTGGAGAAAGGGGTACACTCATCCATTGCTGGTGGGAATGCAAACTTGTGCAACCACTCTGGAAAGCAGTGTGGAGGTTTCTCAGGAAATTCGGGATCAACCTACCCCTGGACCCAGCAATACCACTCTTGGGAATATACCCAAGAGAGGCCTTATCGTACAACAAAAGTATATGCTCTACTATGTTCATAGCAGCATTGTTTGTAATAGCCAGAACCTGGAAACAACCTAGATGCCCTTCAATTGAAGAATGGATGAAGAAAGTATGGAATATATACATATTGGAGTATTACTCCGCAGTAAAAAACAAGGACTTCTTGAAGTTTGCAGGCAAATGGATGGAAATAGAAAACACTATCCTGAGTGAGGTAAGCCAGACCCAAAAAGAGGAACATGGGATGTACTCACTCATATTTGGTTTCTAGCCATAAATAAAGGACATTGAGCCTATAACTCAGGTTCTAAGAGAAGCTAAATAAGAAGGAGAACCCAAAGAAAAACATATAGGCATCCTCCTGAATATTAACCTTCATCAGGCGATGAAAGGAGACAGAGTCAGAGACAGAGACCCTCATTGGAGCACCGGACTGAAATCTCAAGGTCCAAATCAGGAGCAGAAGGAGAGAGAGCATGAGCAAGGAACTCAGGACCGCGAGAGGTACACCCACACAATAAGACAATGGGGATGTCCTATTGGGAACTCACCAAGGCCAGCTGGCCTGGGTCTGAAAAAGCCTGGGATAAAACCAGTCTTGCTGAACATAGTGGACAAGGAGGACTACTGAGACTTCAAGAACAATGGCAATGGGTTTTTGTTCCTACTGCACCTATTGGCTTTGTGGGAGCCTAGGCAGTTTGGATGATCACCTTACTAGACCTGGATGGAGGTGGGTGGACCTTGGACTTACCACAGGGCAGGCAACCCTGACTGCTCTTTGGGCTTACGAGGGATGGGGGACTTGATTGGGGGAGGGGGAGGGAGGGGGGAGGCGGAGGTGGGGAAGAGACAGAAATCTTTAATAAAAAAAAAATGCCTGATGCTAAAAACCTACTAAAAAACCAAAATCCCAAAAACACGTGATATTATGGATCTTACAGGATAATATACTACTGCCATATTACTGAACTAGCATGATTCCTAACCACATCATGAATATTTAACTATAGAGAAGTATAGTTCTTGCCGCTTGTCAAAGAAAAATGGCTGACAAGAGATGTGGTCCATTACAGACAACAAAAATAATCCAAAGTGCTAAGAACAAGAGTCCATGTGGTACTCAGCCCCATCAAATATGTCTAAACATAATTGCACTAAAAGCTCAGGGATCATAGTGGATGTGGTGTTGGAAAGATTGCAAGAACCAGAATAAAAAGCAGTTTGCTATGAAAATGAAATTCCTACAAATGTCAGAAAGGCTATACCCATGAATCCTCATCAATGTGGCTTCCTAAATAAAACCTGAACAAAGAAGGTTATTGATAGATATGTAACCTTGGAAAGGTTGAAATTCTTGAGATCTCAACCACAAACAGAGATCTACAGGCAACAAAAGAATTATGATATTGGGAGAAATAGTCTTCTAAAGGGACCAAACTCCCAATTGGTCATCCGAACCAAATCAACAGCATTGAAATTTTATACATATGGGTTGCAATAAATGAACAAAACAGACTGTAATTATGTATTGAAAACATTTATATATGTGGCTGTGACTGTGTGTTTAAGAAGTGAATACAGTTATAGAAATAGAAGCCAAGCATTTAAAAGAGATTATGAAATATATGGGAATGATTGGAAGGAGGAATGAGAAGGGGAATTGATGTACTTATATTTAAATTTAAATTGTAATGAATATTCCTTAAAATTAAAAATTTGTTCTACAAGGTCAATATTCTTTCATCTTCTCAGAATATTTTATCCCATTATTGTAAAGTTAATTTGTGTTGTATTTTTACTGTGTTTTAGTGATTTCAAGTGCTAATTGTGATATCATATTTTTCCTTTAACTATGATATTTTTAGATTTTTTCTAAGATTAGTTGGCAATGTTCCTCGTCAAGTACTCTAAAATGGGGCAGGGTATGTGCTTAAAAGTTAAATAATAAATTGAGGACATACAAGAGCAATGTCAGTAGCCTATAATGTTTACAGATCTATAGTTCCTTATGGTTAGACAATGTTCCTAAAGATACCATATACTTCAGGCAAAGGACATGAAGAAATCAAAGTTGAAACTCCATCTATACTGCATAATTTTCACAGTGATAGAGGTAATTATTAATATTATTACCCAGGTATTAAACATGAAAGTTATAATAACAATATGCTTGGGTTAATATTTTATCAATATCATGCAGGTAATAATTGCTTCATGATCCAAATTAAGGCTTAGCAGACATGATGGTGTCAATTCCTGGTAAAATTATCAGGGACAATTATATAGGCTTCAGAGTATATAAACCTTGGGGAAGAATCTAATATTAACTCAGCTAAATGGACATAGCAATAAACTGCTCAATAGTTCTTATTTTTACACTGGGAGATTAGACTATCCCTCAAGCCTCATGAGAGAAGCTTATTTTTGCAGTGAATGGTGATTAACACAGAAGTTCACACTCATTCAAGTTGCTGAAAACTGTAGATGGCCAGGAACAATTGGAGTATGTATATTACTCCTTTTATTTCCAAGACTTAGGGGTTATCATGGAAGAAGCGGCAGAAAGTGTGTAAGAACTAGAGGTGGAAGATGATTACAAAGAAACAGGTTTTTTTTTTTCAGGAAGAAGAGGACACTTGCACGTGTGAATTCACTTATTGCAATAGTACACAAAACCCACTCAAGATCTAGACTAAGAACTTAATGCAGACAAAACTCCAGCAGAGTAAAAGCATCCAGGAAGCCCACTTCTAGATTAAAAGATGTTGGTCACTTCAATTCTGTGACAAGAAGTATCAGGTTTCTTTAAGGATTCAGGGCTTAAGAGAGAGGCTACCCCTGCCTTCATAGATGTGCCTCCATTATGCACACGGTAGCACCATTTAGCAGACACTGTTTTTTGTTCTTTCTTTCATTGTTTCTTACATAAAAAAAGAACATGAAATTTGAAGGGAATTGGAGTGTGGGACAAGAAAAAAAGTTAAAAGGAGATAGTGGTAAATAAACTTGACCTGAACAATAATATACTCAAAGAAACATTTAATTAGGAAATTATGTAAATCACAAAAAAAGACTAAGTTGTTCTGTCTTAGAAGAAGTCATTAAACCATGGAACCCAATGGGACACAGAGACTTCTCTAACTTTCTCACATCTGACCTTAAACTTTCTAAAACCTTCCACAGGACTCTGCTGAGCCTAGAGGGATCATGAAAACTCAATGGATCTTACCTTGTTGATTTGGAGATATTCACAAGAAACTCTTAATTATCTTTGTTAATTGGTAACTGGAAAGTTTGAGAAGCAGTTTTGTCTCCCAATGAGAGCATTGTCATTTGCCACTGCAGGTGAAATGTTGATTGCAGTTGTGCAGGGAGTTGAGGTCAGAGTCAACAACCTCAAGTGACTCTTTCACTCATGGCTGGTTATATATGAGTCTGGATCAGCCCCACAAACACATCACCCTGCAGAGACAAGAAGCCAGGTGCGTACATTGTATTTCAGTCTGACCAGCAGAGCCAGCAAAGAAGAGACCTTCATAGTTACTGGGGTCTAGTAATTGGTATACTGGATAGAAACAGATCTGTGGGAGAGACAGAGAACTTGTGAGAATAATTCCAGAGCTATGAGGTGAATGAGAAAGAAAGAAGTGTCTATAACCTTGTGCCAGTCCCTGCTAGGTTTATAGTTTATTTTTTAATTTTATTTCTAAAATAATCGTCCTTTTCTTACAGTTCCAGTGCCCTCCCCCACCCATCATTCCACTCTCCCCACCTTCTCTCTACCCTACGGCCATTCACTCCTCAGAGAGGGTTTTGGTTTTTACTGTAATATAAGTCTCTGACAAGGGTGACTGTGGGTAATACCAGGATAATGCAGTGTGTTTGTGAATGTCCTGAAGGACTGAAGTAAAAAGTCAATGTGATCATTCACCTATCTTATCTGATGTGTAGACTGTATTTGCAGTATGATTATTATAGTTGTAGTAGGATTATACTTTGCAGTATGATTGTTATAATTATTATGGTTACATGATGATAGTCTATATTGCATTAAAATATAGAAAGTATGCAACCACTGAATACATATACATATATATATATATGTATATATATATATATTTTTCTGGAGTACAAGTATGTAGTACTTATGTTTTTTAATTTGAGATTCAGTATCTGAATCTATATTAAATGAGCACTTATAAAATGAGTGGCTTGAAACCTACCTCTTTTACTTAAGCTTAAGTTATCTCCTCTATTTCTAAAATAATCTATGATATGTACAAATTGATGGAAGGCCATATCTTACTGATTATCATTGTTGCTAATACAATACAGGGCATTCTGCATAGCAGGGCAGGGCACTCACTACCGTCATCTATGTGTATTCACCCTAAGTTCTTTACTTTAGTTTTGACAGTATTATAGTATTTCACATTCTTCAGTTTCATTTTTACATATCTCACATACATCATATTTAATTGAGTGCATTATTAATTTTATTAGAGTCATCAATATAAAAAGTAGTAAGTGTATGCAGAACTTTAAATATTATACTACCTTAATTTTCTTCATATGCAATTTCACCACACATCAGTGTTTCATGATGCAAATTTTACGGAGTGATGGTGTTAGTAATTTACCTATAGCTACAACTATATGTAGTGAGAAGGCCGCTTGTTCTTTCTGGCCACCCAGAACCAAAATAATCACACAGAAACTATATTAAATAAATCACTGTTTGGCCCATTAGATCTAGCTTCTTATTGGCTAACTCTTACATATTAATTTAACCCATTTCTATTAATCTGTGTATCATTACTTCGCTGTGACTTTAAGACTAATGTTCCAGCATCTGTCTCCAGTGGGGCTACATGTTGTTTCTCTGACTCTGCCCCCTTGCTCACTGCATTCCCTTTAGTTTTCCCCACATAATTCTGCTCCCCTATAGTTCTACTATAGGCCTAAAACAGTTCCTTTATTAACCAATGCAATTCACAGCATACAGAGGGGGATACCACATCAACTATAACTTTAACACTACTATGAAAACAAAGCATATTTTGGTGGCATCATAAATATCAGGTCCCTCGTGTGCTGTGAAATTAAACTGGGAAATGGACCAGTTTCTATCATGACAGACCATACTTTGAGGACTTTGCATTTTAGTAAAAGCTCAAAAGCCTTATTTGCATTTGATATTTGCCTATGAAAATATCTTTATTTCAAAATGTAAACTTTTAGTCTTAACTTTTAAATCTTTTCAAGATTTCTTTATTTGTCAGGGTTTTGTGTGTGTGTGTGTGTGTGTGTGTGTGAATATTTTTCCTGCATGAACATATGTATACTATGAGTCACCAACACCTTCAGAACATAGGATCGGTTGTCAGATCCTCCTTGAACTAGAGTTAAGACAGTTATGGCTATCATGTGGGTGCTGGGAACTGACCCAGCTTCTCTTCCAAACCTGCAAGTGTTCTTTAACATGTAGCTTTCTTTCAACACACAAAATGAAAACTTTTTCAAGCAAAAGCACACAATAAATATCAACAAAGTCATCAGAATGTCAAGTGAAGAAAACAAATTGTGGTTAAGACTGGAGAGTTTTATGAATGAATCTCATTGCTTCATAATCACGTACTTAGGTGACTGTGTTTGCAAACCACTACCCATGGGCAAGACCTTCTGGTATCCACTCTGGCACACACAGCTTTTGGATTTAAAAGGCTTTTACCCTTTGTGTTTCTAAGATCACATATTGAGAGTGTAAATAATGTTTATCCATAACAGACAGTTATAAAATTAAAAATGGTGTCAAACCAATGGGATAGCTGTACTCATAAATTATTGTGGCTGTTTGGCATCTAAACACATGCTAACTAGTACATAGTTGCACCTGCCATTTCTTAAAACTTCAAGGATATAAGATGAGACAATACTGCAAAAAAAGAGTAGAAAACAGCAGTGAAGTCTAACTTGTAATCCACAAAATAGAAAAGATATAAGTTTGAGTATGGAGATAGAATCCTTTTCAATAGAGAATATTAGGGAAATTAGGATATACTCTACATTTGAACTGCTTACATTGGGTGACTTTAGAATAAGGAAGGATTTTGTCTCTCATAACCTGGACTGTGAGGCCACTACAAATGGTTTATCTATGATCAGTGTGATTTTTGAAAGCAGAGAAACTGAGGAATGAAATTTTCCATATCCCTTCAATCAATGGTTGAACATAAATCATTGTAAGATAAATAAATACCTGATTCACAGGGTCTAATTGTTAGTAGATACTTATTGTTATTTCTGGCTGACAAGCAACAATAGTGACTAAAGCATCACAGATGATGGCCAGGCATAATTAAGGAAGCTGAACATATGAGAGGGAGCTTTTGTGGTCGAGTTCAATGAGTGCAATAAGATTGTGGTCACTGTTGAGTTAAGAAAGAAATCAGTGGAACCTGAGCATTGGTCCTTGACTTATGTCTGTGTTATACACAACATGTTATATGATCAGGTATAAAAGATTGTAGAAGACAGTTCCTGTTCCTACACAGAATCTACCAACCCAGAGGGGTGAGTGTGCACCCGCCTGGCTGGTGGGGAGTGCACAGCACCTCCAGCTCATGCTGTAGGAGCTTCTTGGTTCTGCACAACCCTCCCCCCCCCAAGTTCACCCTTTGGTCTGTGGGGTCCTTTGACCTACAAGAGTTCTGTCCCTGTGCTGAGGACAACCTTTCAGACTGGTAAGTGGGTGCCATCCCGGTGCAAGGTGGAATAAGCAGAGAGGGAGCACTGGCCCTTCCAGCTCCTGCTGCAGGGTCTTCTTTGTTCCATACATCCCTGCCCCCAACCCCAAGCCTGCCCTAGTGTCTGCAAGGTCCTTGGCCCAGAAACAGTTCTTGTTCCTGCACTGAGGCTACCCACCCATGGGGTGAGTGTGAACCTGCCCAGCCAGAGGGGAGTGCATGGCACCTACAGCTCCTGCTGCAGAGGCTTTTTGGCTCCACACAAACCTTCCCTCCGCAAGTTTGCCCTTTTGTTTGCAGGAGTCATTTGACCTCCAAGAATCCTGTCCCTGGTTTCACTAAGCCTGCAAGCAACAAGTTAGGCATTTTCTCTGCAAGGTCTCTGGCCAGGAAGGGGCCCTGATCCTGTACCAGAAGATCCACTGGTGTGCATATGCAGGAAGAGGTGGGAAGGCATCAATACAAGAATTCCTCCAACAATCTAAAAAAAAAAACATGGTAATACCAGAACCCAGCAAACATACAACAGGAAGACTTGAACACAGTAATCCAGAAGAAGTAGAAAAAAATTGACATTATGAAAGTGATAGAGTCCCTTAAACAAGAGGTGAAAACCCCCCTTAAAGAAATGAATAAGAAAAATACAAAAAATATGAAGAATTGAGTAAATCCATAAAAGATACACTAGGAAACCAAGAAAAAACAATCAAACAGGTAATGGAAACAGATGAAGAATTGAAAACTGAAATGGAGACAAGGAGGAAAACAAACCGAGGGACAGCTAGATATGGAAAATTTAGGTAAAAAAACAGACATGACAGAGACAAGCATAACCAACAGAATACAAGAGAGAGAAGAAAAAGGATCTCAGATGCTGAAGACACCATAGAGAAAATAAACGCACTGATCAAAGAAAACAGCAAATCCAACAAATTCTCATCACAAAACATCCAGGAAATCTGGGACACAATAAAGACCAAACCTAAGAATAATAGGGGTAGAAGAAGGAGAAGAATTGCAGCTCAACAGCCCAGAAAATATATTCAACAAATTATAGAAGAAAACTTTCCCAACCTAAAGAAGGATATTCCAAAGAAAGAATATTAAGAGCTTCAAAGGAAAAATGTCAAGTAACTTATAAAGGTAAACCTATCAGACTTACACCTGACTTGTCTAAGGAAAAAGGTCTTGGATAGATGTGCTGCAAAAACTAAGATACCAGGAATGCAAGCCCAGACTGCTATACCCAGCCAAGTTTTGATCACCATCAATGGAGAAAACAAAATATTCAAGGATAAAAACAAATTTAAACAATAGGTTGCTACAAATCCAGCCTTACAGAAAGTAATAGAAAAAAAATCACAATCCAAGGAATCCAACAATACCCACAATAACTCAGACATCTAGCGACCCTTCACCAGAACAATTCAAAAAAAGGGAAACACACAAACTCTACCACCAAAAAAGGGGGAAAAATAACCAGGGTTAACAACCACTGGTCATTAATATCACTTAATATCAATGGACTCAATTCACCTATAAAAAGGCACAGGCTAAGAAATTGGCCATGAAATCAGAATCCAACATTCTGCTGTTTACAAGAAACACACCTCAACCACAAAGACAAATATCTACTCAAAGTAAAGGGTTGGGTGGGAAAAGGTTTTTCAATCCAGTGGACCTAAGAAACAAGTGGGTGTGGCTATACTAATTTCTAACAAATTGACTTCAAACTAAAATCAATCAGAAGGGATGGAGATGGACACTTTATACTCATAACAGGAACAATCCATCAGGATGAAGTCTCAATCTTGAATATATATGCCCCTAATATAAAAGTACCCACTTATTTAAAAGAAACATGACTAGAACTCAAGGCAGACATCAAACCCCACACACTAATAATAGCAGACTACAACAATCCTCTCTCACCAATGGACAGGTCAATCACACAGAAACTTAACAGAGAAATAAGAGAATTAATGGAGGTAATGAATCAAATGGACTTAATAGACATCTATAGAACATTCCACCCAAATAGGAAAGAATATACATTCTTCTCAGCATCTCATGGAACCTTCTGAAAAATTGACCACATACTCGATAACAAATCAAGCTTCCACAGATAAAAAAATATTAGTAACCACCTGTGTCTTATTGGATAACCATGGAATAAAGTTAGAATTTAAAAATAAGTCTGCCCCCAGAAAGCTCAAAAATTCATGGAAGCTCAACAGTCAACTACTGAACCACCCCTGGGTCAGGGAAGAAATAAAGAAAGAAATAAAAGTCTTCCTTGAAGTCAACGAAAATAAAGACGCAACATACACAAACCTATAAGGCACTATTATAGTGGTGCTAAGAGGAAAGTTCATAGCTCTAAATGCCCACATTAATAAAAGAAGAAAGCTCACATTGGAGACTTAACAGCAGAGCTGAAAGCTCTAGAAATAAAAAGAAGCAGTCTCACCCAGGACGAGTAAAAGACTGGAAATAATCAAACTGAGGGCTGAAATCAACTAAATAGAAACACAGAAAACAATCCAAAGAATCAATGAAACAAAAAGCTGGTTCCTGGAGAAAATGAAGAAAATGGCAGAGAGAGAACATGCAAATTAACAAGATCAGAAATGGAAAGGGGGACATAACAACAGACACTGAGTAAATTCAGAGAATCATTAGGTTTTATTACAAAAGCTTATATGCCACAAAGTTGGAAAATGTAAAAGAAATAGACTTATTTTTAGATCAGTACCATTTACAAAAATTAAATCAAGACCAGGTAAACAATTTAAATAGACATAAAAGTCATGAGGAAATAGAAGATGTCATAAAAAACCTTTAAAGCAAAAAAAAAAAAACACCACAGGACCTGATGGTTTTAATGCAGAATTTTATCAGAACTTCCAAGAAGAGCTGATACCTATAGTCCTTAATGTGTTTCACATAATAGAATCAGAAGAGTCATTTCCAACCTCTTTTTATGAAGCTACAGTCACCCTGATTAAAAAAACACACAAAGACCCCACCAAGAAAGAGAATTGCAGACCAATCTCACTCATGAACACTGATGCAAAAATTCTCAATAAAATTCTGTTAAACAGAATCCAAGAACACATTAAAAAAATTATCCATTATGACTAAGTAGGCTTCATCCCAGGGAGGCAGTGCTGGTTCAACATACGAAAATCTATCAATGTAATCCATCATATAAATAAACTGAAGAAAAAACCATATGAACATTTCATTACATGAAGAAAAAGCATTTGACAAAATTCAACACCCCTTTATGATAAGAGTTTTTTGAGAGGTTAGGGATACAAGGATCATTACTATACATAATAAAATCAATATATAGCAAGCCAACAGCTAATATCAAATTAAATAGAGAGAAACTCAAAGTCATTCCACTAAAATCAGGACCAAGACAAGGCTGTCCACTCTCACCATATCTCTTCAATATAGTGCTTGAAGTTCTAGCAATAGCAATAAGACAATATAAAGACAGCAAGGGAATTCGAATCAGAAAGGAAGAAGTCAAACTTTCGTTTTTTGCAGGTGATAGGATAGTGTACATTAGTGCCCCCAAATCTCTACCAAAGAACTCCTACAGCTGATAAATAACTTCAGTGATGCAGTAGGTTACACGATCAACTAAAAAAATCAGTAGACCTTTTATACAAAAAGGATAGAGAAGCAGAGAGGGAATTCAGAAAAACATCACCTTTTATGATAGCCACAAATAGCATAAAGTATCTTGGGGTAACTCTATCCAAGGAAGTGAAAGATCTGTTTGACAAGAACTTTAAGGCTTTGAAGAAAGAAATTGAAGAGGATACCAGAAAATGGAGGGATCTACCATGCTCTTGGATGGGTAGAATCAACATAGTAAAAAATGGCAATTCTACCAAAGGCAATCTATAAATTCAATGCAATCCCCATTAAAATCCCAACAAAATTCTTCACAGACCATGAGAGAACAATAATCAACTTTATATTGAAAAACGAAAAATCCAGGATAGTAAAAACAATCTTATACAATAAAGGAACTTATGGAGGCATTACCATCCCTGACTTCAAACTCTATTACAGAGCTACAGTATTGAAAACAGCTTGGTATTGGCATAAAAACAGAGAAGTTGACCAATGGAATCGAATAGAAGACCCAGATACTAACCCACAAACCTATGAACACATGATTTTCGACAAAGGAGGTAAAGGTATACAGTGGAAGAAAGAAAGCATCTTCAACAAATGGTGCTGGCATAACTGGATGTCAATTTGTAGAAGAATGAAAATAGATCCATATCTATCACCATGCACAAAACTCAAGTCCTAATAGATTAAAGACCTCAATATTAATCTGAACATGCTGCACCAGATAGAAGAGAAAGTGGAAAGTAGTCTACAACAAATGGGCACAGGAGATCACTTTTTACGTATAAACCCATTAGCACAGACAATAAAAGCAACATTGAATAAATGGGACCTCCTAAAACTGAGAAGCTTCTGTAAAGCAAAGGACACTGTCACTAAGACAAAAAGGCAACCCACAAATGGACAAAGGTATGATCTCCAAAATATATAAAGAATTCAAGAAACTAGACTTTAAAATGCTAATTAACCCAATTAAAAATGGGGCACTGAAGTGAACAGAGAATTCGCAACAGAAGCTGGGCAGTGGTGGCGCACGCCTTTAATCCCAGACTCAGGAGGCATAGGCAGGCGGATCTCTGTGATTTCGAGGCCAGCCTGGTCTACAAGAGCTAGTTCCTGGACAGGAACCAAAAGCTACGGAAAAACGCAGTCTCAAAAAAAAAAGAATTCTCAACAAAAGAAGTTCTGATGGCCAAAAGACACTTAAGGTCATGGTCAACCTCCTTAGCGATCAGAGAAATGCAAATCAAAACAACTTTGAGATATCCTCTTACACCTGTCAGAATGGCTAAAATCAAAAACACCAATGATAGCCCTTGCTGGCGAGGGTGTGGAGTAAGGGAATACTCATCCATTGCTGTTGGGAATGCAAACTTGTGCAACCACTTTGGAAATCAGTGTGCCGGTTTCACAGAAAATTTGGGATCAACCTACCCCAGGATCCAGCAATATCTCTCTTGGGAATATACCCAAGACATGCCCTATCATACTACAAAAGCTTTTGTTCAACTATGTTCATAGCAGCATTATTTGTAATAGCCAGAAGCTGGAAACAACCTAAATTCCCTGCAATGGAAGAATGGATAAAAAAAGTGTAGAATATATACATATTAGAGTACTACTCAGCGGTAAAAAACAATGATATCTTGAATTTTGCATGCAAATGCGTAGAAATAGAAAACACTATCTTGAGTGAGGTAATGCAGACTAAAAAAGATGAATATGGTATGTACTGACTCATAAGTGGATTCTAACCGTAAATAAATGCCATTGAGCCTATAATTCTTTATCCTAGAGAAGCTAAATAAGATTGTGAACCCAAAGAAAAACATATAGTTATCCTCCTGGATATTGGAAGGAGAGAAGATTGCCAGGCAAAAATTGGAAACTTGGGGGTGGGGTGGTGTGAGTGTAAGGTGAGATGGAGAGAAAAAAGTGAGAAGGGGAAGATGGGGAGAGCTTGAGGGAATAAGATGGTTGGGATGGAGGAGGGGTGGATATGGGAGCAGGGAAGTATATATCTTAATTAAGGGAGCCATTTTAGCGTTGAGAAGAGACTTGACTCTAGATGGGTTCCCAGCTGTTCAAGGAGATGTCCCCAGCTAGTTCCTTGGGCAGCTGATGAGACTAAGCCTGAAATGGCCCTATCCTATAGTCATACTGATGAATATATTGCATATCACCAGAGAAACTTTATCTGGCGATGGATGGAGATAGAGACCCACACTGGAGCACTGGACTGAGCTCCCAAGGTCCAAATGAGGAGCAGAAGGAAGGAGAAGATGAGCAAGGAAGACAGGACCGCTAGGGTTGCACCCACCCACTGAGACAGTGGACCTGATCTATTGGGAAAGTTTACTTTTTATGTGAGCCCTGTGGACAGGATGTATACTAAATTGATATTATATTCAGGACACGAATGATCAACAATTAGAGGAGTGAATTCACAAATAATGAACATGCTCCTGATGTTCTGACAGTTTGGTGAACACAAACCTCAGTCATTGTCACAGTTCACAAGCATAGAAAAGTGTTTGTTGGGAATTTGGTCTCAAATTTTGATTCCATGAGGACTGTGTGCAGACACCCACTGCCATTTAACCAAAAATTTCAACCCAAACTCAATTCCTTTTTTCATTTTTTCCTTCTTTCCTTCCTTCTTGCTTTCTTCTTTCTTTCTTTCTTTCTTTCTTTCTTTCTTTCTTTCTTTCTTTCTTTCTTTCTTT
>JABTXL010004666.1:774921-807790 GCA_025134845.1 Neodon shergylaensis | reverse complement strand
CCTACTGCACGTATTGGCTTTGTGGGAGCCTAGGCAGTTTGGATGCTTACCTTACTAGACCTGGATGGAGGTGGGTGGTCCTTGGACTTCCCACAGGACAGAGAACCCTGTTTGCTCTTTGTGCTGACGAGGGAGGGGAACTTGATTGGGGGAGGGGAAGGGAAAGGGGAGGCGGCGGTGGGGAAGAGACAGAAGTCTTTAATAAAAAATAAATAAATAAATAAATAAATAAATAAATAAATAAATAAATAAAAAAAATAGTTCATTCAAAAAAAAAAGGGAATGCATTAATGAGTGCTATTGATCTATAAGGATCAGCAAGAAAAAGAATGCTAATTGATCCATAGTCTTTACCCGGCACAAATCTCAAGCCCGAATATATCAAAGATCTCAACATAAAACTAAACACTGAACCTGATAAAAGAGAAAGTAGGGAAGAGCGTTGTATGCATCACGTTTAGAGACAATACTCTAAACAGAACACTGATTTAGCAGGTACAACAATAAATGAGACATCATGAAATCAAAAATATTTAAACAACAAAAAACAAAACCACCACCAAGTCAAAATGTTCATCCTACAGGGCAGAACACTATTTTCATCAATAGAGGGCTGGAAAAAGGGTGGATATGGAAGCAGGGAAGTATATATCTTAATTAAGGGGGCCATTTTAGGGTTGGCAAGTGACTTGACTCTAGAGGGGTTCCCAGGTGTCCAAGAAGATGTCCCCAGATAGTTCTTTGGGCAGCTGACGAGACTAAGCCTGAAATGGCCCTATCCTATAGCCATACTGATGAATATATGGCATATCACCAGAGAACCTTTCTGGAGATCAATAGAGACAGAGACGGAGACCCACATTGGGATACTGGACTGAGCTCCCAAGGTCCAAATGAGAAGCAAAGGAGGAAGAACATGAGCAAGGAAGTCAGGACCGGGAGGGGTGCACCCACCCAATGAGACAATGGGGCTGATCTAATGGGAGCTCTCCAAGGTCAGCTGAACTGGGACTGATGGAGCATGTGATCAAACCCGACTCTCTGAACGTGGCTGACAATGAGGGCTGACTGAGAAGCCAAGGACAATGGCACTGGATTTTGATCCTACTGCATGTACTGGCTTTGTGGGAGCCTAATCTGTTTGGATGCTCACCTTCCTAGACCTGGATGTAGGGGGAGGGACCTTGGACTTCCCACAGGGCAGGGACTTCTGACTGCTCTTTGGACTGGAGAGGACGGGGGAGGGAGAGTAAGGGGAGGGGGTGGGAAATGGAAAGAGGGGAGGAGGTGAAAAGTTTTAATAATAATATTTAAAAATAAAATAAAAAAGAAACAAAAAACAAAATATATAAAGAACTTAAGAAACTAGATCTCACATGAAATAACATATATAAATATATATATATATTCTAAGTATATAATATAGTTAGAATTTACTAGAGAGGAATCTCAAAGATCAAGAAACACTTAAAGAAATGTTCATCATACTTAGCCATCAGGGAGACACAATGAAAACTATCCCGAGATTCTATCTTATACATGTCAGAAAGGCTATGATCTGTAACAAACGTGACAGATCATGGTGGAAAAGATGTGGAGCATTTAGCATTTCAAACACTCTCCCATTGCTTGTCTAAGTGCAAACTTTCATCACCACTATGGAAACCAATATGGCAGTTCTTCAGAATATTGGGAATCAATTTTTGCCTCAAGATCCTGCCAATTTTGGACATAACCCAAAAGAGTTTCCATTCTAACACAAGGACACTTGCTCTACTATGTTCAGAGTGACTTTATTCATAGTAGTCAGAAACAGGTAACAACCTAGATGTCCCTTAAGAAAAGACGGGATAAAAAATGTGGTATATTTACACAGTGGAGTATTATTCAGCTTTTAGATAGTATGGTATTATGAATTTGTAGACAGATGGAATGAACCAGAAAAATTCATCCTGAGAAAGACAACCCAGAAAGACAAACATGATGTGTACTTTCTTATAAGTAAATTTTATCTGTTAAGTAATGAATAACCACGTTAAAATAAATAGACCCAATGAAATTAGAAAAAGCAAAGAAAGGGAGGTCTCAGGGGCTGCATGGATAACAACGGAAGGGGAACTAGATTAGATTTTGTGAGTGGACTGTGGCAGATGGGGGATTGGAACTGAAAAGACAAGATGGGAGAGAGAGGGAAAAAGGAAGGTAGTATGGAGAGAGATGACAAAAAATCTTACCAACTCCAGTCAAGCAGTGAAGGAACAAACATAGGACCAAACTAGATGCTCTGAATGTGGTTGACAGTTGTATGACTGGGGAAGACTGCAGGGCCACTGGAGTGGCACCAGGATTTATCCCTTCTGCTTGTACTGGTTGTTAGGAATTCATTCTCCTTGGATGGATACCTTGCACAGCCTGAATACAGTGGAGAGGGCCCTAGACTTTGACCAAAGCAATGTGTCTTACCCTCTTTAAGGAGTTGATAGGGAGTGGCATGGGGGGGGGAGGTAGAGGAAATGGGAGGAGAGAAGGGAGTGGGAACTGGGATTGTCATGTAAAATGAATAAAAGATAGTTTGTTTTCTTTTTAAAAATATAAAATAATAAAAAAGTGATCATTTGAGGAGTGGTAATGTCTGAGCCCAGTCTGACAGTTTAGCAAGGGGTACCTGGGAGGAGGTATGATGTGATAGGAATTGGCAGATGAAAAGAAATGAAGACAGAAACATAGAAAGAATGAAGGTCAATACCAAACAGCCAAAAATTTATTTCTCAGCCATTGCATGTAGTACAAGGAAAAAGCAGAACAAAGAACAATTCCCTCAGCTAAGCACATCCCTGCACTGTCTTAGGAGGAAGCTCAAGCAGGTGAATTATCTCATTTAGATAAGCAGTTTCTAATCTCTAATGAAGAATACTTTAAACCTTAATAGAAAATATGTGCTCTTTCATCTGGGCAAAAGTGCTTTTACTAAGGGCTAACACAGATGTTACTCACAGCCCTTAAAACTACTGGAATGGCAAGAGACTTGAACCTAGAGTGGCTCCCAGGAACCCAAGGCGAGGTCCCCAGTTAGTTCCTTGGGCAGCTGAGGATAGGGAACCTGAAATGACCCTATCCTATAGCAATGCTGACGAATATCTTGCATATCACCATAGAACCTTCATCTGGTGATGGATGGAGATTGTCACAGAGACCCACACTGGAGCACCAGACTGAGCTCCCAAGTTCCCAATGAGGAGCGGAAGGAGGGAGAACATGAGCAAGGAAGTCAGGACCACGAGGGGTGCACCCAACCACTGAGACAGTGTGGCTGATCTATTGGGAGCTCACCAAGGCCAGCTGGACTGTGACGGAAGAAGCATGGGATAAAACCGGACTCTCTGAACATGGCGAACAATAGGGGCTGATGAGAAGCCAAGAACAATGGCCCTGGGTTTTGCTCCTACTTCAAGTTTGGGCTTTGTGGGAGCCTAGCCAGTTTGGATGTTCACCTTCCTAGACATGGACGGAGGGGGGAGGACCTTGGACTTTCCACAGGGCAGGGAACCCTGACTGCTCTTTGGACTGGAGAGGGAGGGGAAGAGGAGTGGGGGGAGGGGAGAAGGGTGGGAGGAGGGGGAGGGAAATGGGAGGCTGGGAGGAGGCGGAAAGTTTTTTTTCTTTTTCTCAATAAAAAATTAAAAAAAAATTACTGGAAAAAGCAGAGCAGGCAAGCTTGAACTCAAATGACTTCTTTAAGTCAGAAATGACTCTAGATGGAAACTGTGGGCTTCCATACATTTCCCTTTTTAATTTTATTTTTAAGGACCCTCAAAGTCCCTCAGAAGAATGTGTTTGCCTTGGAGTTTCCTTAAGGTACTCTAGTTTCACCTGTCATTGGAATATGAATCTCAAAGATCCATTTCCTGTCTTAGGTTTAAAAAGAGGCTAAGTAAGAAAACTTACCCATCTTTGGTTGACTGTCTCTGGCATCAAGTTTTTAGGGAAGTGTGTCAAATATTACTTCATGAATTTCCACATGCACTTTCCACAGTGAGGGCATAATCAGTATGAAAATTATAGGTAAACAAATTATGTCCAAAAGAACACAAGCTGCAACAACTGTAATGCTACTAAGAAGTCCAGTAAATGCTGACTATGATGGAACAGCCTTTTAAGAATGTTCTAAAATATCTTCAGCTATTTTGTTGCATCAAATATCAATTTAACTTTTTCATTTCCAAACTCTCTTGATGAAATTTAGAAAACGTAAAGATTCATTAGAATCATGTCAAATTCCATCAAGCATGTCAATTCCCTTTTAACTCTTTCTTATCTGATAGCACTTTTTTTTATTCACAGAAGATATGACACAAATCCATTCATAATTAGCACAACATTTCAACTGTTCTCTGGTTTTTAGGCTCTAGAGCTCATCTCCCAAAAATTGTACCACATCATGTAAAGTATTTAAATTATGTTCCATTTTTACATCTATATCTTCTTGTGTCTACAATATCATAGAAACATTCATAGATAATTAATTAAGAAATCGTCTATTTTGGATAAACTCAGACAAATTCACTGAAGCAACTGCACTAGTAGTAAGCATTAAAAAAGAGCTGAAATCCTGCTACAACTAATCCAGCAACACATTTCTGTCTACTTAAAGTTTTCTTGATTTCTTCAATTATTTGCAACACTTTGTCATCAAACCGTGGATCATTTATGTGTACAGGCAACATTACAAAAGAAGGTTGTTTTAACACTAATACATGGGTATGGTCATGCACTTGAGATATACAGTTAGTCAAATTTCAATATGGACATGATACATTAAACACAAAACTATACACAGAGAGTTTTTTCTCCCTCATACACACACACACACACACACACTACACACACACACACACACACACACACACACACACACACACGGCATTTTTACACAAGCCAAGACAGTCCTTTTCAGAGGACAAACAGATTTTGAGTAAATGGATTGTCCTGCTACTGCTACCATGGCAGAAGCAAGTTTAAAGACATAGGACTGTGAAAATTTTGTACTGGAATACCAAAATCCAGTGGACAGTCCTTGGTTCCAAGATTATTCTGAAGATAAAGGATAAGAGTCACTATTATCATCTTGATTTCATGGGAAATATATATATATATATATGTGTATATATATATACATATATATATATTCCCTATTCAAATATAATACAGTAATATGTACAGATAGGTAGGTAGATAGATAGGTAGATAGATAGACAGACAGACAGACAGATAGATAGATAGAAGACAGACAGATAGATATAGTACTAGTGATTCAGGTATATAAACATATATTTAGTAGTAGAATAGGTCTTAACTTTAACAACTCAAACAATTATAGCTAGGAATACCACCACATGATTATACTTCTAGCATGTTTGTTTACTGAGTAGAGTTTTATTTAAGCCCAGAAATTCAAGAATATTCTGGAAAACACAGAAGACACATTTTTCATATAAAAGTTACCACTAAATTTAACATAAAATTACTTTCATGACTTGAATAAAATTGTATTATTCATTAAGTCTTACATAATGATTTATTTCCCTTAAATTTGGATTTTAATGAAATGTTGGTAATTATGTATATGGTAAATCATATAATATGACACAAAAAAGTGCTTTATAAAAATATCTCTGTGAATTTAATGCAAACTATGTTAATTCAAACATCAAAACTATAAAATAAATGCAAATATGTCTGCTTCTTTCCCTCTGCACTGTTTTGTATTTGTTCCTCAATGCCACTGAGTTTTTAGCTCTCCATATTTTTATCATAACAGTGGATCACAAATAAATATTTGAATCTTTGTGTATTTGAACATCATCCTTTCATATTTATTTATATTCTATTTCTTCATAATCAGAAAAAATCATGACACACTATATTTCTTATTTTCTATTTATTTAAAGTGTATCTTAGGGGTCACGTCATTTATTGGGAGAGATGAACATTTTCAAATAATTTTGTAACTGGTGACTTAATCTTGTCCAAGAGATGCCTAAAGATATCACTTAAATATTTCCACTGTCAGAAATTATTTTAAAGAGAATTTACCCACAAGTATTTAATTTAGAACATATAAACAGAAAAAGAAAAAGACAGAGCAATTCCTCCATGGTTATGAGCACTTGCTGTTCTTGCAGAGAAGCTTGATTTGGTTCTCAAGACCCACAAATGAACTCAAAACCATCCAGGCTATATGATGTATTCTGTCCTCTGAAGACTCTGGTTTCACATGATTTTCAGAGAAACATGAAGGCAAACATTGATACACATAAAATGAATGATAAAAGAATATAAATTATATCTTACTGAAATAGGAGAAATATACCTAAGACTGAGTGGCATAAATCATGGTGTTGAGGAAAGCAACAGTTCTTTATCATTTCCATCTGAGTAAGTTAAATTTGTGACCTCTGATGTGGAAGTAATGAGTGATACCATCTTAGAAGTGGGGATTATCTTCTTTACCCAGAAAAGAGAGGGCATTATCGAAACTCCTTGCTTCTGTGTCTTTTTAGCTTGACTTTGCTCACTGGACAAAAGATGAGACCCACAGACCTGATCCTCAACCAACTGGTCATTGCCAATAACTGAGTTCTGTTCGAGGGATCCCTCAGACAATGGAAGATTTGGGGTGGAAGGATTCCCTGGTGATGCTGAATATCAACTTGTTTTATACCATCAGTGAGTAGACATGGGCTTTCTCTTGACACAGACTACCTACTGGGTGACTCACAGGCCAGAAAACTTTGCATGAGGATTTTTTGGTGTAGAAAGCTTAGAAGGAGATACCCTAGATATGTTGGAGTCTGTGGTCTCTATTGGTGGATCTTGAAACTTTTGGTAAATAACTATATTCCAATTAGAGAAACAGGCCCAAGAAGCAACCATAAGTACCAACATGGGTTATAGAGACTGTCCCTCACCCATACAGAAAAAAATACATAATCTTATTACAATCCTTTGTATTTTGCCATTGATATTATATGCTTGGTGTTCATGGTCTTGTCCAGGTGCTCTATGGCTCTTAATCTGAATAGAAACAAACAGCAAGTTCAACACATTCATATCCACAGTCTCTCGTTAAGACCTGACCCAGAGGATTGAGCTACATGCACCATCCTGAGTCTGGTGACAATGTTTGTTTTCTTCTTCTGTCTCTCTTCCATTTCAACTCTTTGTCTTATTCATAACAGGAACCCAAAACAATGGCTGTTCAATTTTTCTGTGTTCCTGATTACATGCTTTCCCACACCTTGCCCCTTTATGTTTCTCAGCAGTGATATCCTTGTGATGTGGGATTCCCCTCTGTATGCTATGAATACCATTGGTTAATAAAGAACTGCTTTGAGCTTATAGAAGAGCAGGGCAGAAAGTGCTAGACAGGAAAAGCTAAAGTGAATGCTGAGAAAAAGAAGGGCAGAGTCTGGGAGAAGCCATGGAGCTGCCACCAGAGACAGGTGCAGGAAAATTCACCTGGTAAGCCACTATCATGTGTTGATGCACAGATTAATGGAAATAGGTTAAATTAAAATGTAAGAGTTAGCCAATACAAAGTTACAGCTAATGGACCAAGCAGTGATTCAAATAATATGGTTTCTTTGTGATTATTTTGGGGCTAACCAATATCCTCCTTACAACACCCATGTCTCTCACATCTTTGATAACTTAAGGAGAAATAATCTCTCTCCTAAACTGGCAAATAGTTATCTTTCTTCTGGCTTCTCTGGTTGGTTAATTGCTTGATTAGATTTTTTATATTCAATTTTTAAATGTTTGAGTGTTTTGCCTTCATGTGCTTCTTTGTACTACCCTCTTCTGGTGACTTTGATACTTTGATACTTCTGGTGATGAGTTTTCTGGGACTGGCATTATAGACTATTATGAAATGCCTTGTGAGTAGTGGAAATTAAACCCAAGTCCCGAGAAATAGCAGCCAGTGCTCTTCATCATGGACCTATCTCTCCAGTCCCTTGTTTTATTTTATGTATATGGTTGTTTTTCTGCTTGTATGATTATGCATAACATTCATGCAATATGCATAGAAAGCATAGAAGCATCAGATCCCAAGAACTGGAGTTGCAGATACGTGTGAGCTAAAACATTGGCCCTGAGAATGGGACCAAGGTTTTCTGGAAGAATATACAGTGCTCAGAAACACTGTGCTATCTCTCCTAGATATGATTTAATGTGTAAATGAAGGATATGAAGCTAAGTATTCTAGGATTCTATGGTAGGATTGTGAGAGGAAGCACTGAGATTATTGTTTCTGACTAGACAACTTTCTGTCAAGTGCAAGGCCCTTGGGTTGATTAATAAACCATAAATTTAATTAAATAAAATTAGCATCTCCCCTTAACTTTAATGATCTATGCATTCTAATAAACTCTGTCTGAAATTGGTTAAGAAAATATGAACAAATAACACTAATAGCTCTCATGGGATTATGAGACAGATAATAGTTTACAGAAATTGTTGCTGAGCTTGGTGATTCGTGTATGATTCTTAGGGTCCATATGATGAATGGAAAGAACTGACTAGTTAATATTAAACACTTAAACATAGACTTCACACTCACACATACACACACAAACCCCTTATACATATACAAAAAAGTAATAAAATAATTTTTAAACCCTGTTTTTCTGGAAATGAGAAGAAAGAACAGGAACATTTTAAGACAATAATATAAGAGTAATATTTGCTTATTTTATTTCTGTTTAATAACAGGTTTACTTTTGTTTTTATTTATAACATGTGTGTGCTTGGACATATGTAATGCTGCTCACAGAGCCCAGAAGTAGGTGTCAGATTCCCCAGAGTAGAATTTCCAGATGCTTGTGAGCTTCCACTCATCGGTCATGGGAAATGAACCTGGTACCTCTAAAGCAGCATCCTGTGCTGTTAACCACTGAACTATCTCTCATAAAATCCCTAGTACGTGCAAGTTTTGTACACTACCTTCCAGAACATTCCATTTCTGAGCAATATCAGGAGCATAACTTATGAAAGGCAGATCTTCGGGATACAATAAAGGAATCTAATACACCTATCTTGTATATTATTTATACATTAATAAATATAATTGTATCTCATTACTTGATTTCAAAACATGTCACATATTTTCAAATGTTCTAATCACTCAAATAGGCCAACGGTATCATTTTCTTTAGCCTGCTTTAGTTACCCTCTACCTTTATTAGTTATAACTATCATTTATCTCTATACAACAGACCCAAATTTAAGATAAAACTAGTTGAATAAAATGTGCTTTTATCTTAAATAAACATATCCCCATTTGGGGGTCTTATTTTTTTAATACATTTGAACTAAAATAAAATTTTTATCACTTCCTCCCTTTCCTTCTCTACCCCATAATCTTTCAACTTTCCTCTCTGTGACTCTTTCCATGTCATGCCTTTCAAAAATTAATAGTTTCTTCTTCCCTAATTACTATTGTTACATGTATATACATACATGTATGTATATAAGCAAGTATATAAATGCAACTTCCTAAGTCTATTTTTATTGTTTCTGCATATATGATTCCAGGGCTGTTCACTTTTATTAGACAGTCAGTTAAGGGGCTTGTCCCTGGGAGAAGCTAACTCTCCTACTTTCTGTAGTGACCAGTAGCCTATAGCTCCTTGTCCAAGGGTGAGACTGCATCAGATCTTCTCCCATCCAAATTTACATGATCATGCATTATTTAGAACTTATTGATACAGCCATTTCTGTGATATACAGCCTCACAGCAATCTTTTTGGTTGGTATTTCCACTTTTTTTTTTTAAATGAAGGGTTATTTGTTTAGGGGTAGACTCACAGATCAAAATCCTCTGCATGAACAGAGAACAGAAACAGAATCATGCTAATGGAAAAGAGAGTAAATATTCTGTTTACATTGGCATATATAGTATAAGAGGCCACACCCAAGTGGGTGGGTACTTAAAGGCTTCTGGCTGTAGGAATTCCTACAGCACCTCCTACTTTTTAAAATTAATTAATTAATTAAAAATTTCCACCTTGCTCCTCCCTTCTTCTTCCCTTCTGTGGGGCCACAAGTTCTGCCAACTCAGCCTGTTTGGGGACTGGGACAGGGTGCTGAGGGCAACAGGGTGGGCAGGCATTGCTTTGCTTCAATAGCCTGCCTGCAGCAAGGCAGGCCTTTTGTCAGTGAGGTTCCTGGCCAGCAAGGGAACCTGATCCTGTTCCGGGGGACTTATCAAAGTGGTGAGTGTGTTCTTGACCCACGGCAGAAGCCCGGAAACAGAGCAAGGACATTCCCCGACCCAGTTCACTTCCCGGTCATTCGGCAGGGGCTGCTCCCCTCTGCTGGGGCCTCTCTCTCTCCCTAACCCATCCCAGTTTGCACCTAGGAACCTCCTCCCTTCTTCCTCCCTTTCATGGGGCCACAGGATCCATCAGCTCAGCCTGTTTGGGTGCTGGGACTGGGTGCTGAGGGCAATGGGGCAGGCGGGACTCGATTTGCTTCAATAGCCTACCTGCAGCAAGACAGGCCTTTTGTCAGCGAGGTCCCTGGCCAGCAAGGGAACCTGATCCTGTTCCATAAGATCCATAGGATAGCATTGAAGGAAGAGATGGGCAGGCGCCAAGGCAAGAATTCCTCCACCAATCTGAAAACAACATGAAAACACCAGAACCCAGTGATCTTACAACAGAAGGTCTTGAACACCCTAATCTAGAAGAAGGGGGAAAATTGACATTATGAAAGAAATAGAGTCCCTTAAACAGCATGTAAAAAACGCCCTTATAGAAATGGATGAGAAGTATAACAAAAAGTTTGAAGAAATGAATAAATATGTAAATGATACCTGGGAAAACCAAGAAAAAACAATCAAACAGGTAATGGAAACAGTTCAAGATTTGAAAACTGAAATGGAGGCAAGGAAGAAAACACAAACCAAGGGCCGGATGGATATGGAAAATCTAGGTCAACTAACAGAGACTACAGAAACAAGCATAATTAATAGAACACAAGAGTTAGAAGAAAAAATCTCAGACTCTGAAGACACCATAGAGGAAATAAATGCACTGATCAAAGAAAACAGCAAATCCAACAAATTCTCATCACAAAACATCCAGGAAATCTAGGACACAATAAAAAGACCAAACCTAAGAATAATAGGGATAGAAGAAGGAGAAGAATTACTGCTCTAAGGCCCAGAAAATATATTTAACAAAATTATGGAAGAAAACTTTCCCAACATAAAGAAAGATATTCCTATGAAGGTTCAAGAAGCATACAGAACACCAAATGGACTGGATCCAAAAAAAATCCCCTCGCCATATAATAATCAAAACACAAAACATACAGATTAAAGAAAGAATATTAAGAGCTGCAAAGGAAAATGGTCAAGTAACTTATAAAGGTAAAGCTATCAGAATTACACCTGACTTCTCTATGGAAACCATGAAAGCCAGAAGGTCTTGTATAGAGGTACTTCAGAAACTAAGAGACCATGGATGCAAGCCCAGACTACTCTACCCAGCCAAGCTATCATTCACTATCAATGGAGAAAACAAAATATTCCAGGATAAGAACAAATTTAAACAATACATAGCCACAAATCCAGCCTTACAGAAAATAATAGAAGGAAAATCACAACCCTAGGTTGCCAACACTGCCTATAATAACTCAGACATCTAGTGTCCCTTCACCAGAACAACTCAAAGAAGGGAAACACACAAACTCTACTACCAAAAAAATAATAACTGGAGTCAACATCCACTGGTCACTAATATCACTTAATATCAATGGACTCAATTCACCTATAAAAACGCACAGGCTAAGAGATTTGATATGAAAACAGGATCCAAAATTCTGCTGTTTACAAGAACTACACCTCAACCACAAATACAGACATATACTCAGAGTAAAGGGTTAGGAAAAGCTTTTTCAAGCAAATGGACCTAAGAAACAAGCGGGTGTGGCTATACTAATTTCTAACAAATCCGACTTCAAACTAAATTCAATCAGAAGAGATAGAGATGGTCGTTTTATACTCATACCAGGAACAATTCATCAAGATGAAGTCTCAGTCTTGAATATCTATGCCCCTATTATAAAAGCATCCACTTATATAAAAGAAACATGACTAGAACTCAAGGCAGACATCAAACCACACACACTAATATTAGGAGACTTCAACACAACTCTCTTACCAATGGACAGGTCAATCAGGCAGAAACCTAATAGAGAAATAAGAGAATTAATGGAGGCAATGAAGCAATTGGACTTAACAGACATCTATAGAACATTCCACCCAAATAGGAAAGAATATATCTTCTCTACAGCTCATGGAACCTTCTCAAAAATTGACCACTTACTCAGTAGCAAAGCAAACCTACACAGATAAAAAAATTAGTGACCACCTGTGTCTTATCAGATCATCACAGATTAAAGTTAGAATTCAACAATGAGGCTACCCCCAGAAAGCCAAAAAATTCATGAAAACTGAACAGTCAACTACAGAACCACACCTGGGTCAAGGAAGAAATAAAGAAAGAAATTAAAGTGTTACTTGAATTTAATGGAGAAAAATAATAGGAGGAACACATGTAGGAGGAAAAGGAGGAGAAGTAGGAGAAGTAAAAGAAGAGAAAGAAACAGAAAGAAGAAAAGGCAGAAGAAGAAGAGGAAGAGGAAGAGGAAGAGGAAGAGGAAGAGGAAGAGGAAGAGGAAGAAGAAGAAGAAGAAGAAGAAGAAGAAGAAGAAGAAGAAGAAGAAATAATGAATGAAAGAATAGATTTCTCATAGATACAGGCCTTCCAACACCAGTTTCATAAGAGTTGGCACCTCATGACACATGACTCATAAGAGCATTAGAATTTGGTTTCTGCTAGGAATGAAGAGATAATAGTAACAACATATGTCATCCTCTAGAGGCACACAAGTGTTCAGACCCCTTCCCTGAGGAACTCCAATTGTCATGTTATACCTATAGGACACTCTAACTGCCCTACAGGATTGAATGATTCACCACTATATATAGTAAAAACCCCAAGAACTGGACTTGAAATCCTAACAACCCTCATCCTGAAAGCTCTGTCCCCAACGAAACTCTATATGAATCTTGCCTTCTAGTCATTTCTTTGCTGTTTCTTGCCCTAGCAGAGGCATCCACCTTCCTATTTTGTCCCTTCCAATCAATCTTTTGGGTGAGGTTGACTGTGCATGGTGTGACTTGGTGGTATTCCTTGGTTTCCAACTGCTAGGATACCTTTCCATCCTAGCTGTAATGCTTACAACTTAGTTCCATTTAAACTCTTATGACCCAAAGCCTTCTTGATTCTAGGCACAGTACAGCATCTGGCTTTCATATATCATTCACAGATTATATTTAGGACCAGCCCATGTCTGAAGTATGCAAACAAGAATTCTGAATGCATTACAAAACAGTTACTTTTTCACTATCATATATTTGTCCCTTAGCCATAGCCAGGTCACCATTCCTCTCAACAATGGTAATATCAGTATTGACATCTAGACATGATAATATTTGGCTTTCACTCACCGAATCTTTTCTGGAAGAATTGTTACATATGTTCTGTAGAAACCCTGGTCTACTGAGCCATGGACTTGAAAAACAATCTTCTCCTTCTATTGTGTAATAATTTACTTTGTGACTGAAAACTTCCATTCCTCGGGAGCGTCCTTAATCAGTGTTTTAGCATTTCTACTTCTGTGAAGAGACACCCATGACCACAAGAACTTTTGAAAAGAAAAAAAATTAATTGGGATTGGATTTTAGGTTTAGAATTTCAGACATTATTATTATGCTGGAATCCATGGTTTCCCATAGGGAGACATGGTGTTTGAGATGGATCAGAAAACTCCATATCTGAATTGGCAGGCAGCAGGAAGGGTAAGGCACACTGGACCTGGCTTGAGCCTTTGAAACATCAATGTTTACCCCAGTGACACACTTTCTCCAACATAATCACACCTATTCCAACAAGACCACACCGCATAATAGTGACAATTCCCCAACTGGGGGAATTTCATTCATGGTACTACGAGCAGGAAGTTAAGCAACTTAAAATAGCTTCAGAAACTTCCAGACACTGAAAATATTTATTAGTTCCTCCCTTTCAGAGTAAGCAATAGTATTTTAGAGACTCTTTTGTAAATGCCAAGATGTAAAGACCCTTGATATCAGATTAGCTTCTGAAAGAGCAAAATCCCATCAGCATTGAATAGAAGAGTTTTGAACCACTTTAATAACTTGGAAAGCATTCTCTCTAACCTGTTGAACTTTATGAAAGCCATGCCTTGTGTTCCAGGTAGCTTATTCTTTTAAGTTGCCACGTAAGCTGGGAATCTGGGGTAGGTTCTCATGATGCAGCCATTTTTTGAATAATTTCTTCTCCCTATAAGTAACCCCTCACTCATAATTTGGTAAATAATCCTAATAAAAAACAAATTTTACCAAATTGGTCTTTGGTGGTATTCATGCTATGATGTGTCATGGCATCTATTTCTTTCATATGTCCTCAGGGAAACTTTTGCCACACTTCCCTGGCACTTCGTTAGACCACCATTTCCTCTTCCTAAGTCTTATCATCGGATCCACAGATAAATATAGGTAATGCCTCTCATCAAAGAAGCATATCTTTTCATCAAATGAGACCATCACAGAAAAACCACAACTTTACATTATGCAGGAATTAACAAATTTGGAGAAAGCACTTCCTATGGTCAGATTTACATTACATCACAGGTCCTGCATCCAAGGATCAAAAAACACCACAGAAGAGTGGGGATAGCAAGATTTTAAGAGTGGAAATACCTTGGGAGCTCAGTCTGTTGCTCTGATGAAGGACTTTGTGTCTATCTCCATCCATCGTCAGATGAAGATTCTATGGTGATATTCGAGATAATCATCAGTGTGTTAGTTGGGTAATGCCAATTCAGGCACCCTCTACTCTGCTGCCCAAGGACCTAGCTGGGGACATCCCTGTGGACACCTGGGAACCAAGGTCCAACTGAAGAGCAGAAGGAGGGAGAAGATGGTCAAGAAAGGCTGGACCGCGAGGGGTTGTCCACTGACTAAGACAGTTCGCATATTCTAATGGGAGCTCACCAAATCCAACTGGACCAGGACTGAATGAGCATGCGACCAAACCGACTCTCTGAATGTAGCTGAAATGCGGGTTGATTGAGAAACCATTGATAAAGAACCTTCATCTGGCGATAGATGGAGATAGAGACAGAGACCCACATTGGAGCACTGGACTGATCTCCCAAGGCCCAGATGAAGAGCAGAAGGAGGAAGATCATGAGCAAGGAAGTCAGGACCACGAGAAGTGCGTCCACCCATGGAATTGATGGGACTGATCTAATGGGAGCTCACCACGGCCAGCTGGAATGGGACTGAAGGAGCATGTGATCAAAGCGGACCCTCTGAATGTGGCTGACAATGAGGGCGGACTGAGAAGCCAATGATAATAACACCGGATTTGGATTCTACTGCATGTACTGGCTTTTTGGGAGCCTAATCTGTTTGGATGCACATTTTCCTGGTCCTGAATGGAGGGGGGAGGGCCTTTGACTTTCCACAGGACAGGGCACCCTGACTTATCTTAGGACAGGAGAGCGAGGGGGAGGGGGAATAGAGGTGGTGGGAAGGAAATGGGAGGATGGGAGGAGGTGGAATTTTTTTTTTACTTCTCTTCCATTTTTAATTTTTTTTCTTTTCTTTTTTTATTAAAAATTTCTGCCTCCTCAACGCCTCCCTTTTCCCTCTCTCTCCAACCACTCCCCATGTCCCCCTCCCTCTCTAGTCCAAAGAGGAGTCAGTGTTCCCTGCCCTGTGGGCAGTCCAAGGTCCCCTCCCCTCCATCCAGGTCTAGGAAGGTGAGCATCTACACAGGCTAGGCTCCCACAAAGCCAGTACATGCAGTAGGATCAGAACCCAGTGCCATTGTTCTTGGCTTCTCAGCAGCCCTCATTGTCCACCCTGTTCAGAGAGTCCGGTTTTATCCCATGCTTTTTCAGACCTAGTCCAGCTGGCCTTGGTGAGCTCCCATTAGATCAGCCCCACTGTCTCAGTGGGTGGGTGCCCCCTCACGGTCTTGACTTCCTTGCTCATGTTCTCCTTCGTTCTTCTCCTCATTTGGACCTTAAGAACTCAGTCCAGTGCTCCAATGTGGGTCTCTGTCTCCATCCATGGCCAGATGAAGGTTCTACGGTGATATGCAAGATATTCATTACTATGGCTATAGGATAAGACCATTTCAGGCTCTCTCTCCTCAGCTGCACAAGGACCTAGTTGTGGACATCTCTCTGGAACCTTGGGAACCCCTCTAGAGTCAAGGCTTTTGCCAACCCTAAAATGGCTCAAATAATTAACATATATACTTCCCTGCTCCCATATCTATCCTTCCTTTATCCCAACCATCCCATTCCCCCGAGCTCTTGACATTCTCCCCTTCTCACTTTTCTTTCCCCATCTCCCCTTTACCCCATCCCACCCCACCCCCCAGTTCCCAATTTTTGCCCAGCAATCTTGTCTACTTCCAATATCCAGGTAGATAACTCTATGTTTTTCTTTGGGTTCACCTTTTTATTTGGCTTCTCTAGGATCATGAATTATAGGCTCAATGTCCTTTATTTATGGCTAGAATCCACTAATGAGTGAGTACATCCCATGTTCATCTTTTTGGGTCTGGGACACCTCACTCAAGATAGTGTTTTCTATTTCCATCCATTTGCATGCAAAATTCGAGAAGTCATTGTTTTTAATGTGTATATATTCCACACTTTCCTCATCCATTCTTCCATTGAAGACCATCTAGGTTGTTTCCAGGTTCTGGCTATTACAAATAATGCTGCTATGAACATAGTTGAACAAATGCTTTTGTAATATGATGGGGCATCTCTTGGGTATATTTCCAAGAGTGGTATTGCTGGGTCCAGGGGTAGGTTGATCCCAAATTTCATGAGAAACCGGCACACTGATTTCCAAAGTGGTTGCACAAGTTTGCATTCCCACCAGCAATGGATGAGTGTACCCCTTACTCCACATCCTCTCCAGCAAAGGCCCTCATTGGTGTTTTTGATCTTAGCTATTCTGACAGGTGTAAGATGGTATCTCAAAGTTGTTTTGATTTGCATTTCCCTGATGGCTAAGGAGGTTGAGCATGACCTTAAGTGTCTTTTGGCCATTTGAACTTCTTCTGTTGAGAATTCTCTGTTAAGTTCAGTGCCCCATTTTTTAATTGGGTTAATTAGCATTTTAAAGTCTAGTTTCTTTTTTTAATTAATTAATTTATTTCTTTATTAAAGATTTCTGTCTCCTCACCGCCACCGCATCCCATTTCCCTCCCCCTCCTCTCCACCAACCAAATCCCCCTCTTTCATCAGCCAAAAGAGAAGTCAGGGTTCCCTGCCCTGTGGGGAGTCCAAGTACCTCCCACCTCCTTCCAGGTCTAGTAAGGTGAGCATCCAAACAGCCTAGGCTCCCACAAAGAATGTACATGCAGTAGGATCAAAACCCAGTGCCATTGCTCTTGACTTCTCAGCAGTCATCATTGTCCACTAAGTTCAGCGAGTCCGGTTTTATCCCATGCTTTTTAAGACCCAGGCCAACTGGCCTTGGTGAGTTCCCAAAAGAACATCCCCATTGTCTCAGTTTGTGGGTGCACCCCTCGCAGTCTTGAGTTCCATGCTCGTTCTCTCTCTCCTTCTGCTTCTGATTTGGACCTTGGGATTTCAGTCCTGTGCTCCAATGTGGGTCTCTGTCTCTGTCTCCTTTCATCGCCTGATGAAGGTTAATATCCAGGAGGATGACTATATGTTTTTCTTTGGGTTCATTTTCTTATTTAGCTTCTCTAGGATCACGAATTATAGCCTCAATGTCCTTTATTTATGGCTAGAAACCAATTATGGGTGAGTACATCCCATGTTCATCTTTTTGGGTCTGGCTTACCTCACTCAGGATAATGTTTTCTATTTCCATCCATTTGCATGCAAAATTTAAGAAGTCATTGTTTTTTACTGCTGAGTAGTACTCTAATAATATATATATATTCCATACTTTCTTCATCCATTCTTCCATTGAAGGGCATCTAGGTTGTTTCCAGGTTCTGGCTATTATAAACAATGCTGATATGAACATAGTTGAGTATATACTTTTGTTGTTTGATAGGGCATCTATTGGGTATATTCCCAAGAGTGGTATTGCTGGGTCCAGGGGTAGGTTGATCCCAAATTTCCTGAGAAACCACCACACTGCTTTCCAAAGTGGTTGCAAAAGTTTGCATTCCCACCAGCAATGGATGAGTGTACACTTTACTCCACATCCTCTCCAGCAAAGGCCCTCATTGGTGTTTTTGATTTTAGCCATTCTGACAGGTGTAAGATGGTATCTGAAAGTTGTCTTGATTTGCATTTCCCTGATCGCTAAGGAAGTTGAGCATGACCTTAAGTGTCTTTTGGCCATTTGAACTTCTTCTGTTGAGAGATCTCTGTTCAGCTCAGTGCCCCATTTTATAATTGGGTTGATAAGCCTGTTACGGTCTAGTTTCTTGAGTTCTTTATATATTTTGGATATCAGGCCTTTGTCAGTTGCGGGGTTGGTGAAGATCTTCTCCAAGTCAGTGGGTTGCCTTTTTGTCTTAGTGACAGTGTCCTTTGCATTACAGAAGCTTCTCAGTCTCAGGAGGTCCCATTTATTCAATGATGCCCTTAATGTCTGTGCTGCTGGAGTTATATGTAGGAAGTTGTTTCTTGTGTCCATGTGTTGTAGAGTACTTCCCACTTTCTCTTCTATCAGGTTCAGTGTGTTCAGATTGATATTGAGGTCTTTAATCCATTTGGACTTGAGTTTTGTGCATGGTGATAGATATGGGTCTATTTTCATTCTTCTACAGATTGATATCTAGTTTTGCCAGCAAATTTGTTGAAGATGCTCTCTTTCTTCCATTGTATACTTTTAGATCCTTTATTGAAATTCAGGTGTTCATAGATTTGTGGCTTAAAGTCCAGGTCTTTTATTCGATTCCAGTGGTCGACTTCTCTGTTTTTATTCCAATACCAAGCTGTTTTCAATACTGTAGCTCTGTAATAGAGTTTGAAATCAGGGATACTTGCATCCGTGGTCTCTTAGTTTCTCCAGTACCTCTATCCAGGACCTTCTGGCTTTCATGGTTTCCACAAAGAAGTCAGGGGTACATCTGGTCGGTTTACTTTTATAAGTTACTTGACCTTTTTTCTTTGCAGCTCTTAATATTCTTTCTTTAATCTGTATGTTTTGTGTTTTGATTATTATATTGCGAGCGGATTTTTTTTGATCCAGTCTATTTTGTGTTCTGTATGCTTCTTGAATATTCATAGGAATTTCTTTCTTTTTGTTGGGAAAGTTTTCTTCCATAATTTTGTTTAAAATATTTTCAGGGTAGGTGCCTGTCATTGTGGTTGAGGTGTGTTTCTTGTAAACAGCAGAATTTTGGATCCTGTTTTCTTATCCAATCTCTTAGCCTGTGCCTTTTTATAGGTGAGTTGAGTCCATTGAAATTAAGTGATATTAATGACCAGTGGTTGTTAACTCCGGTCACTTTTTTGGTAATAGAGTTTGTGTGTATCCCTTCTTCGGGTTGTGCTGGTGAAGGGTCTCTAGATGTCTGAGTTATTGTGGTCATTGTTGGCCTCCTTGGTTAGTGATTTTCCTTCTATTACTTTCTGTAAGGCTGAATTTGTGTCTACATATTGTTTAAATTTGTTTTTATCCTGGAAAATTTTGTTTTCTCCATTTATAGTGAACGAAAGCTTGGCTGGGTATAGTAGTCTGGGCTTGCATCCATGGTCTCTTAGTTTCTGGAGTACCTCTATTCAGGACCTTCTGGCTTTCATGGTTTCCATAGAGAAGTCAGATGTAATTCTGATAGGTTTACCTTTACAAGTAACTTGGCCTTTTTTCTTTGCAGCTCTTAATATTCTTTCTTTATTCTGTATGCTTTGTGTTTTGATTATTATATAGCGAGGGGATGGTGTTGTAAGGAGCTGCGGGCCGCTTCCCTGCCGCCCCAGTTCCCGGCCGCCAGCTGGCTCTAGCTTATGCCCGAAATAATTTCACGGAAAACTGTATTCTTTTAAACACTGCCTGGCCCGTTATCTGTAGCCTCTTATTGGCTAGCTCTTACATATCGATCTAACCCATTTCTAGTATCCCTGTAACACCACGAGGTGCGCTTACCAGGGAGGATCTTAACCTGCGTCTGGCTGGAGTGGGAACATCATGGCGACTCACTCATTCAGCTTCTTTCTCCCCCAATCCTGTTCTGTTTACTCCACCCACCTAAGGGTTGGCCTATGAAATGGGCCTAGGCAGTTTCTTTATTAATTAACCAATGAAAGCAACAGATAAGATACAAGACCCACCTCCATCATTTCCCCTTTTTCTGTTTAAACAAAAAAGAAAGGCTTTAACTTTAACAGTAAAATTACATATAACAAAACAGTTATCAAGTAAGAATTACAGTTACAATATTTATATCTATTTTATCTTTTATCATAACTAAGGAAAACTATAACTAACCATTCTTCAATTCCATCAAAGACTCCAGAAGGATATAATAATACCTAAGTAAACAGTAAGTCCAAAATTCTAGAAATGATAGAGACATCTCGCAGCCTGGACAGTCACCCAAAGTTCCTCTGTACCATTGGGGCATCCATCTTCTGCCTTCAGGCCCATAATATCCAGAGACATTTCCATGAAGCAGGAAAATTCAAAGACAGTTCAGTCACTATCTGCTGTGTCCTGCAGAATGTCTTGTAGACTCTTTCATGAATCAGGAACCCCGAAAGATCATCTCACCTTTAGGCAAGTTCAGCAGTCCTCTCTCTGCGGGTTCTCTGTGTCCAGTTTATGCAACAGTCCAGGCAAGAGCAGTTTCTTGCCCAAATGACTATCCAACTCCATAAGGATCCTCCTCTTCGATGCCCATCTTCCTCTCGAAGTAGCTGGTGCTGCCAGGAGCAGACGTGTCTCATTGTCATGAAAAGCTCTAAGTTATTAAAACATTTAAATGCCATATTCTGCAGTCTTTGAAAGATATGAAGAATGCCTATCTAATTAAAATATATCTCTATATATCTAGAAAATCTAAGTAACATGACTACAAGCTTTACCATCATCGATGATTATCCATTAGCAACCTATATTTCCTAATTATACATTACATTTTAAAATGAACTACACAATCACAATACCTTAATCAATATCAGAAATACATATACATATAACAAAATTGACCTTAAATCTCTATCAATAAAGCAAAATCTATTCTAATGCAAATTGTTCATATCTATATCATATCCCCCTTTAAATGTAAAAGAATGTTTATAAACCATATTTGGGAACATGGGCGCAGTTTTTTCTCTCCAAACTGCTTCCTGCTGAATGGGGGCGTCGTTAATTAGGTCTTTCATGGTATAACCTGTGTGCTAGATTCATCTCAGTTGGCAGTTGAGCAAAGCAATTTTCTGAAGATGTTTACAGCAATTCTTCAGGAGGGCGTGGTGTATCATACCAAATTGGAATAGAAGAAATGAACAGGGTCTCATCCTCTGTGAAGACAAAATAAGAAACTCCTTTCCAAAGTATCATGTCCTTAGATCCAAATTTCAAAGTCAAGGCATTTTGATAATATCTATGTTGGATTAGTTCAGCAACATTTATAAACAAATATCTTTTGGCAGCTGTTGCTCCTTCCTCAGCATTCAAACAATTCAAAGAGAGCATAATAGCATACAGTATCAAAATTCTCTGTGTATTTTCCATCTTCGTACGCTTTATTTTAACCTCTATTTTGTTTATATTTACTTTTATTTTATAGTCTCTTTGTCCTGGAATAACTCTGTAGACCAGGCTGTCCTTGAACTCTCAGAGTTCCGCCTGTCTCTGCCTCCCAGGCATTGGGATTAAAGGTGTATGCTACAGTACCTTGAAGTCACAGAGGTCAATCTCCCTCTGCCTTCCAAGTGTTGGGATTAAAGGTGTGTACTACCACACCCAATTACTTTCTTCCTTTTTTTACTTTTAAGAACTTTTAACTTTTAGCTTGCATATATTTTTAACACATTGTAAACCATTTAGAAATTTTCTTTGTCTTTGAATCTCTCTTTACTGTATATCTCTTTTTGTGACCACAGGAGCCTTTAAATTACCAAGCAATATCAGTAGGACTAAAGCCGTGGCTTTGATGGCTGGATCCAGCCCATTCCTTAGCTTTCCAGCCTCATGGCTGATGTACTGGCCGTAGCCGCGTTTAATGCCATAACTCTATGGCCTTTCAAGGTCCCTGCCAGCAAGCGAGCTTCAGCAGCCTGTGCTTGCAAACCGCACGAACCGCGTGCGTAAAAGAGTCAGAGTTTGCCCTGGCAGGATAGCCCAGAAAGCCGGCATTTTTAAACAGCGCAGCTTTTTTCCTGCTATGGCTGAAAACCGAAAAGCATGCGTTTCAGCTTTTTGTCAACAACATTTAAGTGTTTCGTGGCAGGACCTCTTAATGAGCTGCAGGGTTTTGGATTTCTTGTTTGCTTAGGTAATATTGTAAATTTCTGGAGTCTTTGGAGTTAAGAATAGTTAGCTATAGTTATAGTTTTCCTTAGAGTTTTGGATTTCTTGTTTGCTTAGGTAATATTGTAAATTTCTGGAGTCTTTGGAGTTAAGAATAGTTAGCTATAGTTATAGTTTTCCTTAGTAATTATAAAGATTATTGTAATTTTTACTGATAACTGTTTTGTTATATGTAATTTTGCTATGTTAAAGCCTTTCCTTTTTGTTTAAACGGAAAAAGGGGAAGTGATGTGGGAGTGTCATATATCAATCTGTTGATTTCATTGGTTAAGTAATAAAGGAACTGCTTGGCCCCCATAGGTTAAAACATAGGTGGGAGGAGTAAACAGAATAGCATACTGGGAGGAAGAGGAAGTGAGCTCAGACTGGACAAGCTCTGCTCTCTGGAGCGGAGAAGCCATGCTCCAGTCTCCCGGACGGACGTGAGCGATGAAGCTCCAACCCAAGATGGACGTAGGCTAGAATCTTCCTGGTAAGCGCACCTTGGGGTGCTTACACAGAATATAGGAAATGGGCTAGTCCAGGTGTGAGAGTTAGCCGAGAAGAGGCTAGATAGAAATGGGCCAAGCAGTATTTAAATGAATACAGTTTGTGTGTTGTTATTTCGGGGCATAAGCTAGCTGAGCAGGCGGCTGGGGTGCTGGGGACGCAGCCCCGGCCGCCCCTATTTCAACAGGATGGTTTTTGTGATCCAGTCTATTCGGTGTTCTGTATGCTTCTTGAACCTTTATAGGTATATCTTTCTTTAGGTTGGGAAAGTTTTCTTCTATAATTTTATTAAATATATTTTCTGGACCTTTGAGCTGCACTTCTTCTCCTTCTTCTAATCTTATAATTCTTAGGTTTGGTCTTTTTATTGTGTCCCAGATTTCCTGAATGTTTTGTGATGAGAGTTTGTTGGATTTGCTGTTTTCTTTGATCAGTGCGTTTATTGTCTCTATGGTATCTTCAGAATCTGAGACCCTTTCTTCTATCTCTTGTATTCAGTTGGTTATGCTTGTTTCTGTAGTCTTTATTCGTTTACCTCAAGTCCAAATGGATCAAAGACCTCAATATCAGTCTGAACACACTGAACCTGATAGAAGAGAAAGTGGGAAGTACCCTACATCATATAGGCACAGGCGATCGCTTCCTATGTATAACCCCAGCAGCACAGACATTAAGGGCAACATTGAATAAATGGGACCTATTGAAACTGAGAAGCTTCTGTAAATCAAAGGACACTGTCACTAAGACAAAAAGGCAGCCTACTGACTGGGAGAAGATCTTCACCAACCCCGCAACAGACAAAGGTCTGATCTCCAAAATATATAAAGAACTCAAGAAACTAGACTTTAAAATGCTAATTAACCCAATTAAAAAATGGGGCACTGAATTGAACAGAGAATTCTCAACAGAAGAAGTTCAAATGGCCAAAAGACACTTAAGGTCATGCTCAACCTCCTTAGCCATCAGGGAAATGCAAATCAAAACAACTTTAAGATATCATCTTACACCTGTCAGAATGGCTAAAATCAAAAACACCAATGATAGCCTTTGCTGGAGAGGTTGTGGAGGAAGGGGTACCCTCATCCATTGCTGGTGGGAATGCAAACTTGTCCAACCACTTTGGAAATCAGTGTGGCAGTTTCTCAGGAAATTCGGGATCAACCTACCCCAGGACCCAGCAATACCACTTTGGGAATATACCCAAGAGTTGCCCTGTCATATTACAAAAGCATTTGTTCAACTATGTTCATAACAGCATTATTTGTAATAGCCAGAACCTGGAAACAACCTAGATGGCCTTCAATGGAAGAATGGATAAAGAAAGTGTGGAATATATACACATTAGAGTAGTCCTCAGCGGTAAAAAAAAAATGAGTTCTCGAATTTTGCATGCAAATGGATGGAAATAGAAAACACTATCCTGAGTGAGGTGTCCAAGACCCAAAAAGATGAACTTGAGATGTACTTACTCATAATTGGTTTCTAGCCATAAATAAACGACATTGAGTCTATAATTTGTGATCCTAAAGAAGCTAAATAAGAAGGTGAATCTAAAGAAAAACATATAGTTATCCTCTTGGATATGGGAATTAGACAAGATTGCCAAGCAAAAATTAGAATCTTGGGGGATGGGTGGGATAGGAGTAAGGGGAGATGGGGAGAGAAATGTGAAAAGGGGAGGATGGGGGGAACTTGGGGAATTGTGATGGTTGGGATAAAGAAAGGATGGATATGGGAACAAGGAAGCATATATCTTAATTAAGGGATCCAGCTTAGGATAGGCAAGAGACCTGAACCTAGAGGGGCTCCCAGGTGCCCAGGAGAATGTCCCCAGTTAGTGCCTTGGGCAGCTGATGATAAGGAACCTGAAATGGCCCTATCCTATAACCACACTGATGAATTTCTTGCATAACACCATAGAACCTTCATCGGGCGATGGATGGAGATAGAGATAGAGACCCACATTGGAGCACCAGAATAAGCTCCCAAGGTCCCAATGAGGAGCGGAAGGAGGGAGAACATGAGCAAGGAAGTCTGGACCGTGAGGGATGCACCCATCCACTGAGACAGAGGGCCTGGTCTATTGGGAGCTCACCACAGCCAGCTGTACTGGTACTGAAAAAGCATGGGATATACCGAACTCTCTGAACAATGAGGACTGATGAGAAGCCAAAGACAATGCCACTGGGGTTTGATCCTACTTCATGTTCTGGCTTTGTGGGAGCCTAGCCAGTTTGGATGATCACCTTCCTAGACCTAGATGGAGGGGGGAGGACCTTGGACTGTCCACAGTGCAGGGAACCCTGACTGCTCTTCGGACTGGAGAGGGATGGGGAAAGGAGTGGGGGGAGGGGGAGTGGTGTGGCAGGAAGGGGATGGAAATGGGAGGCTAGGAGGAGGCGGAAATTAAAAAAAAATAAAATAAAATAAAATATTTTCAGGGCCTTGAGTTGTGACTCTTCCCCTTCTTCTATCCCTATTATTCTTAGGTTTGGTCTTTTTATTGTGTCCCAGATTTCCTGAATGTTTTGTGATGAGAGTTTGTTGGCTTTGCTGTTTTCTTTGATCAGTGTGTTTATTTTCTCTATGGTGTCCTCAGAATCTGAGATTCTTTCTTCTGTCTCTTGTATTCTATTCATTATGCTTGCTTCTGTATTCTCTGCTCGTTGACCTGGATTTTCCATATCCAGCCGGTCCTCGGTTTGTATTTTCTTCCTTGCTTCCATTTCAGTTTTCAATTCTTGAACTGTTTCCATTACCTGTTTGATCATTTTTTCTTGGTTTCCCAGGGTATCATTTACGTATTTACTCATTTCTTTAAACTTTTTGTTGTTCTTCTCATCCATTTCTATAAGGGCATCTCTTACATGTTATTTAAGGGACTCTATTGCTTTCATAAAGTCAATTTTTCCCACTTCTTCTGTGCTAGGGTGTTCAAGTCCTTGTGTTGTAAGATCATTGGGTTCTAGTGTTTTCATGTTGTTTTTCAGATTGTTGGGTGAATTCTTGCCTTGGTGCCTGCCCGTCTCCTCCTACCGATACTATCTAATGGGTCTTCTAAAACAGGATCAGATTTCCCTGCTGGCCAGGGGCCCAGCTTACAAAAAGCCCCCACTCCATTTCCTGGCTCCTGCCGTGGGTCAAGATTCCTCTCACCACTCAGAAAGTCTTCAGGAACAGGACCAGGCTCCCCGATCATCACGAACCTTGCCTACAAAAGGCCTACCACTCTGTGGACCAGGCACCTAAACAAATGAACTCCCGCTGCCCTCTGCACTGAGCACCTGACCCAGCCCCCAAACAGGCTGAACTGGGTGATCCAGCAGCCCTGCGAATGGGAGGGAGAAGGAAGGAAGACCCTGGGCAAAAGCAGGGATGGGGCAGGGAGAGAGAAGTTGCAGCAGAGGAGGAACACCCCCAGCAGAGGGGAGCAGCCCCCACAGACTGACTGGGGAGTCAAGGGGGTTGGGGAATGCCCCTGTTCCTTTTCCTGAGTCCCGCCGTGGGTCAAGAACACTCTCACCATTCAGGAGGGTCTTCAGGGACAGGACCAGGCTACCCGTTCACCAGGGACCTTGCCAGTAAAAGGCCTACCACTCTGCAGGCCAGCCACCAAAAATCTACTTGAGTTAGTTGTAGTTGGACGAACTGCTCTGTTTCAGGCTTAGACCATTAAAAAATATAAGTTCACGTCTCTACCATGTCTCGCTGCATCTCCGCCGCATCTGCGCCATGTCTCCTCAGCGTCTGCACTGCGTCCCAGTTTCTTGAGTTCTTTATATATTTTGGAGATCAGACCTTTGTCTGTTGGGGAAGATCTTCTCCCAGTCAGTGGGTTGCCTTTTTGTCTTAGTGACAGTGTCCTTTGCTTTACAGAAACTTCTCAGTCTCTGGAGGTCCCATTTATTCAATGTTGTCCTTAATGTCTGTGCTGCTGGGGTTATATGTAGGAAGTGGTCTCCTGTGCTCATCTGTTGTAGAGTACTTCCCACTTTCTCTTCTATCAGTTTCAGTGTGTTCAGACTAATATTGAGGTCTTTGATCCATTTGGACTTGAGTTTTGTGCATGGTGATAGATTTGGATCTATTTTCATTCTTCTACAGGTTGACAACCAGTTCTGACAGGACCATTTGTTGAAGAAGCACTCTTTCTTCCATTGTATACTTTAGCTCTTTTATCGAAAATCAGGTGTTCATAAGTTTGTGGGTTAAAATCTGGGTCTTCTATTCCATTCCGTTGGTTGACTTCTCTGTTTTTATGCCAATACCAAGCTGTTTTCAGTACTGTACCTCTGTAATAGAGTTTGAAGTCAGGGATGGTAATACCTCCAGATGTTCATTTATTGTATAAGAATTTTTTTGCTATCCTGAGTTTTCTGTTTTTCCATATAAAGTTGATTATTGTCCTCTCAAGATCTTGAGGAATGTTTATGGGATTTTGATGGGGATTGCCTTGAATCTATAGATTGCTTTTGGGTGAATTGCCATTTTTACTATGTTGATCCTCTCAACCCAAGGACAAGGGAGATTCTTCCATTTTCTGGTATCCTCTTGAATTTCTTTCTTCAAAGACTTAAAGTTTTTGTCAAATAGATCTTTCACTTCCTTGGTTAGAGGTACCCCAAGATATTTTATGCTATTTGTGGCTATCGTGAAAGGTGATGCTTCTCTGATTTCCCTCTCTGCATCCTTATCCTTAGTGTATAAAAGTGCAACTGAGTTTTTGGAGTTGATCTTGTATCCTACCACATTACTAAAGGTGTTTATCAGCTGTAGGAGTTCTTTGGTATAATTTTTGGGGTCGCTTTTGTATGCTGTCATATCATCTGCGAATAATGAAAATTTAACTTCTTCCTTTACAATATGAATCCCCTTGATCCCCTTATGTTGTCTTATTGCTATTGCTAGAACTTCAAGAAATATATTGAAGAGGTATGGAGAGAATGGACAGTCTTGTCGTGTTCCTGATATTAATGTGATGGCTTTGAGTTTCTCTCCATTTAATTTGATGATAGTTGTTGGCTTGCTGTAAATAGCTTTTATTATATTTAGGTATAACCCTTGTATACCTAATCTCTCCATGACCTTTATCATAAAGGGATGTTGAATTTTGTCAAATGCTTTTTCAAGTCCAATGAAATGATCATATGTTTTTTTCTTTCAGTTTATCTATATGATGGATTACATTGATATATTTTCGTATGGTGAACCAGCCCTACATCTCTGTATTGAAGCCTACTTGATCATAATGGATAATTTTTCTAATGTGTTGTTGGATTCGGTTTGCCAGTATTTTATTGAGAATTTTTGCATTGATGTTCATGAGTGAGATAGGTCTGTAATACTCTTTCTTGGTTGGGTCTTTGGTTTTGGTATCAGGGTAACTGTAGCTTCATAAAAGGAATTTGGCAATGACTCTTCTGTTTCTATATTGTGAAATACCTTAAGGAGTATAGGTATGAGCTCTTCTTGGAAGTTCTGGTAGAATTCTGCATTGAAACCATCTGGTCCTGGGCTCTTTTTTGGAAGGGAGATTTTTGATAACAGATTCTAATTCTTTGCAACTAATAGGTCTTAGATTGTTCACCTGGTCTTGGTTTAACTTTGGTATATGGTACTTATCTAAAAAATGTCCATTTCTTTTGCATTTTCCAGTTTTGTGGCATACAGGCTTTTGTAGTAAGATCTAATGATTCTCTGAATTTCCTCTGTGTCTGTGGTTATGTCCCCCTTTTCATTTCTGATCTTATTAACTTGCGTGTTCTCTACCTGTCGTTTGATTAGTTTGGATAGTGGTTTGTCGATCTTGTTGATTTTCTCCAAGAACCAACTTTTTGTTTCATTGATTCTTTAGATTGTTTTCTGTGTTTCTATTTTGTTGAGTTTGGCCCTCAGTTTGATTATTTCCAGTCTTCTACTCCTCCTGGGTCAGTCTGCTTCTTTTTTTCTAGAGCTTTTAAGTATGCTGTTAAGTCTCCAATGTGTGCTTTTTCTGTTTTCTTTATGTGGGCACTTAGTGCGATGTACTTTACTCTTAGCACTGCTTTCATAGTGTCCCATAGGTTTGAGTATGTTGTGTCTTTATTTTCATTAAATTCACTTCATCCTATTTTTCTCCACTTATCAAACTGAGTTCCAAACTGATCCACATACCTTTATATACTTTTTTAAGCATGATTCTAGCCAAGACACACTTCAATCTTCACGTATCAGGTAAACGGAAATTTATTGTCTTTGTTTCACATAAAGCATCTCTACAACCCAGAGATACAAGCTTTCCATCATCCATTTAACAATACTCCCTTCTCCAAGTATAGAATCCCATGACATCATAAAGGCATCATTCTGAAACCATATGCAAACATCTCCATGGCAGAGATTACACATCTTCACTAGCCACCAAACTCTAGGAGTAATTATTGATATAGTGTGACTTCAGGAAGCTGAAGAGAGATGGCATGATCTGGGCATTCTCAAAATTACCATGAATCCCTGAATACCAAGATAATGAAGACTCAGTCAGAGCCCTTTGCTCAACTTGTAGCACTCATGAGATGTTCCCTGAGGTCTTCATAAGCTCTGTGTCATTATTATGTATTTTGAGATTGTATCTCAGGAAACCAGTTCTGCACCTCCTTACGGGCATCATTAGTGGTCATTTTCAATAGCAGCTGGGGATTGTACAGTACACAGAATCTTCTGCAGAGAATCTTGGGTCCCTTTACAGATGCTGTCAGTAAACTTACAGGAAAAATTATCATTTGCCCCTGAGGAGGTAAGATCATTCAATCCAAAACCTATATCAGAGGCTCCATTCCACATCTACATACAGCCATCTAGCAGACAATGCCTGGATAACATGCATTCAAAGGTAGGTATTTGGTGAGGTTATCAGTGTGATAAATTTTAATTTTATATTTCTAATATCTCACATTACAGGTGCAGTGACATTGCAAAATTTATGGTTCATTATTTATTCTTGTCTAAGTGTTTTATTTGTAAAAGATTTGGAATCTTCAGAGGTGACTTGGGGGTGTGTGTTTATGTCCAGATGTGTGTGTGTGTGTGTGTGAAGTGCTTTTTACACATTTGCTTAATTTTTAAAATTTCCCTCAACAGCCTCCACTGATGACCAGAGGAAACACCTGCAGGACTTCCATGGTTTTTATATAGATTTGTGAAATCTGATATTGTCTGTCTGTTGACTATTAATGAACATATACCTGATTGCAAAATTCATAATCTGTGAACATTTTTCACAGCTGTTCAAAGTGATTCATAAACATTCGAATCAGGAAAGTCTGAACCACAGTACAGGCTTGACACCAATTCCAAATATATGGAATAACTGTGTATGAAATATGATGTTGTTCTGAGTACTCATCCTCCACTGTACCCTGTACACACCTGTTAAAGAGGTTTGATATGGTTCAAATGGGTACAAAAAATTAAGTCTGAATGTTTTAGAATATGATAATATAATTTGGTGAACATATATATAGGGGCATTTCAAATATATTTTAATAAATAAAGGATGCCTGAAGATCTGAGAGTAAAACAGTCTCACTGGTCAGCCTTACAAACCAGGTTATGATAACACCTACCTTTAATACCAGTAGCCACAATGGCATGCACCTTTAATCTCATTAGTTACACTAGTTGCCATAGAAACTGGGTAGTAGATGCCTTTAATGGCGGTGGTGCACACTTTTAATCTCAGCCCTAGAGAAGAATATAAGATGGGGCAATACAGCTCTCACAGACTCAGTCTCCTGAGATCCCAAGAGGCAGGATTGCCATTTCAGACTGATGTCGAGGTAAGAGTCAGTGTCTGGCTGTTTTGCTTTTGGATCTTCAGGTCGAACCCCAGTTTCTCTCCCTAAGCTTCTTTTAATCATGCTTCAAGAATACAGCACTGCCAACTGGGATAGACACAGAAATAAGAGGGATGGAGGCACAGAGAGGTGGACAGAGGTGATGGGAAGAGAGAGAACGATACTAGATAGATATCTTTTAGAAAATCTCTGTCATATTACCACTTACTAACCTGCACAGTGTCAGAATAGAATCTTCCTTATTCGCATTGTTATATCCCTGCCAAAAGTTGTTCTCATTGATCCAAGACTAAATATGGCATAGACACTCCATCCATGCTAATGTTTCATAGCTTAAACTTGATGTTGTCATCATACACAATAACCTCAAACTTGTTAAGCAGTAAGATGGGCCTAAATGGAAGTGACTGGCATGTGTTCCTGCTTTTGCTTTTACTTTTTTCAGTTTAAGAAAAATATGTGGGTCCAAGGGATTCTGCAATTGCATCTCTAAAATTTATGTTCCTTAAAAGTAAGGTAACATTTGTGAATAGGTCAAGAAAGCTCATTGTTTTCTGCATGTTAAAGAAGAAAAAGACTTTCATAAAAAACACAGGTTATTTGTTGGAAGTGGTGTTGTGGGAAGAAAGTCAGAATCCAAGGAGTATTTTATTTTATTTTTTTATTTAATTTTATTTTTTTAATTTTTTAATTTTTTTATTGAGAAAAAAAAACAAAAAAAGTTTCCGCCTCCTCCCAGCCTCCCATTTCCCTCCCCCTCCTCCCGCCCCTCTCCCCCTCCCCCCACTCTTCTCCCCCTCCCTCTCGAGTCCAAAGAGCAGTCAATTTTCCCTGCCTTGTGGAAAGTCCAAGGTCCTCCCCTCTCTGTTCAGGTCTAGGAAGGTGAACATCCAAACTGGCTATGCTCCCACAAAGCCAGAACATGAAGTGGGATCAAAACCCTGTTCCATTGTCCTTGGCTTCTCATCAGCCCTCATTGTCCGCCACGTTCAGAGAGTCAGGTTTGATCCCATGGTTTTTCAGTCACAGTCCAGCTGGCCTTGGTGAGCTCCCAATAGATCAGCCCCACTGTTTCAGTGGGTGGGTGTACCCCTCGTGGTCCTGACTTCCTTGCTCATGTTCTCCCTCCTTCTGCTCCTCATTGGGACCTTGGGAGCTCACTCCGGTGCTCCAGTGTGGGTCTCTGTCTCTATCTCCATCCATCGCCAGATGAAGTTTCTATGGTGATATGCAATAGCCATACTGATGAATATCTTGCATATCACTATAGAATCCAAGGGATATTTTAATAAGTAAGAATTAATCTTATATGTTAGCTTGTGGCCAAGTTTGGTCAGTTTGGTTTTATTTTCTTTCTGCTATAAATGTTACTCTAGCTCTTCTAGATATTTTTCAGAAATAAAAACACTATTTCAACCAAACACGCCACTGGGTGAGCAGATTCTCATCTTTCTGTGAGACCCATGGCACTGATGTCTTTCTTTTCTTTTCTGTCTCCATAGATTTTTGTGATCAGCAGAATCTTGACCCTTATGCACTGTGAATTTCTGCCCTGAGTTATGGGTACGACTTTATTACTTCAGGTTTGTCTTCCACATCCAGAGTTATAGCAAACTTTAAAATTCCTCTCCTGAACCAGCTGTTTTACTCATCTTCATTTCAGTGTTTGCCTCCCCAACCACCCTACTCTTTCCCTTCCTATCATTTTCTTCTCTGCCCTGGTTATGTCCTTTGACTTCAATTCCTTAGTAATGCTTAACACATCTTTTCAATGCTGTATGACTCTTCCAAGTGATAAGAGGCAGATCACACTGCCTGAACTGTCTTGGTAGCAACAGAAGAATGTGAACATATATATATATATATATATATATATATATATATATATATATATATA
>JABTXL010004666.1:762482-774911 GCA_025134845.1 Neodon shergylaensis | reverse complement strand
ATATATATATATATATATATATATATATATATATATATATATATATATATATGAGGGATTTGATAGCTATACCAGTACTTGTGGGGTGACCTTCCTCTCCTGATTACATGATCTTGAGCTCTTGAAATTCATTAATTAAGGAAAAGTTTTAACGACATTTTGAACAAGTTTCACCATTTTGACCTTCCTATTAACATCATTTTTAGAAAGAATAATATAGAGCTGTCAATACTCTGTATTCTAATTCACTGAAGATAAATAGTAGATATTTCCTTAAATATTATATTTTAAATTATATTCATGAAGAATATTTGGTATTCGTTGAGCTATTTGGGCTCATATTCTTACATTTTCCTTTGGATTATTCTCAAAAGTTTTGTTCACCAAACATGAATAGAATTCTACAAATTCCTAGCTGCTGAAATTGCAAGTATGACTGAGGGCAATGGTTTTCTGTTTCTCATTACAAATTTTTGCTTTATGCATACCTGTGGGTCTTGAATTATCTGAATTATTTCTGGTAAGGTCATATACATTAAGTTTATAAGACCTGATTAAACTATTTTTTTCACTTACATTTTAAAGTTGTTCATTTTCATGTGATGGTATCACATAATATTCTAGGTGAATGTAAGAATGTTTTATGCATTTATTTAATACATAATATCATATTGTGAAGCTTACTTTCTACTCTTCCAATCAGTATAACTTTGTTCTCATATTTACAAGTTCAAACTTTAATTCAAGAAGGAAATATTTGTTGCACAGTTCCTGTATTTTCATTGCCTGTAGCTTATCTTCTATGTAGGAATTCATGTCAATACAAAAATCTTTCTGTTGTGACAGTCCCCTCTGTTGTTGCTTGTATTGGTTAATGAATAAAGAAACTTCATTGGCCTGATAGAGCAGAACTTAGGTAGGTGGAGAAGACAGAACTGAATTCTGGGAGGAAGAAAGCAGAGTGAGGGGAATGCCATGGGTATGCCACCGGAGATAGATGTGCTAAATTTTCCCTGGTATGCCTCTGCTTTGTGGAGATACACAGATTGATAGAAATGGGTTAAATTAAGATGTAAGAATTAGCTAATAAGAAACTAGAGGTTGTGGGCTAAGCAGTGATTTAATTAATACAGTTTCTGTGTGGTTATTTCAGGGCAAAGATAGCCAGGCAGCCATGGTGAACAAGTGGGCCCTCCTTGCAACAGCTTCCTTCTCTCCTAGGTATTCCTTCAACTGTGGACCACAGTACTCTGAACTAAGTAGACCTAATAGGTACTGAGGGAACCAAAATTACCAGTCTTCATTGAGTTGAGCCTTGCACAGTAAATATTCCATGGCTATTTAAAGTGAGAACACAAAAGTATATAAATACTGAGAGAAGCATGAGTTTCATGCAGCAATTTTAATTTGCTTAACTCCTTCATTCTTCTGACTCTATTAAAATCAGTATCCTCTTGGGGATGATAAAATGTACTCTGCAAATGTGAATATGGGGTTTATTTTCCTCCTACAGACTGTCATTGGGATCTTGGGAAATTCTTCCCTCTTCCTTCTGTACATCTTCCCTCTGCTCACTGGAAATCACACGAGACCTATAGATTTGGTTCTCAGTCAACTACTTTTGGCCAACTTAATAGTTTTGTTGTCTAAGGGTATACCACAGACATTGATAACATTGGGATGGAAATGTTTCCTGAGTGATACAAATTGCAAACTTGTCTTCTACTGGTATAGAGTTGGCAGTGGGGTGTCAGTCAGCACTGCCTGTCTCTTCAATGGCTTCCAAGCCATAAAGCTCAAACCCAGAATGTGTAGGTGTATTGCACTCAAAATACAATCCAAAGAGTTCATTGGTTACTGCTGTCTCTTCAACTGGTTCCTACATCTCCTCATGAATTTATTTCTTCCATTTCTAGTGAATGGTCCATTGAATGAGAGAAATGCCAGTGTAGAAAGCAATGGTGGTTATTGCTCCTGGACAATACCTGCTGGATGTGTCTTCCTATGTAATATCTTACACTTTTCCCCTGATATGATAAGTTTGATTTTTATGTCCTGGGCTAGCATATTGGCGATTATTGTGCTTCACAGACACAAGCAAAGAGTCCAGCACGTTCACACATACAGCTTCTCCTCTATTGTTTCCCATGAAGACAGAGCCACATGTAGAATTCTGATACTAGTGTGTTTCTTTACAGCCTTCTATTCTGTCTACCTTAGTTTGACCCTTTGGATCATTCTTGCTGAAAAACGTGGCCAGTGGGTAGTGAACAGCTCTGTGCTGCTGGCATCTTGTTTTCCAGCATTCAGCCCCTATGTGCTCGTTCTCACTGACACCAGGGTCTCGCGGGTCTGTTTTGCCTGCAGAACATGAAACAATGCAATTTCCTGATTATCTTCCAGTAGTCTACTGCTTTTAAAGTATTTGAATATTATCATCAAGATATATAAATAATTCTATATCTATAATATGAATTTTATATAAAACAAAATCTATTTGTCTTATGTTGCTCATGTTATAAAGGAAGTTTGAAAAATGGTCACAATAAAACAGAATGAATCATGTTAATGCTTCATTTATTTACTTTATGGAAATTTCTCCTCTTTTTAGCATTTCATTGTATGAAATTTCAGAGTTTAAATTTTGGAATATCTCTCATTTGTAGTCTTGTGCAATTTGTAGAAAACAATATCCTATTTGATTTTTTCAGTTTAAATATATTTGGTTTTTAAAATGATTTAACAATATGTATATTTATTGTCTACAATGTAGTGTTTTGATCTTTTGTAAATTGTGTAAAGTTTCAGTCAAATCACTTTATTCTCTTATGTCACTACCATTATTTTTGGTAAAGGGTTAAAGAAGTGTCCAACCTCTACCTGATCAACCATTTCCAGTTAGCAGCAGTAGAAATAGTGTGCAAGTCCCACACTGATGTATGGTGAAGCCTAGTCAAATGTTCTCCTGTTCTCAGTATGGCAATATGTCAAGTCCTAAGATACTAAGGACATGTGTGTGTGTGTGTGTGTGTCCTGGTATATAATATATAAACCCACATCTGTGCACATGCAAGTAGCCATAAATAAAATCACTGACTTATCTTCAGTAAGATATGAAAGCAAGAGAGGAAAACATTAGTAAATGGTCCAGAGAAAGTGAAAGGGGGATGTCATGGGTGTGACAGAGGTAAATATGACAAAATGCATTACTTACAAGTAGGAATATGTGCATATGCAAATGTTTTGTGGCGCACAGCCAAGTAAGTAGGCAAAAACCCATCTACGTAAAATAAGACAAGGTGCTAGAGAAATAGTTCCATGGTAAAGTGCACTGGCTGCTCTTTCCAGGCACTTGGTTTCAGTTTCCAGTACCCACAAGGCAGTTCACAACAGTCTCTTATTCCAGTCTTAGGAAACCCACCACCCTCTTCTCGCTGTGAAGTTACCAGCACAGACGTAGTGCAAAGGTACACATGAAACCAAAACCCTCAAACATTTAAAGATTAAACATAAAAAAGTCTAAATCAAGCAATGAGCCAACTATAGAAACCCAAAGCAAGATTACTGTTTTTCCTGACTAGAAGAGAGTTTTTTTCTCCTGCAGATATCAAAGATGTGATAGACATTGGCGTCACTGCTGATGAACAAAAGGGATTGAAACCAGAGAAGCATACAGCCAAAATTACAGCAGCATTAATCAGCCTCTGGTTTGGTTTCTGATAAGAACAAGATAAAGAGTTGAAGTGGAATAGAGAGAGAAGAAAAAAACAAACATGGTCACCAGGCTCATAATGGTCCATGTAGCTCTGTCCTCTGGGGCAGGTCTCAAGGAAAGGCTATGGTTGTAGATGTGTTGACCTTGCTGCTACCTTCTATTAAGGACAAGGAACATGAAACTGTTAGACTAAAAATTAGCATCAATGCAAAAGTACAAGAAGACATTATATAATAAAATTTTGTATTTTGTGGTAATGGTGAGAAACTAAACATAATCTGTGTTCATAATCATATTTTGACTGAGCCTTTGGCCATTTACTCATATAAAAATATAGATATTCACCACAAGTTGCAAGATTCAAAAATATAAGCCATAGACCAACATATCATGGTCATCTTTTTCTGGACTGCTTACACCAAAAGAATGTGGGACAAAGCTGGGTGGCCCAGAAGCCACTTATAAGGCATGTGTGTGACACTCAGTATCACTCAGGAAATTCTTTCATCCAAAAGCTGACTCTATCTGAGGGATCCTTCTGAACAGAACAAAGTTGTTGGCAAAAACTAGTTGGTTGAGGATAAGGTCTGTGGGTCTCACCTTTTGTCCAGTGATCAAAGGGAAACTATAATAGAGAAGCAATGAGCTTCCCATGATGCCTATTCCAGTCTGTGTAAAAAAGATAAACCCCATCATAAAGCTGATGTCACTCACCACTTCCACATCAGGGCATACAGATTTTAATTCAAGACAGGAAACTATTTTAAAGTTACTTTCTTCAAACCCATCACTTATACTCCTCAGCCTTAGACATATTTCTTCTGTTTTTGTAAGATAAATTTTCCATTCCCATTTTTATTATTTATTTTACTTTATGTGTATTGGTGTTTGCCTATATGTATTTCTGTTCTGTGTGTAATAGGTGCCTAAAGAGTGAAGAAGGTACCAGGACCCCTGATAGTGAAGAGCTACTATTTAGGTCTCAGAACAAAATCTGGGTTGTCTACAATCACAGTAAGTGTTCCCAATTAATAAGGAATCTCTCCTTACCCTTGTTTTTTATTTAGAATTAGTTTTTAATTAAATATTTGTGAGCTAAGTAAATATTGAATAAGATCTGAAATTGGAATCAATTTAAGTAATAAATTTAGTCTCTTTGAAAATGTAAGTCTCCCTAGCTACAAAATTAAATAAAATTATTCATCTCTCCCAATAAATGAGCTATGTTGAAGAAAACCATCAAATAAAAAAGAGAACAGAAAAGAAGAAACATAGCGTTTTATGACTTTGTTATGAGAATGAAGAGATAGGAATATAATTAAATATGAAAGGATGACCCCAAAACAAATTAAATTGCAGTTATATATTTTTGACTTCACAGTTGGGATAAAAATATGTAGAACTACAACCTCAGTGGCATAGAAGAACAAAGACCTAACAGGATAGAGGGACAGAAGCAGAAATATTTGCATTTCTTTTATAGTTTTGACATTTATATTTATATAATTTATATTACATTCATAAAATATTTTGCATAGCATTTTCATATTTATGCCCCATTATACAATATAACATGGACACAATTACAAATACTGATTTAGAATATAAATTCAAATACAAAATTAAAACAAAGTACATTAAAACTTACTGTTAAGATTTTAGTCAAGGCTTTAAAGTAAGTTATTATTAAATTTAACTATATTATTTTATGGAGAAAGTGTTTTTCTGTATATTCTAAAATATTCTTTAATTCTCAGGCTTATGTGAACCTATTGCATCAACATACCACTTTTGGTCATGCAGTGTTATGCCCTTCTACAGTTGTTTTTTTAAATTCAAGATACATACACACACATACACCACACACACACACAATATATATATATATGCACATATATATATGTATATATATATTATGTGAGTGTTGGTCTACATGTCTTATATACATGTCTTATATTGCTACATTATATCTATATAGATATATAAAATACCCATAAAATATGTCATTACTAACATTTCATATTGATAAATAAATTACTATTACTGAAAACTATGTCTTTATCAATAATGGAAACAAATAAACAAACAAAACTGTAATTTCAAATTCACTTGGAAGAATTAGTAATGATTTGTTCTGAAACAGATGTGTGTACTATTGTAGTGGCATTTCATTCTTATTTTAATAAACAAAAAAATAAAAGAAATTCAAATGACCAAAAGACACTTAAGGTCATGTTCAACCTCCTTAGCGATCAGGGAAATGCAAGTCAAAACAACTCTGAGATACCATCTTACACCTGTCAGAATGGCTAAAATCAAAAACACCAATGAGGGCCTTTGCTGGAGAGGATGTGGAGTAAGGGGAACGCTCATCCATTGCTGGTGGGAGTGCAAAATTGTACAACCACTTTGGAAATCAGTGTGACAGTTTCTCAGGAAATTGGGAATGAACCTACCTCAGGATCCAGCAATACCACTCTTGGGAATATACCTAAGAGATGCCCAATGATACTACAAAAGCATTTGTTCAACTATGTTCATAGCAGCATTATTTGTAATAGCCAGAACCTGGAACCTAGATGCCCCTCAATGGAAGAATGGATGAAGAAAGTGTGGAATATATACACATTAGAGTACTACTCAGGGGTAAAATACAACGACATCTTGATTTTTGCATGCAAATGGATGGAAATAGAAAACACTATCCTGAGTGAGATAACCCAGACCCAAAAAGATGAATATGGTATGTACTCACTCATTAGTTTACTCTAGCCATAAACAAAGGACATTAAGCCTATATAGTTCACAAGCCTAGAGAAGCCAAATTACAAGGTGAACCCAAAGAAAAACATATATGGATCTTCCTGGAAATTTAAAGGAAACAAGATTGTGGGGCAAAAGTAGGGAGCATGGGGGTGGTAGTAGGGGTAGGGGTGGGGGAAGGGAAGAGGGGGAGAGGGAAGAGAGAAGGGAAAGACTGGGGGAGCATGGGGGACTGGGAGGGTGGAGATAGAGGAAGGGCAGATATGGGAGCAGGGAAGAACATATTTACATTAAGGGAGACATTTTAGAGTTGGCAAGAGACTTGGCTCTAGAGGGGATCCCAGGTGTCCACAGGACTGTCCCCAGCTAGGTCCTTGTGCAGCAGAGGAGAGGGTGCCTGAACTGTCCTTGCCCATCACACTAATGATTATCTCGAATATCACCATAGAATCTTTGTTTGTCAACAGATGGAGACAGAAACAGAGACCCTCATCAGAACAAGGACTGAGCTCCCAAGGTCCAGCTGAAGGGCAAAAGGAGGGGGAAGATGAGCAAGGAAGTCAGTACCGCGAGGGGTTGGTCCACCCACTGAGGCAGTGTGCCTGTTCTAATGGGAGCTCATCAAATTCAGCTGGACCTGGACTGAATGAGCATGTGATCAAACCGGACTCTGATTGTGGATGACAATGGGGGCTGACTGAGAAGCCATTGATAAAGACACTGGGACTTGTTTTACTGCATGTACTGGCTTTTTGGGACCCTAGTCTATTTGGATGCACAGCTTCCTAGTCCTGGTTGTAGGGGGGAGGGCCTTGGACTTCCCACAGGACAGGGTTCCCTGCCTTCTCTCAAGCATGGTGGGGGAGGGAGGAGAAGGAGTTGGGGAGTGGGAGGGTAAAGGGAGGAGGGAAGTAAGTGTAAATTTTTGAATGGAAAAATAAAAAATAAATAAATAAACACTACCTAGAGATCAGAGAGTAAAACAGTCCACTGTCAGCCTTATTGACCATGCTCTAATAACACACACCTTTAATCCCAGTAGCCACACTTGTTGCCATAGAAACCAGAAGGTGCATGCCTTTAATTCCAGCGGTACAAATCTTTAATTCAAACCCTAGAAAGGATTGTAAGGCAAGAGGAGACAGACCTCAGACACAGTCTCATTCTGCAATTTCTGGAGGCAGGATCGGCATTTCAGACTGAGTTCGAGGTAAAAGCCTGGCTGCTTTGCTTCTATGGTCAATAGGTTGAATGCCAATTTCTCTCAGAGTTTTTATTAATCATGCTTCAATCGGAACTCCAACTTTTGGGGCACAAATTTATAAAATAGTCATTTGCATGAGGCTTCTTAGTCACCAGCCAGGCCAGAGCTGGGATTGGAATTCCAACTCTAGGAATTGGAACCCAAACCTAGCCATCTACGTTTGGCAGAAACACTAGTGTTCCCAGCTCCCATCTGCCCATGCCTTAGCTTCCTCTCCTGCCATGACTGTCCTTGCTGCCATCCCAAGGGGTACACACTCAGCTTCCTGCAGCCCCACAGCTTCTTGTGCCTCCTGTGGTCTGGTGGCTTCATCCCATCCCTCCCTGTGTGTGGCTCCCACATGGCTGTCACAGCTTCCCCTGATGACCTGCAACTCATGTACTATTGCTACATGGCTGCCCTGACCAGTGTCTCTTTAACAAAATTCTGTTCAGTTGTGGTTTTGAGTTACTAGAAAATCCACAGGTTTTTCTAGCCCACATCATTATTGCACCTTAAGAGTCTCAGAGAAACCATGATTTTAACAGAGGTTAGTAATCTACTAACTGTAACTGTTTTTGAAATTTGTAAACCATTCCTAACATAATTGCAGATAATATCCCAATCCAGTAATTTAATAACTTTTCCTTTCTATTATAGATGAAATTCTAGGAGAGGTATATGGCCTACCTGGGACTTATATATTCGTAGCCATAGCTGTTGACCCTATCCAAACTTATCAAATGGCAGAGAGAGATCCTGCAAATTAACAAGATTAGAAAAGAAAAGGGGGACATAACCACAGACACAGAAGAAATTCAGAGAATAATTAGATCTTAATACAAATGCCTGTATGTCACAATATTGGAAAATGTGAAAGAAATGGAACTTTTTAGATAATTACCATATACCAAAATTAAATCAAGACCAGGTGAACAGTTTAAATAGACCTGTGAGTCACGAGGAATTAGAAGCTGTCATCAGAAACCTCCCTACCAAAAAAAAGCCCTCGACCAGATGGTTTCAATGCAGAATTCTATCAGAACTTTTAAGAAGAGCTAATACCTATACTCCTTAAGGTATTTCACAAAATAGAAACAGAAGAGTCATTGCCAAACTCCTTTTATGAAGCTACAGTCACCCTGATACCAAAACTGCACAAAAACTTAACCAAGAGCTTTGTTTATGAGCTACCCAAGCAGCACGGAGACCCGATCTGGGCACCAGGAGAGACATCATTGGGGTGAGTGAGTTTCTAACCACGGCAGAGCCCGGGACAGGGAACTCAGACGTTTCTCATCCCTCCTACACTTCCTGGTCGTCCTGCAGGGGCTATACTGCCCAATACCTCCTCTCTCTTCCTATCCCACCCAGCTTGCATCCAGAACCCTCCCTCCCCTCTTTGGCCACATAACATCTCCCAGCTCAGCCTGTTTGGGCGCTGGGACCGATTCCGGGAGGGCAACCGGGAGGGTGGTAGTTCCTTTGTCTCAATAGCCTGCCTGCAGCAAGCAAGGTAAACCCTTTGTTTACGAGCGACCCAAGCAACACAGAGATCTGATCTAGGCACTAGGAGAGCCATCACTGGGGAGTGACATCACTGGGAAGGTACATCAGTGGGCAAGGAGACCTGATCCTGTAAAAGATCCATAGGGGAGCATTCGGAGGAATAGATGGGCAGGCGCCAATGCAAGAATTCACCCAACAAGCCGGGCGGTGGTGGCACAAGCCTGTAATCCCAGCACACAGGAGGCAGAGGCAAGCGGATCTCTGTGAGTTCAAGGCCAGCCTGGTCTAAAAAGGGAGTTCCAGGACAGGCTCCAAAGATACAGAGAAACCCTGTCTCGAAAAACCAAAAAAAAAAATTCACCCAACAATCTGAAGAACAACATGAAACCACCAGAACCCAGCAACCTCACAACAGGTGGACAGGAACACCTTAATCAAGAAGAAGCAGAAAAATTTGACTTTATGAAAGTGATTGACGCCCTTAAATAGCATGTAAAAAATGACATTATAGAAATGGATGAGAAGTATAACAGAAACTTTGAAGAATTGAATAAATCAGTGAATGACACCCTAGGAAACCAAGGAAAAACAATCAAACAGATAATGGAAACAGTTCAAGACTTGAAAACTGAAATGGAGGTAAAGAAGAAAACACAAACAGAGGGCCGGCTGGACATGGAAAATCTAGGTAAACGAATAGAGACTACAGAAACAAGCATAACCAGCAGAATACAAGAGATAGAAGAAAGAATCTCAGATGCTGAAGATACCATAGAGAAAATAAACGCACTGATCAAAGAAAACAGCAAGTCCAACAAACTCTCATCACAAAACATTCAGGAAATATGGGATACAATAAAAAGACCAAACCTAAGAATAATTGGAGTAGAAGAAGGAGAAGAAGTGCAGCTCAACGGTCCAGAAAATATATTTAACAAAATTATAGAAGAAAACTTTCCCAACCTAAAGAAGGATGTACCTATGAAAGTTCAAGAAGCATACAGAACACCGAATAGGCTGGACCAAAAAAAAAAAAAAAAACCATCCCCTCTCCATATAATAATCAAAACACAAAGCATACAGAATAAAGAAAGAATATTAAGAGCCACAAAGGAAAAAGGCCAAGTTACTTATAAAGGAAAATCTGTCAGACTTACACCTGACTTCTTTATGGAAACCATGAAAGCCAGAAGGTTCTGGATAGATGTACTGCAAAAACTAAGAGACCATGGATGCAAGCCCAGACTACTATACCCAGCCAAGGTTTCATTCACTATAAATGGAGAAAACAAAATTTTCCAGGATAAAAACAAATTTAAACAATATGTAGCCACAAATCCAGCCTTACAGAAAGTAATAGAAGGAAAATCACTAACCAAGGAGGCCAACAATGACCACAATAACTCAGATATCTAGAGACCCTTCACCAACGCAACTCAAAGAAGGGAAACACACAAACTCTACTACTAAAAAAATGACCGGAGTTAACAACCACTGGTCATTAATATCACTTAATGTCAATGGGCTCAACTCACCTATAAAAAGGCACAGGCTAAGAGATTGGATACGAAAACAGGATCCAACATTCTGCTGTTTACAAGAAACACACCTCAAACACAAAGACAGGCACCTAGTCAGAGTAAAGGGCTGGAAAAAGGCTTATCAAGCAAATGGACCTAAGAAACAAGCAGGTGTGGCTATACTAATTTCTAACAAAGTTGACTTCAAACTTAAATCAATCAGAAGAGATGGAGAGGGACATTTTATACTCATAACAGTAACAATTCATCAGGATGAAGTCTCAATCCTGAATATCTATGCCCCTAATATAAAAGCACCCACTTACGTAAAATAAACGTTACTAAAACTCAAGGCAGCCATCAAACCACACACACTAATAGTAGGAGACATCAACACTCCTCTCTCACCAATGGACAGGTCAATCAGACAGAAACCTAACAGAGAAATTAGAGAATTAAAGGAGGTAATGAATCAATTGGACTTAACAGACATCTATAGAATATTCCACCCAAATAGGAAAGAATATACCTTCTTCTCTGCAGCTCATGGAACCTTCTCGAAAATTGACCACATACTCGGTAACAAAGCAAACTTCCAAAGTTACAAAAAAATATTAGTAACCACATGTGTCTTAGAATATCACCATGGATTAAAGTTAGAATTCAACAACAATGCAACCCTCAGAAAGCCTACAAACTCATGGAAACTGAACAGTCAACTACTGAACCACACCGGGATCAAGGAAGAAATAGAGAAATTAAAGTCTTCCTTGAATTCAATGAAAATAAAGAGACAACATACTCCAACTTATGGGACACCATGAAAGCAGTCCTGAGAGGAAAGTTCATAGCACTAAGTGCCCACTTAAAGAAAACAGAGAAAGCACACATTGGAGACTTAACAGCCCACCTGAAAGCTCTAGAAAAAAAAAGAAGCAGACTCACCTAGGAGGAGTAGAAGACTGGAAATAATCAAACTGAGGGCTGAAATCAACAAAATAGAAACACAGAAAACAATCCAAAGTATCAATGAAACAAAAAGCTGATTCCTGGAGAAAATCAACAAGATTGACAAACCTCTATCCAAACTAATTAAATGACAGAGAGAGAACACGCAAATAAATAAGATCAGAATGAAAAGGGGGACATAACCACAGACACAGAGGAAATCCAGAGAATCATGAGATCTTACTGCAAAAGCCTGTATGCCACAAAACTAGAAAATGTAAAAGAAATGGACACTTTTTTAGATAAATGCCATATACCAAAGTTAAACCAGGACCAGGTGAAGAATCTAAATAGACCTGTTAGTCGCGAAGAATTAGAAGTTGTTATAAAAAACCTCCCTACCAAAAAGAGCCCAGGACCAGATGGCTTCAATGCGGAATTCTACCAGAACTTCCAAGAAGACCTAATACCTATATTCCTTAATGTATTTCACAATATAGAAGCAGAAGAGTCATTACCAAATTCCTTTTATGAAGCTACAGTTACTCTGATACCAAAGCCACACAAAGACTCTACCAGGAAAGAGAATTACAGGCCAATCTCACTCATGAACATCGACACAAAAATCATCAAGAAAATACTGGCAAACCGAATCCAACAACACATTAGAAAAATTATCCATTATTGTTGAAATATGAGCGGCCGGGGCTGCGTCCCCAACACCCCAGCCG
>JABTXL010004666.1:726030-762472 GCA_025134845.1 Neodon shergylaensis | reverse complement strand
TGGCTGAGGTACTGGCTGTAGCCGTGTTTACTGCCACAACTCTATGGCGTTTCAAGGTCCCTGCCAGCAAGTGAGCTTCAGCAGCCTGTGCTTGCAAATGGCATGAACCGCCTGCGTAAGAGAGTCAGAGTTTGCCCTGGCAGGACAGCCCAGAAAGCCGGCATTTTTAAACTGCGCAGCTTTTTTCCTGCTATGGCTGAAAACCGAAAAGCATGCGTTCAACTTTTCATCAACATTGTTTAAGTGTTTTGTGGCAGGACCTCTTACTGAGCTGCAGGGATTTGCAGCTAAAGCTGAGTCAGGAAGCCTCTCTTAATGAGAGCGCTTGCTAGCTTCTACCAAGCAGAGCAGACCCGAAAAACTGCTGCTACCAAGAAACCAGGTGCAATGCTTTCATTTTGTTCTAGAATTACTTCCCAAGCTGTCTCAGGCTTTATGTGGATACAGTTGTCCACGTGGGCGCCATTTGTTGAAATATGAGCAGCCGGGGCTGCGTCCCCAACACCCCAGCCGCCTTGCTAGCTTATGCCCCGAAATAACAACACACAAACTGTATTCTTTTAAATACTGCTTGGCCCATGATATCTAGCCTCTTCTAGGCTAATTCTCGCACCTGGACTAGCCCATTTCTAATAATGTGTGTAAGCACCCCAAGGTGCGCTTACCGGGAAGATTCTAGCCTACGTCCATGCTGGGTCGGAGCTTCATCGCATGTGTCTCAGAGAGGAGCTAACACGTCTACCCGGGAGCGTGGAGCATGGCGTCTCTGAGCTCACTTCCTCTTCCTCCCAGCATTACATTCTGTTTACTCCTCCCATCTATGTTTTAACCTATGAGGGCCAAGCAGTCTCTTTATTGCTTAACCAATGAAATCAACAGATTGATATATGACACTCCCACATCACATTATGATCAAGTAGGCTTCATCCCAGAGATGCAGGACTGGTTCAACATACGAAAATCTATCAATGTATTCCATCATATAAATAAACTGAAAGAAAAAAAACCATATGATCATTTCATTAGATGCTGAAAAAGCATTTGACAAAATTCAACATCCCTTTATGATAAAAGTCTTGGAGAGATTAGGGATACAAGGGTCATACCTAAATATAATAAAAGCTATATACAGCAAGCCGACAGCTAACACCAAATTAAACGGAGAGAAACTCAAAGCCATCCCACTAAACTCAGGAACAAGACAAGGCTGTCCACTCTCGCCATATCTCTTCAATATAGTGCTTGAAGTTCTAGCAATAGCAATAAGACAACATAAGGGGATCAAGGGGATTTGAATTGGAAAGGAAGAAGTTAAACTTGTGTTATTTGCAGATGATATGATAGTGTACATAAGCGACCCCCAAAACTCCACCAAAGAACTTTTATAGCTGATAAACACCTTTAGTAATGTGGCAGGATACAAGATCAGCTCCAAAAAATCAGTCTCCCTCTTATACACAAAGGATATGGAAGCTGAGAGGGAAATCAGAGAAGCTTCACCTTTCACGATAGCCACAAACAGCATAAAATATCTTGGGGTAACTCTAACCAAGGAAATGAAAGATCTATTTGGCAAGAACTTTAAGGCATTGAGGAAAGAAATTGAAGAAGATACCAGAAAATGGAAGGACCTCCCTTGCTCTTGGATTGGGAGGATCAACATAGTAAAAATGGCAATTCTACCAAAGGCAATTTATAGATTCAACGCAATCCTCATCAAGATCCCAGCAAAATTCTTCACAGATCTTGAGAGGACAATAATCAACTTTATATGGAAAAACAAAAAACCCAGGATAGCTAAAACAATCCTATACAATAAGGGATCTTCTGGAGGCATTACCATCCCCGACTTCAAACTCTATTACAGAGCTACAGTAATGAAAACAGTGTGGTACTGGCATAAAAACAGAGAAGTCGATCAATGGAATCGCATAGAAGACCTGAATTTTAACCCACAAACCTATGATCACCTCATTTTCGATAAAGGAGCTAAAAGTATACAATGGAGGAAAGAAAGCATCTTCAACAAATGGTGCTGGCACAACTGGATATCAACCTGTAGAAGAATGAAAATAGACCCATATCTATCACCTTGCACAAAAATCAAGTCCAAATGGATTAAAGACCTCAATATCAATCTGAACACACTGAAACCTGATAGAAGAGCAAGTGGGAAGTACTCTACAACATATGGGCACAGGAGACCACTTCCTATGCATATCTCCAGCAGCACAGACATTAAGGACAACATTGAATAAATGGGACCTCCTGAAACTGAGAAGCTTCTGTAAAGCAAAGGACACTGTCACTAAGACAAAAAGGCAACCTACTGACTGGGAGAAGATCTTCACCAACCCTGCAACAGACAAAGGCCTGATCTCCAAAATTTATAGAGAACTCAAGAAACTAGACTTCAAAATGCTAATTAACCCAATTAAAAAATGGGGCAATGAACTGAACAGAGAATTCTCAACAGAAAAAGTTCAAATGGCCAAAAGACACTTAAGGTCATGCTCAACCTCCTTAGCGATTAGGGAGATGCAAATCAAAACAACTTTGAGATATCATCTTACACCTGTCAGAATGGCTAAAATCAAAAACACCAATGATAGCCTTTGCTGGAGAGGCTGTGGAGGAAGGGGTACCCTCATCCATTGCTGGTGGGAATGCAATCTCGTGCAACCACTTTGGAAATCAGTGTTTCGGTTTCTCAGGAAATTCGGGATCAACCTACCCCTGGACCCAGCAATACCACTCTTGGGAATATACCCAAGAGATGCCCTATCACATGACAAAAGCATTTGTTCAACTATGTTCATAGCAGTATTATTTGTAATAGCCAGAACCTGGAAACAACCTAGATGCCCTTCAATGGAAGAATGGATGAAGAAAGTGTGGAATATATACACATTAGAGTGCTACGCTGCGGTAAAAAACAATGTCTTCTCGAATTTTGCATGCAAATGGATGGAAATAGAACACACTATCCTGAGTGAGGTAACCCAGACCCAAAAAGATGAACATGGGATATACTCACTCATAATTGGTTTCTAGCCATAAATAATGGTCACGAAGTATATAATTGGTGAACCTAAAGAAGCTAAATTAGAAGGTGAACTCAAGGAAAAACATATAATTATCCTCTTGGATATGGGAAGTAGACAAATTGATGGGGAGAAATTTTGGGATCTTGGGGGTGGGTTGGGATGGGAGTATCGGGGGATGGGGAGAGAAAAGTGAGAAGGGGAGGATGAGGGAAACTTGGGGAAACAGGATGATTGGGATAAAGGAAGGTTGGATAGGGGAGCACGGAAGCACAATTCTTAGTTAAGGGAGTCACTTTAGGCTTGGCAAGAGACTTGAACCTAGAGTGGCTCCCAGGAGCCCAAGGCGACGTCCCCAGTTAGTTCCTTGGGCAGCTGAGGATAGGGAACCTGAAATGACCCTATCCTACAGCAATGCTGACGAATATCTTGCATATCACCATAGAACCTTCATCTGGTGATGGATGGAGATAGTCACAGAGACCCATACTGGAGCACCGGACTGAGCTCCCAAGTTCCCAATGAGGAGCCGAAGGAGGGAGAACATGAGCAAGGAAGTCAGGACCACGAGGGGTGCACCCAACCACTGAGACAGTGTGGCTGATCTATTGGGAGCTCACCAAGGCCAGCTGGACTGTGACGGAAGAAGCATGGGATAAAACAGGACTCTCTGAACATGGCGAACAATGGGGGCTGATGAGAAGCCAAGGACAATGGCCCTGGGTTTTGATCCTTCTTCAAGTTCGGGCTTTGTGGGAGCCTAGCCAGTTTGGATGTTCATCTTCCTAGACATGGACGGAGGGGGGAGGACCTTGAACTTTCCACAGGGCAGGGAACCCTGACTGCTCCTTGGTCTGGAAAGGGAGGGGGGAGAGGAGTGGGGGGAGGGGGAGAAGGGTGGGAGGAGGAGGAGGGAAATGGGAGGCTGGGAGGAGGAGGAAACTTTTTTTTATTCTTTTTCTCAATATAAAAAAAATAAAAATAAAATAAAATAAAAAAGGCATAACGTGAAAAAAAAAAGATTATGTGCGCAATGGACTCTCTTTTCCAATCCAATCTCTTTATTGTTCTGTATGCATCTAGTGCCTTCATAGGCATTTCATTCTTTAGGTTACAGCTATTTTCTTCTGTGAATTTGTTGAAAGTATTTTCTGAGCCGTTTACTTGGGTTTCTCTTCCTTCTTCTGTTCCTAATATTATTAGATTTGGTCTTTTCATTATGTTACAGACTTCGTGGATTTTGTGCCAGAATTTTTAAGAAATAATATTTTCTTTGAATTATGATTTTTTTCTTAAATGGAACCTTAGAGTCTCTATTACATATATTTTATTCTGTTGGTACAGTTACTTCAGAGGTTCCTTTTTGAGTTTTGAAATTATTCTTTTACAGATTTCTCTAACTTTGTGTTTGCTTTATTGATTATATTACCATTTTCAGGTCTTGAAATATTTTACTCATTTCCTTCAACTCTTTGTACATGCTTTAGTTATGGTGGAACATTCAGGACCTTTCATGGGAGGATAGTTGGGGTCTAGTGGACAAATATTGTTCTGGCTATTATTTATTATGTTTCTACACTGGCATTTTGGCATCCATATTTGGAAAATTATATTATATGTGCTGATATCCGGTCTTGTCTTTGTTAGGTGGATGTTGTGTTACTTGGTTTTTATTTCCTCTCTGTTTTTTTTTTTTTTTTTGGAGATTGTGGTGGTTGTATATGGCCATGTTAAGGAAATTCTTCTGGGATATTGATAGTTGTGGCTACTGTGGGTTCAAAGGTTAAACATCTTCCAAGGTATTTGGTATTTGATATTAAGGAATGGAGGTTGGCTAGGGAGGGAAACATTGCCAAACTCTTTTTATGAAGCTAAAATTACCCTGATACTTAAATCACAGAAATTCATTAATATAAAGGAAAATTACAGACCAATCTCACTCATGAACATTGATGCAAAAATACTAAATAAAATATTGACAAATGAAATCCACGAATACATCAGAACCATCATCCACCATGATCAAGTTGGCTTCATCCCAGAAATGCAGGAATGGTTCAACATATGAAAATCTGTAATCTACCATATAATACAAACTGAAAAATAAAACTGAATGATCATCTCATTAGATGCTGAAAAAGCTTTTTGACAAAATACAATATCCCTTCATGATAAAGGTCTTGGAGAGAGTAGGGATACAAGGAACATACCTAAACATAACAAAGGCAATATACATGCAGCAAGTCAACAGCCAACATCAAACTAAATTGAGAGACACTCCCCATGATTCCACTGAAATCAGGAACAAAACAAGGTTGTCCACTTTCTCCATATCTATTCAATATAGTTCTTAAGATCCTAGCTAGAGAAATAAAACATCAAAAGGATATCAAGGGGATACAAATTGGAAAAGAAGAGTCAAACTCTTACTGTTTGCTGATGATATGATAGTTTACATAAGCAATCCCAAAAATTCTACCAAAGAACTTCTACAACTCATAAACACTTTCAGTTATGTAGCAGGGTACAAAATTAACTCAAAAAAAAAACCAGTAGCCCTCTTGTACACAGATGATAAAAGGGCTGGGAAAGAAATCAGAGAAACAACACTCTTCACAATAGCCACAAATAGCATAAAATATTTAGGAGTAACTCTAACCAAACAAGTGGAAGAATTGTCTGAAAAGAACATTAAATCTTTGAAGAAAGAAATTGAAGAAGACAGAAGAAAGTGGAAAGATCTCCCATCCTCTTGGGTAGGCAGAATTAACATAGTAAAAATGGCAATCTTACCAAAAACAATCTATAGAGTCAATGCAATGCCTATCAAAATCCCAGAAGAATTCTTCACAGACCTCAAAAGAATGGTATTCAACTTCATATAGAAAAGCAAAAAATCCAAGATTGCCAAAATAATCCTGTACAATAAAAGAACTTCTGGAGGCATCACAATCTGTGATATCAAACTCTACTACAGAGCTACAGTACTGAAAACAGTCTGGTATTGGCATAAGAACAGACAGGAGGACCAATTGAACTATAAAGAAGATCTGGATATCTATCCACATACCTTTGAACACCTGATTTTTTTTACATAAAATAAAAATATGTATTTTTCTTTTTTCATTTTCTTTTCTTTTTTCATTTATTTATTTATTTTTAATTAGAAATTTCCACCACCACCCCTCCTCCCATTTACTTCTCCCTTCCCAGATCCCCTCCCCCTCCCTCTCCAGTCCAAAGAGCAGTCAGGGTTCCCTGCCCTGTGGGAAGACCAAGGTCCTTGCCCCTCCATCCAGGTCTAGGAAGGTGAGCATGCAAACAGACTAGGCTCCCACAAAGCCATGCAGTAGGATCAAATCCCCATGCCATTGTCCTTGGCTTCTCAGTCAGCCCTCCTTGTCCGCCACATTCAGAGAGTCTGATTTGATCACATGCTCAGTCGAAGTCCAGCTGGCCTTGGTGAGCACCCATTAGATAAGCCCCACCGTCTCAGTGGGTGGGCGCTCCCCTCACAGTCCTGACTTCCTTGCTCATGTCTTCCCTCCTGTTCCTCATTTGGACGTTGGTAGCTCAGTCCAGTGCTCAAATGTGGGTTTCTGTCATTAGATTCATCCATCGCCAGATGAAGGTTCTATAGTAATATGCAAGATATTCATTAGTAGGGTTATAGGATAGAGCCATTTCAGGCTCCCTCTCCTCAGCTGCCCAAGTATCTAGCTGAGGACATCTCCAAGGACAACTGGAAACACCTCTAGAGTCCAGTCTCTTGCCAACCCTAAAATAGCTAACTAAATTGATATACACTTCTCTGCTCCCATATCCACCCTTCCTCCATCCCAACCGTCCCATTCCCTCAAACTCTTCGCTTCCTCCACTTCTCACTTTTTTCTCCCCATCTCCCCTTACGCGCACCCCACCCCATCCCCAAGTTTCTATTTTTTGCCTGGCAATCTTGTGTCCTTCCAGTATCCAGGAGGATGCCTCTATGTTTTTCTTTGGGTTCACCTTCTTATTTAGCTTCTCTAGGATCACGAATTATAGGCTCAATGTCCTTTATTTATGTCTAGAAACCAATTATGAGTGAGTACATACCATATTCATCTTTTTGGGTCTGGGTTACCTCACTCAGGATAGTGTTCTCTATTTCCATCCATTTGCATGCAAAATTTGAGATGTCATTGTTTTTTACCGCTGAGTAGTACTCTAATGCATACATATTCCACACTTCCTTTATTCATCTTCCATTGAGGGACATCTAGGTTGTTTCCAGGTTCTGACTATTACAAATAAAGTTTCTATGAACATAATTGAACAAATGCTTTGGTCATATGATAGGGCATCCCAAGAGTGGTATTGCTGGGTCCTGGGGTAGGTTGATCCCAAATTTCCTGAGAAACTGCCACACAGCTTTCCAAAGTGGTTTCACAAGTTTGCATTCCTACCAGCAATGGATGAGTGTTCCCCTTATTCCACATCAACTCCAGCAAAGGCTATCATTGGTGTTTTTGATATTAGCCATTCTGACAGGTGTAAGATGGTATCTCAAAAATGTTTTGATTTGCATTTCCATGATAGCTAAGGAGGTCGAGCATGACCTTAAGTGTCTTTTGGCCACTTGAACTTCTTCTGTTGAGAATTCTTTGTTCAGTTCAGTGTTCCATTTTTTAATTGGGTTAATTAGAATTTTAAACTGTAGTTTCTTGAGTTCTTTATATATTTTGGAAATCAGACCTTTGTCTATTGCGGGGTTGATGAAGATTTTCTCCCAGTCAGTAGATTGCCTTTTTGTCTTAATGACAGTGTCCTTTGCTTTACAGAAGCTTCTCAGTTTTAGGAGGTCCCATTTATTCAATGTTGCCCTTATTGTCTGTGCTACTGGGGTTATACGTAGGAAGTGGTCTCCTGTGCCCATGTGTTGTAGAGTACTTCCCACTTTCTCTTCTATCAGGTTCAGTGTGTTCAGATTGATATTGAGATCTTTAATCAATTTAGACTTGAGTTTTGTGCATGGTGATAGATATGGATCTATCTTCATTCTTCTACATGTTGACATCCAGTTATGCCAGCACCATTTGTTGAAGATGGTTTCTTTCTTCTATTTTATAATTTTGGTGTTTTTGTCAAAAATCAGGTGTTCATAGGTTTGTGGGTTAAAATCCAGGTCTTCTATTTGATGCCATTTGTCAACATCTCTGCTTTTGTGTCAATACCAAGCTGTTTTCATTACTATAGCTCTGTAATAGAGTTTGAAGTCAGGGATGGTAATGCCTCCTGAAGTTTCTTTATTGTATAGGATTGTTTTGGCTATCCTGGGTTTTTTGTTTTTCCATATAAAGTTGATTATTGTTCTCTCAAGATTTGTGAAGAATTTTGTTGGGATTTGTTTGGGGATTGCCTTGAATTTATAGATTGCTTTTGGTAGAATTGCCATTTTTACTATGTTGATCCTCCCAATCCAAGAGCAAGGGTGATCCTTCCATTTTCTGGTATCCTCTTCAATTTCTTTCTTCAAAGACTTAAAGTTCTTGTCAAATAGATATTTCACTTCCTAGGTTAGGGTTACCCCAATATATTTTATGCTATTTGTGGCTATTGTGAAAGGTGATGCTTCTCTGATTTCCTTCTCTGCTTCTTAATTCTTTGTGTATAGGAGGGCAACTTTTTTTGGAGTTGATCTTGTATCTTGCCATGTTGCTAAAGGTGTTTATCAGCTGTGGGAGTCCTTTGGTAGAGGTTTTGGGGTCGCTTATGTACACTATCATATCATTTGCAAATAATGAATGTTTGACTTCTTCCTTTCCAATTCAAATCCCCTTGATCTCCTTATGCTGTCTTATTCATTTAGCTATAACTTCAAGCACTATATTGAAGAGGTATGCAGAAAGTGGACAGCCTTGTTGTGTCCCTGATTTTAGTGAGATGGCTTTGAGTTTATCTCCATTTAATTTAATGTTAGCTCTCAGCTTGCTGTATATTGCTTTTATTATATTTAGGAATGAACCTTGTATCCCTATTCTCTCCAAGACCTTTATCATAAAGGGGTATTGAATTTTGTCAAATGCTTTTTCCGCATATAATGAAATGATCATATGTTTTTTTTTCCTTCAGTTTATTTATATGATGGATTACATTAGTAGATTTTCGTATGTTGAACCAGTCCTGCCTCACTGGGATGAAGCCTACTTGATCATAATGGATAATTTTTCGGATGTGTTCTTGGATTCCGCTTGCCAGTATTTTATTGAGAATTTTTTCATCGATGTTCATGAGTGAGATTGGTCTGTAATTCCCATTCTTGGTTAAGTCTTTGTATGGTTTTGGTATCAGGGTGACTGTAGCTTCATAAAAGGAGTTTGGCAATTACTCTTCTGTTTCTATTTTGTGAAACACCTTAAGGAGTATAGGTATTAGCTCTTCTTGGAAGTTCTGGTAGAATTCTGCATTGAAACCATCTGGTCCAGGGCTTTTTTGGTAGGGATGTTTCTGATGACAGCCTCTAATTCCTCGCAACTCACCGGTCTATTTAAACTGTTCACCTGGTCTTGATTTAATTTTGGTATATGTTACTTATATTAAAAAGTTTCCATTTCTTTCACATTTTCCAATTTTGTGGCATACAGGCTTTTGTAGTAAGATCTAATCATTCTCTGAATTTCCTCTGTGTCTGTGGTTATTTCCACCTTTTCATTTCTAATCTTGTTAATTTGCAGGATCTTTCTCTGCTGTTTGATTAGTTTGGATAGGGGTTTGTCAATCTTGTTGATTTTCTCCAGGAACCAGCTTTTTGTTTCATTGATACTTTGGATTGTTTTCTGCGTTTCTATTTTGTTGATTTCAGCCCTCAGTTTGATTATTTCCAGTCTTCTGCTCCTCCTAGGTGAGTCTGCCTCTTTTTTTTCTAGAGCTTTCAGGTGAGCTGTTAAGTCACCAATGTGTGCTTTCTCTGTTTTCTTTAAGTGGGCACTTAGTGCTATGAACTTTCCTCTTAGGACTGCTTTCATAGTGTCCCATAAGTTGGAGTAGGTTGTTTCTTTATTTTCATTGAATTCAAGGAAGACTTTAATTTCTTTCTTTATTTCTTCCTTGACCCAGGGGTGGTTCAGTAGTTGACTGTTCAATTTCAATGAGTTTGTAGGCTTTCTGGCATTAGAATTATTGTTGAATTCTAACTTTATTCCATGGTGATCTGATAGTACACAGGTGTTCTTTGTATCTATGGATGTTTGCTTTGTTACCAATTATGTGATCAATTTTTGACAAGGTTCCATGCAATGCTGAGAAGAAGGTATAATCTTTTCTGTTTGGGTGTAATGTTCTATAGATGTCTGTTAAGTCCATTTGGTTCATTACATCTGATAGTTCTCTTATTTCTCTGTTAAGTTTCTGTCTGGTTGACCTGTCCATTGGTGAGAGCAGAGTGTTGAAATCTCCTACTATTAGAGTGTGGGGTTTGATGTGTGCTTTGAGCTCTAGTAATGTTTCTTTTACATATGTGGGTGCTTTTATATTAGGGGCATAGATATTCAGGATAGAGACTTCCTCCTGATGAATTGTTCCTGTTATGAGTATAAAGTGTCCATCTCCATCCCTTCTGATTGATTTTAGTTTGAAATCAATCTTGTTCGATATTAGTATAGCCACCCCTGCTTGTTTCTTTGCTCCATTTGATTGGAAAATCTTTTCCCATCCCTTTATTCTGAGGTAGTGTCTGTCTTTGAGTTTGAGGTGTGTTTCTTGTAAACAGCAGAATGTTGGATCCTGATTTCATACCCATTCTCTTAACCCGTGCCTTTTTATAGGTGAATTGAATCCATTGATATTAAGTGATATTAATGACCAGTGGTTGTTAACTCCGGTTATTTTCTTTGGTGGTAGAGTTTGTGTTTTCCTTCTTTGAGTTGTGCTGGTAAGGGTTGTCAGATGCTTGTGTTATTATGGGTGTTATTGGTTTCCTTGGTTTGTGATTTTCCTTCTAGTATTTTCTGTAACCCTGGGTTTGTGGCAACGTATTGTTTAAATCTGTTTTTGTCCTGGAATATCTTGTTTTCTCCATTGATGGTGAATGCAGGCTTTGCTGAGTACAGTAGTCTGGGCTTGCATCCATGGTCTCTTAGTCTCTACAGTACCTCTATCCAAGACCTTCTGGCTTTCATGGTTTTCATAGAGAAGTCAGGTATAATTCTGATATGTTTCTCTTTATATGTTACTTAACCTTTTTCCTTTTCAGCTCTTAATATCTGTTCTTTATTCAGTATGTTTTATGTTTTGATTATTATGTGACACGGGGATGCTTTCTTTTGATCCAGTCTATTTGGTGTTCTGTATGCTTCTTGTACCTTCATAGGAATATCCTTCTTTAGGTTGGGAAAGTTTTCTTCTATAATTTTGTTGAATATATTTTCTGGGCCTTTGAGCTGTAATTCTTCTCCTTCTTCTACCCCTACTATTCTTAGGTATGGTCTTTTCATGGTTTCCCAGATTTCCTGGATGTTTTGTGTTAAGAATTTGTTGGATTTGTTTTGTTCTTTAATCAGTGAGTTTATTTCCTCTATAGTATCTTCAGTGTTTGAGATTCTTTCTTTTGTCTCTTGTATTCTATTGGTAATACTTTGTTGTGGGAGGTCCTTCCGCTCCTCCAACCAATAGCTGCTGAGATACCAGCCCATTGGGGCGTGGTCTCTCCCCCTTTAAAAGGTGACTATTTCCCTCCATTCGCTCTCTTCACTTCCTGCTCCTCCGGCGACTAGACTCCCTTCCTGGTTGCGCAGACGGTGATCTGTAAGTTTTTTCCCCTTTAAATAAATACCACCCTATTAATCATAATTATTAACTGGTGTGGCATTGTTCGTGACTTACGCCTTCATCTGGCGCCCGAACGTGGCTCTTAGGACCTCTCCTTCCCCCGCTCATTCGGCTTGGCGTGAGCCCTCCCTTCCTCAGCCGCGGCTGGCGGCCTTGTGGCCTGTGCCTTGCGGCAGCCTTATAGCCTGTGCCTTGTGCGTGGAGCCAGCAGTTTAATATAAATTATCACACACTGGCTTTTCTTGCTGCAGTTCTTTATATTTTCCCTTTAGACACCTCAGGTTGACTTCAAGTCCCCACGCACCCTATCATCTGCCTCTCTACGTGGATTTAAACTCCACAGGCCCGCGTAGTCTCTGCCTGCGTGGTTTGCTCTTTTCTGAGTCGTTTTTTAAATCTCCATTGCAAGTACAGCTCTTAAGCAGTGCGAACCAGAGCACGCGGTTGCCGAAAGCTACAACCCCTCAGGGTGACTCTGTCACGTGGAGGCATACACGGCTTCTGGGTTACTCTTCTCTACCCCTGGATTCTGGGTTTATGGTTCCGTGTACGGAATTGATTTAATTACATTTACTTTGTTGAGCAACTTGCATTTCCCAGTTTTTAGCATACGAGGCGACCCCGTTTTCGTCCCGACTTGGCAACAGCACCACCTGCTGGATAACAGGTAATATGGCAGTTTTTGTTTCCAACATGAATTTTACTGTTTTGGCTGCCAGTACAATGGGATATATCATGCAAGGTTTATATGACTATGAGGATAACTTAATTTACTGGTTACTAAGTTTCAGTATTCTTTTGCATATTCTATCATTTAGGAAGAATATGGCACTCCCAAGAACCATACTATCTTTACTAGAAACTCATGCAGGTCAGGAGATACAGGATTCAAAAGAGGCAATAATAAAGACAATAATAAAAAGACTTGAAATTCTTGAAGAAATTATTGGAGCTGGTGAACAGAGTAATAAGGCACAAGGACAGGATACAATGACAACACCAGCTATTAGAACTGGCTTACACAGGGTTTTAGCGGCATACCCTATACTTAATTCTGACAAAGCGTCAACTTCTAAAGGCTCAAAGGGAGTCAGAGAAGCTAGATGGACGCCAATAGCAATGAATGATCTAAAAGAAATTAAGCAGGCTATTGTTAATTTTGGCTTGCACAATGCATATGTAAAGGAAATGATAAGGACTTGGGCTTCTAATGCTAGAGCTACCCCCTATGATTTCCATCAGTTAGTGTCTGCAGTTTTAGATAAGGGACCTTCCTTCATGTTTGGAATTTATTTCAGAGAAGAATCCAAACATATGGAACAGCAAGGAAGAGCAAAAGGTGTGGAGGTTTCCCAAGATCAAATTCTTGGTGCAGGAGAATATGCTGATCCACAGGTCCAAGCTCTTTATGATGATGAAGTACTGTCTCTATGTCACCAAGCAGCTTTAAATGCTTGGAATAGGATACAAGATCCAACAAAAAGGGTTGAATCATATACCAGAATTAGGCAGGGACAGAGAGAACCCTTTATTGACTTTTTGCAAAGATTAATTAAGGCTCTGGACTTAGGGGTAACAGACCCAGAATCTAGACAAATACTTCTTGAATCTCTAGCTTTTGAGAATGCAAACATAGAATGCAAAAAGATAATTGGGCCTTTAAAGTCTAGATCAGCACCTATGGATGAATGGATTCAGTATACGATGAATGTTGAGACGTTTAGCTATAATGATGAATCTTGGGTAGGAGAAGCGATTTCCACAGCAATGAGGAGACATCAAACTGCCAGGTGTTTTAATTGTGGTAAATTAGGACATCTGAAAAGAGATTGCAGGCACAGAATTTCTAGGAATAATATCTCCTCTGGGAATGACAAAAATAGGAGACCTAGGCCTTCAGGTATATGTAGGAGATGCGGTAAAGGCCGTCATTGGTCCAATGAATGCAGGTCAACAACAGACAAACAAGGCAACCCAATACCATTGGGAAACTCCTTGAGGGGCCTCTTGCAGGCCCCCAAGCCAACAGTGGCCCAGTCATTCCCAGTCACAGTGGAGAATGTGCCTCACCAAGAAAATTAAAAGCTGCAATTTCTGCTGTAAAAAGTAATACTGGTCTAAGTGATGAATTATGCATGGAGAATGAGTCAAAAAACCCAGTAGGACAGAGTAAACGTATATTTTGGCAGACTTCTATTAACGATCAAAGACCAAAGCTAAAAGTCTGTATAAATGGCACTTTTATTGAAGGCTTATTAGACACAGGTGCGGATGTAAGTATCATTACCCCAGAATCTTGGCATCCGAATTGGCCTCTTCAAGAGGTAGATGTTCAGTTTCTGGGAATTGGAACCCTATCTCGTGTAAAACAAAGCACAAGATGGGTTGAATGCATAGGGCCCGAAGGGCAAATAGGAAAACTAAGGCCATATATAGCCAATACTGCAATTAATTTATGGGGCCGTGACCTGCTACAGCAATGGAATACCCAGATTAACATTCCTGTAGTTCCAGGAACTCATAATTCTGGGAAAGATATGATGAGGTATTATAGAAAAAGGTCACCAGCCATTCAGGCTGTACAAGAACATACAGCAAATACCAAACCTTTAGAGGTACCAACAGCCCTACCTTTAAAATGGCTAACTGAGAAGCCAATATGGATCAAACAGTGGCCTCTAGCTGAAGATAAATTGCAGGCATTGGAACAGCTCGTGCAAGAGCAACTAGATGCTCACCATATTGAAGAATCAACCAGCCCTTGGAATTCTCCTGTGTTTGTTGTAAAAAAGAAATCTGGTAAATGGAGAATGGTGACAGATCTAAGAGCTGTCAACAAAGTAATTCAACCTATGAGCCCACTACAATCTGGAATCCCTTTGCCTTCTCTGTTACCAAAAGGATGGCCTCTTATAGTTATTGATTTGAAAGATTGTTTTTTCACTATACCGTTACAAGAAAAGGATAGAGAAAAATTTGCCTTCACAGTGCCAACTTATAATAATTCTCAGCCTAATAGGAGATATCAATGGACTGTCCTCCCACAGGGTATGCTCAATAGTCCTACATTGTGCCAATATTTTATAAGTAAGCCATTGGAAATAATTCGTAAACAATTCCCGAAGTCCATCATTTATCATTACATGGATGACATCTTGTTATCTGATTCAAATAAAGATACTTTAGAAAGGATGTTTGAAGAAGTAAAGAAAGTCTTGCCTAGGTGGGGATTACAAATTGCCCCTGAAAAGATTCAAAGAGGAAATTCTATTAATTACCTAGGTAACAGAATAGGGTTAGAGAAAATTAAAACGCAAAAGGCACAAATTAGGAGAGACCGGTTAAAGACTCTTAATGACTTCCAGAGATTGTTAGGAGACATTTCCAGTCTACGACCAGCTGTTGGGATAACACCTGATCCAATAGTTCATTTAAACAAAACCTTAGATGGTGATAAAGATTTAAATAGTCCAAGAAAACTAACAGCTGAAGCAGAAAAGGAACTGACAATGATTGAGGAAAAATTACAGGAGGCACATGTGGATAGGGTGAACCCAAATCTTAGCTGCATCCTAGTCATATTGCCTTCCAGAATTTCTCCTACAGGGATTCTAATGCAGAGGGAAGATATTATTTTAGAGTGGATATTTATACCTAATAAACCAAGTAAAAAATTAAAAACTTATGTGGAAAAAGTCTCTGAATTAATTATAAAAGGTAAGCTGAGACTTCGTCAACTAGCAGGTATAGACCCAGCAGAAATTATAGTGCCTTTTACTACTGAAGAAATAAAAAAGTTATGGGAAGACAATGAACCGTGGCAAAGAGCTTGTGCTAATTTTTTGGGAGAAATTAATAGCAACTATCCCAAAAGTGGTAGACTTAACCTCATAAAAAGAACTTCTTGGATTCTTCCTAGAATTGTACATGATGCTCCAATAACTGGAGCTCGTACATTCTATACTGATGCAAATAAATCAGGGAAAGCAGGTTACAAGTCAGATGAATTGAGTAAGGTGGAACAAAGCCCTTATAATTCTGTCCAGAAGGCAGAATTATATGCCATTCTTATGGTGCTAAGGGATTTTAAACAACCTCTTAATATAGTTACAGATTCAGAATATGCAGAAAGAGTTATCTTGCATATTGAAACTGCTGAATTTATACCAGATGACACAGAGTTGACTTCATTGTTTATCCAGGTACAAGACATAATCAGGAACAGGCTTTGTCCGATGTACATAACACACATCCGGTCCCATACAGGTCTGCCTGGTTCTCTAGCCCAAGGCAACGCTGAGATTGATCAATTATTGATTGGAAGTGTGTTGCAGGCCTCAGAATTTCATAAGAAGCATCATGTCAATAGTAAAGACCTAAAGAAAGAATTTTCCATTACTTGGCAACAAGCTAAGGACATTATAAAGAGATGTCCTACTTGATCTTTCTATAATCAAACACCGTTGCCTGCAGGGAGTAACCCAAAGGGTACTAAGAGAAATGAAATCTGGCAGATGGATGTGTTCCATTTTATGGAATTTGGTAAATTAAAATATGTACATCACACCATAGACACGTATTCAGGTTTTCAATGGGCTACTGCCCTGAGCTCAGAAAAGGCTGATTCAGTAATCACACATTTATTGGAAGTTATGGCCATCATGGGTATACCTGCACAAATAAAGACAGATAATGGTCCAGCATATGTATCTAAGAAAATGAAATGCTTTTTTGATTATTATAATATAAAACACATTACAGGTATACCAAATAATCCTACAGGTCAGGCAGTTATAGAAAGATCAAATCGTACTATAAAGGATATGCTGAACAAACAGAAAGGGACTGAAAATACCCCCAGAAATAGATTACATAATGCTTTATTAACCTTGAATTTTCTTAACGCTAATGAGAAAGGAACAACAGCAGCAGAAAGACATTGGATAATGGAAAAGTCTGCTGAACTAAATCAACCGATTTATTTCAAACATGTGCTGACCTCTCAATGGAAGCCAGGAGATGTGCTACGTTGGGGAAGGGGTTTTGCTCTTGTTTCCACAGGAGAAGAAAAATTATGGATACCATCAAAATTAATAAAGTTTCGATTTGAAGAGGAGAAACCTCTTGGAAAGGAGAAATGACAACTCATCCACAATGATGATATTCATACAGGTGGTAAGAAAAACATATAGAATGGGGGCAGGGTTCTGTTCTTATCTCCACTGGAAAACATTCATCTTTGAAAAATTCAAGGGACCCTGGATGTTTGGATACTGACAGATGGAAAAATACCTGCCCAATAATAGGAAATATCAAGAAAACTGAATGAGTTGTGTAAGTAAAATATAGTAAACCATATTTCTAAATTTATAGAGCTGGTTTTGAAGTTGGACTCTGGCTCAGTCCCTCTCCATTTCCAAGCCTGTTAGTAAGAGAAAAACCCAGTTTCTGGAGTTTCTGTCTCATGTCAAGAGCCATGATATGGGACAGAAAGAAATATGAGTTTAGAAAACATCTTTGCTTTTCTTCACATCTATCATACCTTTCATTGAATGTATCTATCATGCCTTTCATTGAATATATATATATGTCTATATGATTAATGTTTTAAGTTTTTTACAATGAACAATGAGTCTTTCCTGAAGTGACATTTGAAGTTTCCAGGAAGAAGATGGGGCCCCACAACAACAACTCTACCTGGCTGATATGACATCATGATACTGATAGCGCTACTACAAGACCTGTTTTGGGTACCAGCTGCACAAGACGATCCCAACTTGGTTAGCTGAAATGGTGCACATCTTATACAACATTCTGGCCAGACCTCCACAAAATACTCAAAGACTATTTGCAATTTTAAAAGACATTGATCTTGAAATTTAACCATCATTTTACTTTCACAGGATCCCCCAGAAAGAACGTCGCCCCCATGACAGCTGGAAGTAATTCTAGAGGACGACGTCCCCTCTCCCAGTAAAGTTTGCCCCTGGGTTTAGGGACATCATTTAGGGGTTGGGAGGTTGGGGGAGGAATTTTATAAGCTCAGGGATCATATTGAAAAAAAAAGAGGGATGATGGGATAATAGATTTGTAATTGTGAGTTACTGTTTTGAGACAAATATATTGGTATCGATTCTTGTATATTGATACAAAGTTAAATTATATTGACTATTGTATGCATGCATGTTTCTACCTCTGTTTAAAATATTTTTATGTATTGACATATATTGTATTGATATATATATAGTGTATGTATTTACCATATTGCAGTGTACATTTCTACTTCTGATTGAGATACTTATATATTGTTTGTGTATTGATATATATTTACCATATTGCAATGTATATTTGTACATTGTTTATATTTGAAGGTCATTGTCCTCATTTGTTTCACAGTCGTTTATTGTCTTAGTCTTTAAGTTAGATAGATATTGAGAATTAAATAGATTAATAGTCATCTAAGTTTGTCATTTATAATTAGACCAATCAGGTTCTTTAGATATATAGAGATTATACTCAGTATAGATAGATAATCTTCAACCTCTTCAAAGAGCTGTAGAAAATGGCCTTTAATCTAACTCAGAGTTTTGTGGTAGTGAGACACAATTGCTCCTGGCAACACCGCTCTATTCCCGAGAGAATGTTGAGCACCAAAGACACTCCACCTGGAGCCTTTCTTTTTGGCAGAACGGGCCTTGGGGCAAAGAAATGCCCATACCTCAACCACTGACAGAGATACAGAGTGTGCATCAATGGATAAAACAGGACTGTCATATCCTGCCAAGACAGGGTAAGATAGTTTTGAAAAGTTGCCTGCCTTTGAAAATGGTATGTCAGTTATGTTAGGCCTTAGCCAAAGTTGGTTGCTTCAACGCTGCAAACGTGACTTTGGGTGATTGCCCAGGTAACTAGTTGTCTCTGTGACTTGTTGCATGTTTTGGAAGTTGTTTTACTGAACTTCCTAATTACCCAGGTAACATTATTTCCCTTCTCAGATCTTCGATGGGGTTGAAGACTATAAATGTAGTTACTTTTCTCTCATGACTTGGCCAAGTTATTTATTATAGAAGACCTAAGCTAGTTAGAATAGGATATTTGTACTTATTGTATATAATTTCGTAGTAGGTTTAGAACTCTCTTACTTAAACAGAAGGGGGAGGTGTTGCGGGAGGTCCTTCCGCTCCTCCAACCAATAGCTGCTGAGATACCAGCCCATTGGGGCGTGGTCTCTCCCCCTTTAAAAGGTGACTATTTCCCTCCGTTCGCTCTCTTCACTTCCTGCTCCGCCGGCGACTAGACTCCCTTCCTGGTTGCGCAGACGGTGATCTGTAAGTTTTTTCCCCTTTAAATAAATACCACCCTATTAATCATAATTATTAACTGGTGTGGCATTGTTCGTGACTTACGCCTTCAATACTTGTCTCTGTAGTTCCTGTTCGTTTACCCAGATTTCCATATCCAGCCTTCCATTGGATTGTGTTTTCTTCATTACCTCCATTTCATTTTTCAAGTCTTGAACCTGTTTTCCTTACCTGTTTGATTGCTTTTTCTTGTTTTTCTTGGGTATCTTTGAGAGATTTATTCATTTTGTCTACCTTTTATTTCCCATCTCCATTTCTTTACGGCAGTTTTTCACCTCCTGTTTAAGGTCCTCAATTATTTTCATATAGTTCTGTCTAAATTCAATTTCTTCTATTTCTTCCAGAGTAGGGTGTTCAATTCTTCTTGTTTTGGGATCCCTGGATTCTGGTGATGTCATGTTGCCTCTCAGGTTGTTGGCAGAATTCTTGCATTGGCACCTGCCCATCTCTTCCTTCAAATGGAGCCAGGAGAGTCTTGGTGTCTTGGTCCAGTCTTTGCTGTGACTGACTCTCTGGATGGATCTCCTCAGTGCAGGAGCAGGAAGTGTTCCTGTCTGTCTGGATGGAACTCCTCAGCATTGAAACAGGGATGCCTGGTAGACCAAGGACACTGTGGACAAAAGGGTGAACATGGGTGCAGGGTGGGGTCAAGTAGAACAGAGCAGACCCTGCAGCACAAGCTGAAGGTGCCCACACTCCCTTGCGGGGACCTTCAGGCCTGTCTGGCAGGCAGATACCCACCCCTCTGGGTGGATGGCCTTAGTGCAGGAGCAGGAAACTCTTCCTGAGCCAAGGACCTTGCAGACAATAGGGCAGGTTTGGGGGAGGCAGGGTCCTGTGTAACGAAGACACCCCTGCAGCAGGAGCTGATGTGGGAGTGATTTCTTATTAATAAAGAAACTGCCTAGGCCCATTTGATAGGCCAACCCTTAGGTAGGCAGAGAAAACAGAACAGGATTCTGGGAGAAAGAAGCTGAGTCAGGGAGTCGCCATGATTCCCCCACTCCAGCCAGACGCAGGTTAAGATCTTTCCTGGTAAGCGCACCTCGTGGTGCTGCATAGATTATTATAAATGGGTTAAGAGGCTAAAACTAATGGGCCAGGCAGTTTTTAAAAGAATACAGTTTCCGTGTCATTATTTCGGGGCATAAGCTAGCCATGTGGGCAGCCGGGTGACGGGGACGCAGCCCACCGGGTGCCGGGGACACAGCCCCGCCACCCCTATTACAACAAGGAGCTGAGAGAGGGGGGCTGTGTTCTCTCCTGGGACAGGCCACCCTGGGATAGCACACACTCACCTGTCCAGATAGAACTCCTCAGCACTGAAACAGGGATACCTAGTATTCCAAGGACACCTCAGACAAAAGGGCGAATGTGCGGACATGGCGGGGTCGAGTAGAATACAGCAGACCCTGCAGCACAAGCTGCTTTAGGCCTCCCCAGCAGGCCGACACTCACCCCTCTGGGTGGATGGCCTTAGTACAGGAGCAGGAAACTCTCCTTTCAGGTTTTAAGTTTATTTAAATTGTTCACCTGGTCTTGATTTAATTTTGGCATATGGTACCTATCCAGAAAATTGTCCATTTCTTTTACATTTTCCAGTTTTGTGGAGTATGGGTTTTTGTAGTATGACCTAATGATTCCCTGAATTTTCTCAGTATCTGTTGTTATTTCCTCCTTTTCATTTCTGATCTTGTTAACTTGTATGTTCTCTCTCTACCTTTTGATTAGTTTGGATAAGAGTTTGTCCATCTTGCTGATTTTCTCAAAGAACGAGCGAGGTATTTGTTTCATTGATTCTTTGTATGGTTTTGTTTTTTTTTTTTTCTATTTTATTGATTTCAGCCCTCAAGTTGATGAGTTTCTGTCTTCTACTCCTCCTGGGTGAGTCTGCTTCTTTTTGTTCTAGAACTTTCAGCTGTGCTGTTAAATTGCTAAGGAGAGCTTTGTCCACTTTCTTTATATTGGCACTTAGTGCTAAGAACCTTTAGCACTACTTTCATAATATCCATAGGTTTGGGTGAGTTATGTTTTATTGAATTCTAAGGTGTTGCGGGAGGTCCTTCCACTCCTTCAGCCAATAGCTGCTGAGATACCAGCCCATTGGGGAGTGGTCTCTCTCCCTTTAAAAAAGCGGCTACTTCCCTTCTCCCTCTCTTTGCTTCCTGCTCCTGTTCCGGCGACTAGACTCCTTCCTGATTGCGCAGAGGGCTGTTGTTTGGGATGGTTATCTGTAAGTTTTTTCCCCTTTAAATAAATACCACCCTATTATTTTATTTCTTTCTTCCTTGACTCAATGGAGGTTCAAATGAGCACTGTTCAATTTTCCATGAGTTTGTATGCTTTCTTTAATTAGCGTTGTTGTTAAATTCTAACTTTAAATCATGTTGATAAGATACAAGGGGTTATTCTATTTTTTGTTATCTGTTGAGGTTTGCTTTTTTTACTGACTACATGGTCAGTTATAGAGATAGTTTCATAAGGTGCTGAGAAAAAGGTATATTCTTTTGTATTTGTGTGGAATGTTCTGTAGATGTAAGTTAAGTCTATTTAAGTCATGACATCTGTTAGTTCTCTTATTTCTCTTTTAAGTTTTGGTCTGGTCAACCTTCCCATTGTGGACAGTGGGGTGTTGAAGTCTCCTACTATTAGTGTGTGGGGTTTGATGTGAGATTTAAGTTGTAGTAATATTTCTTTTACATATGTTGGTGCTCTTGTATTTGGGACATAAACGTTCAGGACTGAGACTTCATCTTGATGGATTGTTCCTGTTATGAGTATAAAGTGTCCTTCACCAAATCTTCTGATTGATTTTTGTTTGAAGCCTATTTTGTTAGATATTAAAACAGCTATAACTCTTGTTTCTTAGGTCCATTTGCTTGGAAAATGTTTTCCCAACCCTCTACTCTAAGGTAATCCTTGTCTTTGAGGTTGACGTATGTTTCTTGTATAAAACAGAAGTATGTGCCCTGTTTCCATACCCACTCTGTTAGTCTATGTCTTTTATAAGTGAGTTGAGTCCATTGATATTAAGAGATATAAATGACCAGTGTCATTAATTTTTGTTATTTTTGGTAGAGTTTTTGTGCATTTTCATTATTTGGGGTTTGCTGGTGGAAGATTATCTGTTGACTGTGTTTTTGTGGGTGAAATTATCTTCCTTTGGTTGCAGTAATCCTTCTAGTACTTTCTGTGGGGCTGCATTTATGGATATGCATTGTTTTAATCTGGTTTTGTCGTGGAATATCTTGTTCTCTGCACTGATGGTGACTGAAAGCTTTGCTTGGTATAGTAATTTGGGCTTGCATCCATGGTTCCTTAGTATCTGTAGCACATCTGTCCAGGATCTTCTGACTTTCATGGTTTCCACTGAGAATTTTGGTGTAATTTTGATAGATCCTTCTTTATATGATATTTGTTCTTTTCCTTTGTGGCTCTTTTTTTTTTAAGGTTTTCAAGACAGCGTTTCTCTGTAGCTTTGGAGCCTGTCCTGGCACTAGCTCTTGTAGACCAGTCTGGCCTAGAACTCACAGAGATCCGCCTGCCTCTGCCTCCCGAGTGCTGGGATTAAATGTGTGCGCCACCACCGCCCGGCTCCTTTGTGGCTCTTAATACTCTTTTTTTTATTATGTATGTTTTGCATTTTGATTATTATATGGTAAGGGGGATTCTTTTTTTGGTTCAGTCTATTTGGTATTCTGTAAGCTTCTTATAACTTCATAGAAATATCCTTGTTTAGGTTGGGAAAGTTTTCTTCTATGATTTTGTTGAATGTATTTTCTGTGCCTTTGAGCTGGAGTACTTCTCTTTCTTCTATCCGTATTATTCTTAGGTTTGGTCTTTTTTTTTTGATGTCCCAGATTTCCTGTATGTTTTGTGTTAAGAACTTGTTGGGTTTAATGTTTTCTTTGACCAATGAATCTATTTCCTCTATAGTATCTTCAACACCTGAGATTCTCTCTTCCATCTCTGGTATTCTGTTGGTTATGTGTGCCTCTGTAGTTCTCATTCATTTATCCAAATTTTTCATATCCTGAATTTGCTCCATATGTGTTTCCGTTATTGACTCTATTTCAGTCTTTATGTCTTGAACTATTTGAACTGCTTATTTCACCTGTTTGATTGTTTTTCCTTGGTTTTCTTGGTGTGCTTTTGAGATATTTATTGATTTCTTTCTTTTTTGTCTTTTCCTTAATTTCTTTAAGGGAATTTTTTATTTCCTCTTTAAAAGTCTCCATCATCCCGGTAAAGTTACCTTTATAATAATTTTCTTCTGCTTCTTTTGGGTTAGGATGATCAAGTCTTCCTTGTTGTATGACCACTGGTTTCTGGTATTACCATATTGCCTTTTAGGTTGTTGAGTAAATTCTTGCATTGGTGCCTACCCATCTTTTCCTCATATTGGTGCCAGTGCTATCTTTGCCTCTCAGTCCAGTACTTGCAGTGGCTGTCTGTGTCTTTGGTAACTGTTATTGGTCTTTTCTGTGTTGTCACTCTCTGTCTCTGGCAGCCACTGAGATCTCTTTTGGCCTACTTTCTTGGCCTGCTCTCTTGGTCAGCTTTGTGCAGTCACTGCCTGTGCTTCAGAGTTGCTCTCTTGGTCCTCTCTGCTCAGTCACAGCCTATGTTTCAGAGATTCTCTAAAGTCATGGGGCATGGAAGGGTTTGGGAGCAGAGTGGGACTTGTAGCTTGCAGGGTCTGATTGACGGGGTAGGAAAATCTTCTGGAAGACAAAGGTTGAAAAGACATTGTCAATAGGACAGAAAGTCAGCCCATTGAAAGGCAAAAGGTTTTCCCTAACTCCACATCTATAAGACTGATAACCAAAATATATAATGAAATTAAGAAATTTAACTTAACAAAATTAAAAATTCAATTAAAATTGGGGTAGAGTTTCTAAACAGAATTTTCAGCAGAATAATCTCAAATGGCTGAGAAACAAAGAAATGTTCACCATTCATTGAGATCAGTAAAATGCAACTCCAAATGGCTCAAAAATTCTATCTTACACCTGTTTTAATGGCTAAGATCAACAAAACAAGTGACAGTTAATGCTGATGAGGATGTTGAACAAGGAAATACCCCTCCACTGCAACAATGAGTTCAAATTTGTGCAGCCACTATTGAAATCAATATGTTGGGCTCTTAGAAAATTGGGTATCTATCTAAATTGGGTATCTATCTAACTCAAAACCATAAGACTCCTGGACATATACCCAAAGACATTCCATCCCATTACAAAAATACTTGTTAAACTATGTTCATAGTAGTTTCATTCATAATAGCCAGAAGTTGCAAACAACCTATATATCCTTCAACTAAAGAATGGATAAAGAAAATGTGGTACATTTACACAATGGACTATTTCTCTGCAGTTATAAACAGTGGCATCATAAAATTTGCAGATAATTTGAAAAAAAAATGAACTTGAAAAAGATCATCATGAGTGAGGTTTCCCAGATCCAGAAAGAATAACATTGCATTTACTCTCTTACAAATAGGCATTTATTGCAAATTAAAATATAGTTTATGTTACCACCCACAGACCCATAGAGACTAAGTAACAAGATGGGATTAATGAAGGTGCAAGGATCTCCCTGGAAAGGTCTAATAGAATAGATATCAGGTGTTGTGGGAACTGCGGGCTGCATTCCTGCCTTCTTGGCTCCCGGCTGCCTGGCTAGTTTATGCCCCAAAATAATTACATGGAAACTGTATTCACATAAACACTGCTTGGCCTATTTCTATTAATGTGTGTAGCACCAGTCTTACCGGGAAAGATTCAGCATGTCTGACCTGGCAGCTTGCTTCATCGCGTCTGCCTGGGAGAGGGAAGCATGGCGTCTGAGCTCACTTCCTCTTCCTCCCAGCATTCTGTTCTGTTTACTCCACCCACCTATGTTCTAACCTATCAGGGCCAAGCAGTTTCTTTATTAGCCAATGACCTTCCTCCATCAATCATGAGTGGACTGACAGTTAATTTATATTGTATTATACTAAGTGTTCTAATTGTGATTCCATATATTCCTCTTACTTATACTTTGTTTGATATTCTTCTCATGTTTCCTTGACTATGTTTCTCTCCTCAGTATTATAAAATAGGCTATGTGTTTGAAACATAGAAAGAAATTGAAGAAAACCAAAAGAAATCTCAATATCCTGGAATGTTTAGGGGTCTACTGTGATTAAGTGATAAGACACTGTTGCTGAATATATACTTGAGTCATAGACCATGAAAAAATTAATCTGGGCATCACCTGGAAGCTTCATTCACAGTAGATGAATCTTAACAGGGCTATGAATAATCATAAAATTTGCCTCCCTGTGAATATGGAGAGCTATAACAACCACCATTATGGTTCAATAGGTTCATGAACATTATCAGAGTGACTAACAATTTCACAAGGAACTGGTGGTCACTTCACATTGAGGTTTCTCATTTTGGGGAATTATCAGGAATAAGAATATGCAGTTAGGGGTATGTAGACCCTGTATTAAGTCAGATTAATTAATATAAAAACCATCAGTATAAAATCAATCAACCCAAAGTTTATTAATGTTCTTGTTGCTTTGTTTCCATTTGTTTTTTCATGACAGGGTTTCTCTATGTAGCCTTGGGTGTCCTGGAAACCCCTCTGAAGACTAGTTTGCTTCAGACTCACAGATATATACCTGTCTCTGCTTCCCAAGTTCTTGGATTAAAGGCAAGGACCACCACTGCCTAGCAATAATTTTGACACAAATAAAAGTTTTACTTCTGTGCACAGCTAAGCAGGTTCAACAACTGTTTTCCCTGATATGAGGCTTAGTAAACAGCAATGATTTAAATGTCTAGGCTCCATTTATATGGAAAAACCATAAACTTGAGGTTACTGGAGGAATCTGGCAATATAGGAAACTTGCAATTAAAATACAGGAGCAAATATCAGCTTAAGATTATGTGTTAGAACATCTTGTGGTTTGGGAAAGGATGAGGGTCAAGACAAAGTCAGGTTATGAAACAAGCTGGATTCCAAAAACCAGAGGGTTGAATTTTATAGTTGACAGAAATTAACTTATTTTGGCATTTCAACAAAGTGGCTTCTAATATTAAGCTGGAGTCAGACTGGTTCATCTGAAGAAGAACCTAATACTATTATTCTGCTAAAATAACATGGCAATAAATTGGCCCCTAAGCTCTTATCATTATACCAATTGTTTAGTATAACTCGCACTCCTCAATAGAGAAGCTTCTTATTGCAGTCTCTGTATATTGGCACAGAGATCAGATTATTCAAGGTACTGGGAACAAGATATGCTGGAGTGTCCAGGTAAGTGAGGACATCTATATACAACCTCTTTCTTCTAAAGATCAGGGATCATCATGGAAGCAGAGGTAGAGAGAATGTTAGAACTTTTCAACTAGTAGATGATGCTAAGGAAACTTGATTGGTCCAGTAGCACAGAGCTTTTTCACATGTGAACTCACTCAATACGACATTATGTGCAAAACCTGCATGGATCAATACAGAAAAATCCTAGTAGAATGAAGTGATCAGGAAGTCCCACTCAGTTGAAGAGAAAATGGCCACAGATGGCTTTTGACATTGGATATACCGGTTTTCTACCTTTCAGAGATAACTTATGGTTTAATAGATGAAACTCTTCTAGGCACAGTAGAACTAGGCACACGACTGTATTAGTGTCAATAAATAGACTAGATGAATTTTACTTTTTGGTGTTATTGTTTGTTTGCTTGCTTGTTTTAAGGACCAGATGAAAATTGAAAGAAATTGTAACGTGTGGATAAAAAGGAACAGGAAGTAGATAATCATTTGTAGAGTTGACTAAAACACTCAAACGTTTTAGTAATAAATGCTATAAATATTCTAAACATTAACTGTGTTGCTTTTTGTTGGAAAAAGTCAATGATGTATGAAATCCAAAGACACACAGAGACTTTTCTCCTGAGTCTGACCTCAATTTCTAGCATATTCTACAGGAGACCTAGTCAGCCTTCAGGGACTATGAAAACTCAATGTCTTTTCAAATCACCTCATCCATTTGCTTAATTTCATAGGGAACTCTAAATGGTCTTTGCTAATTGACAGCTAGAAGTTTTTCATAAATTTTCTTGTCTCCCAAAACCAGCACCGTCACTGTCATTTCCACTGCAGGTGAAATGAAAATTGGAGTTCTGGAGGGAGGTGAGATCATAAAGTCACAGACTTCTACATCAGAATTATTCTAACTCCCCCTCAGCAATGCTTATTAATGAGCTCCATCTACCCTGGGAATTTGCATCCTACAGAGAAAAGAATCCAGGTGAGCACTTTGTATTTCAGTCTAAGTGGCAGAGTCAGTGAAGAAGAGAGGACTGCGTAAGTGTTCCTGTCTGGCAATGGGATCTAGGCTGAAAACAGACCTATGGAATAAGCAAGGAAGGCACAAGAATGATTGCATAAGAGATGTTTTAGAAATGTTTAAGTGTTCCTATCATTATCTCTGTTGTTTCTGAATGTAGTATAAGTCCTACACCAATGGTGACTTTGGGAAACGCTGAGATGGTGAAGCCCATCTGTATATGAGCTGAATGATTGTGGTAATAATTCAATGTGATACTTCATCCTAGCTCACATGATGGGTAGACTCTTTTCAGTATTATTATTTTAGTTTAGTTTACCTTGGTTTCATGTATTAGCAAACATTAGAATGTAAATATAAGAAGCACACATCCATGGAATGTGCAGGATATGACTAGGCTTGTGAGATAAATAGTATTCTATTTGACACTACATTTAACATTTATCATCTGGTTATAAAAGCAGTAACTGACAGCATATTGAATGGCCATTTCTACAGTGAATGGTTTGAAGCCTCTCCTGCTTGAACTATGGAAGGGAAAATGGAAGGGAAGGTGCACAATGTATCAGACAATAACAGCCAAGTATACCTTGGCTTATTTCTCCTGGTTCCATCATACTCTAGCATTAAGCACAACCTGATGGTATGCCTTCCATTGCTGTTTATCATTATTGCAATGGAAGACAGAGCCTTGTGGATGATATGCCAGGGTTCTCCCCCACTCAGCTAGATTTTATTTACAGTGACTAGGTTATAGCTCAATGGGCTATATTTAAAGATTCACATTCTTCAGATTGTATTTTATTATCTCCCACATGTCTTTGCTATTTTAACACTATGAGAATGCAGTGCCTGCAGCAGGCAGTAGAATTTGAGAGAACACCATGGAATTGGAGTTATAGACAATTGTGGGGCACCGTGTGGAGTCAGGGAATCAAACTCAGATCTACTGCAGCAGCAGCAGCAGCAGCAGCAGCACGTTATCCACACCAATGAGCCGTCTCTCTAGTCCTATCAAATGGAAAATTTTCAAAGTAAAAACATACAGTAGGATATAAAACATACAATAGGATATCAATGAAGTGGAGGAAAATCAAATGAGGTACACAAACTGAATAGAGGCTGGAGTGAGTTTGAGAACATCTTTTTTTTAGATTAATTTTTATTGAGCTCTACATTTTTCTTTGCTTCCTTCCCTGCCTCTTCCCTCCCCTTCAATCCTTTCCTAAGGTCCCTATGCTCCCAATTTACTCAGGAGATCTTGTCTTTTAATACCTCCCATGTGGACTAGATCCATATAAGTCTCTCTTAGGGTCCGCATTGTTGTCTAGGTTCTCTGGCATTGTGATTTGTGTGCTGGTTATCTTTGCTTTATGTTTAAAAACCACTTATGAGTGAATATATGTGATAATTGTCTTTCTGGGTCTGGGTTACCTCAGTCAAAATGATGTTTTCTAGCTCCATCCATTTCTCTGCAAAATTCAAGATGCAGTTTTTTTCTGCTGTGTAGTACTCCATTGTGTAAATGTACCACATTTCCTTATACATTCTTCGGTTGAGGGGCATTTAGGTTGTTTCCAGGTTCTGGCTATGACAAACAATGCTGCTATGAACATAGTTGAGCACATGTTCTTGTGGCACAATTGAGCATCTTTTGGATATATACCCAAAAGTGGTATTACTGGATCTTGACGAAGGTTGTTTCCTAATTTTCTGAGAAATTGCCAAAGTGACACCCAAATGGGCTGTACCAGCTTGCATTCCCACCAGCAATGAAGAAGTGTTCCCTTTACCCCACAACCTCTCCAGCATAAGCTATCATCAGTGTTTTTGATTTTGCCCATTTTTTCAGGTGTAAGATGGAATCTCAGAGTTGTTTTAACTTGCGTTTCTCTGATGACTAAGGATGTTAAACATTTTCTTAAGTGTCTTTCAGCCATTTAAAATTCCTCTGTTGAGAGTTCTCTGTTTAGGTCTGTACTCCGTTTTTTTTATTGGATTATTTGTTCTTTTGATGACCAATTTCTTAAATTCTTTGTATATTTTGAAAATCAAACCTCTGTCTGATGTGGGGTGAGTGAAGATCTTTTCCCATTTTGTAGGCTATGGTTTTGTTTTGTTGATTGTGTCTTTTGCTTAAACATTTTTTTCAGTTTCAGGAAGTTCCATTTATTCATTGTTTCTCTCAGTGTCTATGCTACTGGAGTTATGTTTAGGAAGTGGTCTCCTGTGCCAATGCGTTCAAGTGTACTTTCCACTTTCTCTTATAAGAATTCGGTATGGCTAGCTTTATGTTGAGGTCTTTGATCCATTTGTATTTGAGTTTTTGCATGGTGATAGATATGTATCTACTTTCATTCTTCTACATGATGGTATCTAGTTATGTCAGCACCATTTGTTAAATATGCTTTCAAGCACAGATTGATTTTACTATGCTTGTACCAGTATCTCTGTACCTTAAAGAACCTATTGTATTTAAAGAGTCCCATTCTAAGTTCACTTCTTAACACTGGAAATCATGCAACTGTCTAGATCATATAGCTTTAAACATCAAAGAAGCTGTCAAACTGTTCTCTCCCTGTCCCACAGTGGTAGATATTGTAATTTCAGGATATTTACTATGAGTCTACCACACTGCATATTCAGAGAGTCATGTGAGTACTGTTTATTTCAGAGTATTCTGCAGAGCAAGCAAAGAACAACTGTCTTGTAATGTGAATCTGAAGTAGAAACATGTCCCAGGAAGAGACAGAGAAGTCACAATAATTATTACATGGTTAAGAGGTGAGTGAGAAAGAATCAAGTGTTCCTAAACCTGAACCTATCCCTGTAATATAAGTCCACCTTTAAGATGACTCTGCATAACCCCAGGGTAATATGGCCCATGTGTAAAGATGCTGAAGGATTCTAGTAATAAGCCAATTTGATAATTAACCTTATCTTACATATGTAGACTAACTTTGAGTATATTATTATTAAAGGTGAATTTAACTGGTTTCATGTCCACACTAAACATTTGAATAGAAATATAAGAAGCACACAACCATGGAAAGGTGCAGGATGTGAATCTCATTCTGGAGTAAAATGTATTCATATGTAACAGTACATATCTAAGTTATAAGTGCAATAAGTTTGTCTGCATTGAGTGGCCCCAGGTACTCCACTTTTGAACAGGGGAAACTACTTGAAAGGGAAGTCACAGTATGATTATCAGGAAATGACACTCTGATTCAAATATGTCTTTGAATTTATCTCCCCTTGTTTATTCATTCTTTATGGTTAAGCATATCTTGAGCCTTCCCTTATTGTTTATTTTTGTTGCTAATGGAACATATAGTCTTGCACTTAGAAGTTCGGGCTTCACCTCATTTGTATGCACAGTTAGTTCTTTATTCAGCACAATGATTACCTTTAAAAATTTTCAGATTTCTTTTTAGGTATCTAACATATATCTTCTTTATTTGAGTGCAATATAAATTTTGCTACAATCAGTTCATTAATATAAGAAATAGGAAGTATGTACGGAATTTTAAATGGAATTATTTTTTTTTTGATTTTCAAGACAGGGTTTCTCCGTCGCTTTTGGTTCCTGTCCTGCAACTAGCTCTTATAGACCAGGCTGGTCTTGAACTCACAGAGATCCGCCTGCCTCTGCCTCCCGAGTGCTGGGATTAAAGGCGTGTGCCACCACTGCTGGCTATTAAATGGGATATTTTAATAACTTAATTTTCTTCTCATATTATTTCAGCCTGAGTTAGTATTTCATGTTGCATATTGTACAGAGCGATGGTGTTAGTAATTCATCTGTAGTTACCACTCGAGCCTTTACCCCTCAATAACAACAATGCATATTTCTGGGGGAGTCATAAATATCTGGTCCATCTTGTGCTTGTGAAATTAACCTGGGGGATGGGACAGCTCCTGTCACATCATACCATATTTAGCACTCTGCATTTTAGTAAAATACTAAAAGCATTAATAGTAATTCACATTTACTTCTGGAATAATCCTTTGGGATAAAAAAATCCCTTCGTGTTAAAAGGATATATACATCTCTTTTGATTTTGTTTGTATGAATGTTTTGTCTGTACACACATGTTTGCACTATGAGAATGGAGTGCCCACAGAGGACAGAAGGGGATTGTGAATGCCAGGGAACTGGAGTTATAGGAAGTTGTGAGTCACTATGTTTGTGTTGGGAACCAAACCAGGTCTTCTGAAACAGCAAAGAGATATTCTTTATCACTGAGGAATCTCTCTAACCTTCATTAACCCTCATTAATAAAAACTTTCTACAGCCAAAAACATACAACAAGTATCATCAAAGTGAACAAAGCATCATTTGGGAAACAAATTTAATATAAGGCGGGAGTATATTTGAGAAAGCTATCTTGACTTTGTGAGCACAGACTGAGGTGACTGTGTCTGTGGCACATGATACATAATCCTTTAAGTATGTACTCTGACACAAACAACTTTTGAATTTATAGGCTTAGCAATCCTTTATGTTTCTAAGGTCAAGTCTTGAAAGTAGAAATAAAAAACATGCAATGGTTCAAAAACTCTTATCACAGTTGACTACTTATACACTTAATTACTAAAAAAAATATACCTTGCATTTTTTACAATGTTCAGGATGCAAAAGAAAGAGAGTACAGTCTAAGCAGTAGAACTTTAAGCTGAAATCCATTGAAAGGGAAAGGTCTATGATTGAGTATGGACATGGTATCCTTATCATGGCTCAGTAGAGAATACACTGAAAATGAGGGAATCCTCAGTATCTTAACTACATAAATTGGAGAGTCTTTAAAACAAGGAAGGAAGGTGTCTCTCAACATGTCTGGATCATAAGGCAACTATATAATAGGTCTGATGTGACCAGTGTGAAAACTTTGGGAGCAGAGAAATTGAGGAGTGTAACTTAACCCCTCTCTTTGAGGCAAAGTATGCGCATGAGTCAATGTATGAAAAGTTTTTGCTGACTTGCGCTAATGAGATTCTAGTGACCTGGTGTCATTGCTGACTGATATTGCAGTGAATTTAAGGAACTGGAAGAAAACAGAAGATGATCCCACATGATTGAAGAAACTGGAAACATGTGAGGCAGCTTCTATTGTCCAGTACAATGAGTGGAATAGAACTCTGCTCACTGTTAAGGGAGGAATCAAAGCAGTGGGACCTCAGCACTGGCATTAGACTTTAGGTCTGTGTTCATGCATACCATAAGACATGATAAGGGGAAAAGGCTATAGAATTTAAGTAATAGAGACTGATATACATACAATAAAAAGATATTTTTAAAAAATTATATTTGTCATTATAAATTTAGCTCACGGAATATAGTGTTTTGCAGTGGATGCAACCATGCTGCACCTTGTGTGCAGAATCTTATGGCTGTGAAGACAAGCACCCATTTCCCTTTTGGTCACAGGGGCTTCAAAGATCTGAGCATAGGAGCAGTCTTACACTGTGATTGATTTGGTCATTGTTTCTTTTCATTGACATCACTTCTTACCTCACTCCATTGAAAGCAGATGGATAGACAAATGCTCAGTTGTCAAGCACATAGTATGAATATTTCTTGGTCATTGTCATTCAAGAAGTTTCAGTGGCCACAGCAGCTCTTAGGATGAAGCATCTTGTCAAAAATTGTAAGTAATTATTTCCATTCTCACAGATGAAGTGGATTAGATCTACTGGCATCAGCTTCCTGGGAATGTGCTTAGTCTCTCAGTAAGCACAACTCTAGGTAGATAGAATTTTAAAATTTGTCAAGGGATGATGGGTTTTCATTTGTCCCATGTTCGACACTGTGTATCCTAATCAACATCATATAAATATATCTATGATAATCGTATAAAAGTTCCCAAGTAGCCTGATGTTGTGTATTTCTTTAATCCAAGCACCCAGCAGCCAGAGTCAAGAAGGTATCTGTGAATTCAAAGTCAAAGTCATCTTGGTCTACATAGGTGGTTCCAGTAATATATTGAGAGACCATGTCTCAAAACAAAACAAGGGAAAACAAAGAGAACAAAGAAACAGTTAAAATACAAAAAAAATCATCTACAGACATTCAGTGGACATCTTTTTCCTATTTGATAGTGTGTATCCTAAAGGATGTCATATTTTTTATGTGTATGATTATCAGATGGAGCAGCAAAAATATAATGAACATGCTTGTGACACTGTTCTGATAACCTTTACATGAACTCAAATGCCAGTACCAGTTAGTATCAGAGTACAAAAATATTGGATGGTTTGTGAAGGGATCATGGACTCAAAAGTATGATTCCATATATTTTGTCCATAAACACCAGCTTCATTCATAAAAAAACCTTGAACTCAGAATTGTCTCTCTCTCCCTTTCTTCCTCCCTCCCTCTCCTTCTCTTTTTCCCTCCCACCTACTCCTTCCTTTCTTTCTCTTCTGTGATGTACTTTTTATATTATAGAAACAAAAATCATAACCCTCCATCTTAGAGAGTTTCTACAGAAAAAGCACAACTTGAATTGCAATAGATACAGCAAAACCCCACCTCTAAGGTTTTCAAAAGTTCCCATTAACTAATAAAGCAAAATCAGAACTGTTTTGGAGGAAACAGACATATTGGTAACATTTAAGAGTTTAAAGCACCTTTTAATTGTGTTGTGCTGTGTATTTGGAAGTTTTCTTGTATATAGGACTTTTGGCATGTACTATTTTCTCCCTCAGTGCTGATATGTGGTATTCTGTTTTTTTTTTGGTGGGGGGGAATGATCTAAAAATTGATTATACCTTGGAAAACACTTGAGCATAACTCTCTAGAATGGCAGATAGAAGAAAAACAACTAATTTAATTGCATATTGTATCATTCAGTCATATTGTCTATAGTAAGACCATTTTCAGGGCAGATCTTGTTTACTCCTCTTTATGGAATCCTTTGTGAGAGAAATCTGGTTTTGGGGAGTGAAAAAGTGGCACTGTGCTGATTTGTGTAATGACGGGAATTCAGACCCTCTGGGTTTATTGTTAGTGATGGTGTGCTAGATGGTCTATCAATTATAAAATACTGTATTCTCTTTCTTTTGACTTTGAGTGTTTTGACTTAGCTAGTTTTGCTTGTACTTAGGACCATGTTTTATGGTGATATTTTATTTGTGTTTTAATAAATAAAACTTGCCTAAAGATCAGATGAGTGAAACTAAGCCACTAGAGACCAGGCAGTGGTGGTACACAGCATTAACCCCGGGATTTAGGCAGATTGATCTCTCTGAGTTCTGGGCTACACAAAGTTAATGCATAAACCAATCCAGGTGGTTGTAACCTACACCTTTAATCCCAGTAATATGGAGTCTTAGCTTTAATCCAAGTGCTAGAGGGAATATAACTGGAAGGAGAGAGGGGCTTAGTCTGCTTGGTCTGCTCAGTCTGCTTAGTCTGCGGTCACCCAATCTTGGAAGAGGTAAAACTTTTCTAGTGGGTTGGCTGCTTTGCTTTTCTGGTTATTGGGTTGAACCCCAATATCTGACTCTGTGTTTTTATTATTTACAGTACAGTTTTTTATCCAATAATTATTTTTCTCACTTCCTAACTTTCTCGTAGCCTTTCTTTTCTTCAGTCATGAATTTAAATAAAAGCTTTAGCTTTCTTTTTGCTTTTTTTTTCTTTATCTCTGGGTGTGTTTCCTAATCCCTGTGTGTCACGTGTGCTGGCACAGAGACAGCTTCTTCCATCACTCATGCTTCCATTCCTCCACTTTCTCCATAGTAACTGCTGCTTCCAGAGGACTCTGGAACCCTTTCCCCCTCCCTGTAACAGTTCTCCCAGTTTGCAAAAGACAGACTTTATTCTCATTTGTTTTCCCCCAAAGGCCTCATATCAACCTGAATTTCAGGCTTCTCCCAGTTTCCTGTGAAGTTTCTCTTTTTATTCAAGGTCTTTGCAGCACTTCTGTCACTGAGTGTGAATTTTTAGATCATCTTCTTCCAGATGCTTAGTTACCTGCAGGTGATGCTGGTCCACATGACTCTAATGAATGTTTGATACCAATGAAGCTCAGCCTCTTATTCCTGGAGGCTATGAGACATGGTGTGTTCCTCTAGTACAGCAAAAATCTCCTCATACTTCTTTCACGCTGTATAATTGTCAATGATCAAATTGGTCATGGTTACTTCAAGACCTCTGTTACATGGTGGCCTCCGTGCATGCCTAGCCTGCTGCCCAGCAACAGTCACACATTCGCCCTCTAGCTGAGATGACATGGGATCTCTCAAACCAAAACTGGTATGTAGAATTATATTTTATGCTTATCAGTAAATTGATCAAGGGCTACCACTGGGTATATATGGATATTCTTCAGGTAAATGTTTCCATGATTGTTATTGGATGATGTAAAAACTAAGCTCATTTGTAGGGTTTGTTTTTGAATGGAATTACTGGAGCCTTTTGGAATTTCTCCCTTCCAGGTGAGTCTGTCTGTTGGTGTCATTATTCAGATTTGTTTTTGCATCTGTGTTGAGACTTCATGGATATAGATTTTCCAACATTTTTAGGAGATGCAATCTCACAACAGATACATCACTAGGGCTCTTAAAATCTGTCCCCTCTGCCACAATGTTCCCTGAGCCTTAAGTGCAAAAATTGCATTGTGGATATACAACTCGAACTTTGTACAACACAATTGGTTGTTTTCTGCTTTTTGATCACTCATGGTTCTTCTGTTCTGTGCCTTTTAATTACCTGTGGTTTTTGGAATGATACACTTCTTTTCCATTGAGAATTTTTTCTTCTTTTAGTGATTAGAAGTGTTGAGATTACATGGGTGAAGCTTTTTCAATATTTTTAGGATATATATGCTCACAACATATATATATATATATATATATATATATATATATATATATATATA
>JABTXL010004666.1:713029-726020 GCA_025134845.1 Neodon shergylaensis | reverse complement strand
ATATATATATATATATATATATATATATATATATATATATATATAAAACCATTTTTCTCTCTTTATCTCTCCCCCCTACATAACCATTTACTTTTACATTCTTCCCAATACCCACTAAATAAACTCTATAAGCTCCCCAAAAGAAAACTTACAATGATACAGTTTGTATATGGGTAACACAAGCTGGAGTTGGTATTTTTTCTTTTTAATATTTTCGGGGGAGGTCACAAGGAAGTGAAGGCAGATATAGAAAGACAGGAAAGTTCATATGATCAGAATTATTATGCAAAACCTCCAAGAAATCAATGAAATATTGTTTGGGATATAAGTATTGCTTTACTTTAGTTTTGTGCTATTCTTGAAGCTGTTTTCCTTTACAATATGACTAACAAGCATATATATATATCCTGAATGACTTATATAGAAGTTTATTTACAGTGTCTATCACATTTCATTTTTCAAATAGCCCAACATCCCATCATCCAGAGTTTTGCATTTTCTAGGAAACATGATGACTATCCTTCCACCAACCTTTACATTCTGAAGTACTGAGAAATTACAAAGCAAAAAACATGGAAAATAACTACTCCTGTTAAAATTCTGGGGATATGGTATCTTTGTTTGTTCTAGGCTGGCCTTGAACTTCTGATTTTAAAGGGCCCTCAGTTTCAGACTCTCCATAACTCCATGGTTTAATGGCAAGTTTCTTCATTCCTGACTATCATTACTTGGCCTTATTCATTAGATCTGAGATATAGTGCAGCCATATTCTTGAGGATATTGTATTGAATCAGAATGAACATCTGGAATATGGCAATCAGAATCATTTTCTTATCACAAACTGCTACTGGACTTCTGGGAAATCTCTCTCTTTTGTTCTACTATATAGTCCTTTACCTCAGAGAATTCACATTAAAGCACACGGATTTGATTCTCTTGCACCTAATGGTAGCCAATGTCTTGATCATTCTCTCTGTAGGAGTGCCCCACACAATGGCAGTTTGGGGATTGAAGAATCTCTTGAATAATTTTGGATGTGAGCTCCTATTGTACATTCAAGGATTTTCTCGAAGTGTGTCCATCGGCACCACCTGCCTCTTGAGTGTCTTCCAGGCCATAAACATCAACCCCAAGATATCATATTTGAACCACCAAAAAGTCAAGGCTACAAAGTATATTCATTGCTCCCTTTCTTTTCTCTGGGTCTTCTACATGTTGATACGTTTCATTTTCCTTATGTACACATTTATGAAAATGAACAGAAAGAACATAACAAGAAATTGGGATTTCGGACATTGCTCTATTGTAGGGCGGGATGAAATCATTGATGTACTCTATGCAACATTGGTGATGTTCCCTGAGTTCTTTTTTGCTCTACTCATCACCTGCTCTAGCACCTCCATGATTGTCATTCTGTACAGACACAAGAAAAGGGTTCAACACATCCGCAGCTCTCATGGGTTCAGTAGAAAATCTCCTGAGTCCAGGGCCACGCAGAGCATCCTCGTTTTGGTTTCTGCCTTCCTGGCATTTTATAGTCTTTCCACCATCTTTCGTGGCTGTATTGCTCTTTTGTATAACCATAACGGGTGGTTGGTATACATCTCTCGACTCACTTCTCTTTGTTTCCCCTGTTATGCACCCTTTTTTCTTATGAGACATTATTCAATTTTGTCCGTATTCAGTTTTGTATGATTATGAAAATATTTTCTCCTAATTTTATTATAACTATGTAAAATATAAGTTTTATTTTGATCCAAACTTTACTCAAATTTTACTATAAGAACTCAATAAAGAAAGTGAAGGATTTATCACCTTGTCTTCCTAAGACTTTCCATAATGCAAATGGGATTTTTTTCCAGCTGACTAGATTAGGAGTCTACAAGAGCTGATAATAATCTGCTGGCCCACTTGAGCCTTCAGCTATCCAGTAGCAGTTTTTCCATTGCCCAGATGACCTTCAACAAAACCAGTAACTTGTTGCCTTTCTTATGGACTCCTGTCAGGGACCCTTGGCTTCTTGTTTACTGCTGCAAAGACACCTTATGGATCAAGCACTCTAACTGCAAGGCAAACTGGAACCATAGCTGGCCATAAACTTGTGATTCAGTTGGCCCTTGTCCCATTACAGCTGCTCTAGCATACACCAGGACCAGAAATCTTCAGTGATGATTTCTCAGGTATTTCAATTTCCACTGTTCCAGAAAAAATATACCGTATGGCTGTAATAAACCTTAAAACCACAGTCCTCAAAATAGTCTGTGAAGATGGACACCTCCTCTCGCTACATAGGAAAAAATCATGTGACTCCTATTTTTCACCATGTTCCAAAATCCTGACTGCTCTTCAGACTGTAGAGGGAGGGGGAGAGAAGTGGGGGAAGAGGGAGAGGGGCAGGAGGAGGGGAAGGGAAATGGGAGGCTGGGAGGAGGTGGAAATTTTTTTTCAATAAAAAAAATACCCCTGGACCCAGCAATACCACTCTTGGGAATATACCCAAGAGATGCCCTATCATATGACAAAAGCATTTGTTCAACTATGTTCATAGCAGCATTATTTGTAATAGCCAGAACCTGGAAACAACCTAGATGTCCTTCAATGGAAGAATGGATGAAGAAAGTATGGAATATATGCACATTAGAGTACTACTCTGCCATAAAATAACAATGACTTCTCGAATTTTGCATGCAAATGGATGGAAATAGAAAACACTATCCTGAGTGAGGTAACCCAGACCCAAAAAGAGGATCATGGGATGTACTCACTCATAATTGGTTTCTAGCCATAAATAAAGGTCACTGAGTCTATAATTTGTGATCCTAAAGAAGCTAAATAAGAAGGTGAACCAAAGAAAAACATGTAGTTATTATCCCTGCTATGGGAAATAGACAAGATTGCTGGGCAAAAAATTGGGATCTTGGGGGTGGGGTGGGATGGGGGTAAGGAGAGATGGGGAGAGAAAAGTGAGAAGGGGAGGATGGGGGGAACTTGGGGAAACGGGATGATTGGGGATCAAACAAGGTTGGATAGAGGAGCAGGGAATCACATAACTTAATTAAGGGAACCACCTTAGGGTTGGTAAGAGACATGAACCTAGAATGGCTCCCAGGTGCCCAGGGCAATGTCCCCAGTTAGTTCCTAGGGCAGCTGAGGATAGGGAACCTGAAATGACCTTATCCTATAGCCATACTGATGAATATCTTGCATATCACCATAGAACCTTCATCTAGCGATGGATGGAGATAGAGACAGAGACCCACACTGGAGCATTGGACTAAGCTCCCAAAGTCCCAATGAGGAGCAGAAGGAGGGAGAACATGAGCATGGAAGTCAGGACCACGAGAGGTGCACCCAGCCACCGAGACAGTGGGGCTGATCTATTGGGAGCTAACCAAGGCCAGCTGGACTGTGACTGAAAAAGCATGGGATAAAACTGGACTCTCTGAACATGGCGGACAATGAGGGCTGATGAGAAGCCAAGGACAATGGCATGGGGTTTTGTTCCTACTTCATGTTCTGGCTTTGTGGGAGCCTAGCCAGTTTGGATGTTCACCTTCCTAGACCTGGATGGAGGGGAGAGGACCCTGGACTTTTCACAGGGCAGGGAACCCTGACTGCTCCTCGGACTGGAGAGGGAGGAGGAGAGGAGTGGGGGGAGGAAGAGAGGGGCGGGAGGAGGGGGAGGGAAATGGGAGGCTGGGAGGAGGCAGGAATTTTTTTTCAAAAAAAAATAAATAAATAAATTTTGATTGAAGAAAAAGTCTATTATAAATAAATGATGTTTATGAGGTAATCTTCAGTTTTGTGAAATAGTATGTTTTATTTTTTCCATCTTTTAAACATAGATTATTTCTCATACTATATTATCTGAGCACAGTTTACTTTCCCTTTACTTACACAAAAGTCCTCTTTCATTTGTTTCCACTCCCTTCTGATCTCACATTAGAAAACAACAAGCTTCTGATAAATACCAAAAAAAGCACAAAAAATAGAGTATAGTAAGATAAAACAAAAGCCATCATATCAAAGCTGCACAAGACAAGCCAGGCGAACAAAAAGGGAGTTCAAGAAGAGAGTCAAGAATCAGAAACTATTGCTGTATATATTAGAACTAAGCAATTCAAAGTGCATTATAGATTCTATTACAAACAGAAACATGTAATCCAAAAATAAGGATGCTTAGACTTTTTTCTTGCCTACTTTAACAATTTTATGTCTTTGTCTTCTCTTCTCTAATTTCTCTTGCTTTCTCTTAAAAATGTTTCAAACACCTTAATTTAAAAACTGAAATAAAAGTGGATATTGTAGCATACATCTTTAATACCAGCACACGGTAGGTAGGATCATCTAAATCCCTGTGATTTCCAGGCCAGCCTGGTCTCCATAGTGAGTTCCAAGGCAGCTATGGTTACCTAGTGAGGTACTTTCTGAAAAGGATAATTACTTAATTTTAAAAAATAAATAAAACTGAAACTATTAAATGAAAGAACAGAAAATATTGTTAAAGATTTTGGGTGTATACTACAACTTTCAGAATAAAACTTAAATAATACAGAAAATTGACCTAGGCCCAGATACCAATAGATGATACTAAATGAAATAAAAAAAAGTTTCTAGAGAGGACAACAAACTATAAGGAGTGTACACTGACAGATTCTAGAATGAGAGAAATTCTTTATTAATAATGGTTCAGTAAAAGAACTAATAACAAGAATTTACAAAGCACTGCAGACACTAAAAGTCAGAGTTAAACAATACCTACCCACAATCCAGCCCTACAGAAAGTACAGAAGAAAAACCAGACAAAATTTTCTTACTTTCTCCAGCTGAATTTCTAGGTGCGAGAGGGGCAGAAGACTGTGCTTCTTGATGGGGCTGTTGCGTCTTGCTGTGCAACTTTGGAGCAAGTGTCATTTTGTGAGATCTGAAACGTTATTGTCCTGGAGAAATGGCTATCAGTGGCCATCCTAGGTGACTGTCCTTGCAGTTGTCTCTGCTCACCTCTGCCCTCCTCTGCCAGACTCATTGTTGGCATTCAAGCAAAAGATTGCAGTAACTGAAGGGGAGGGGCAGTCCACTTCCTGGCTGCCATTCCTGCTCCCACAGACTAGAGCTCTCTTGATTGCCTTGAGGAGGCTGGTCTCCTGAGGTGGAGAGGGGCAAGGAGGACTGCAAAAACTACTGTTGCCTTCCGGAAATCCGGGAAGTAAGAGAATAAGACCAAAAGGGCTTGAGGCTCAGAAGAACCTTAGCCCAGAGTAGACATTAATTCACTAACAATAAACACAAAGAGACTTAACAATGCATGGCAATTAAACAGAATTGACAATACATACAGAAGGAAGAATGCAGTGCACAGGGAAACAGGAATCCCAAACCAGTCGCAAAGGTCCACAGAAGAGCAATCCAGTGACTAGAAGAGAGGTCAAAGAATCCTATGTCCCCTCTGGCTCAGAGATCTTTGATGCATCCACTTACTCTTATTGAGCCTTTCTCTTTCTGGACAAAAGAGACCAGAGAAAACATACCACTTGGGAAAAATCAGTAGAATACAGGTTGTCTGAGACTGGAGTGTACCCCACCCAGAACCAGAAGTGTGCAAAGTCCTGGACTCCAGCACCAAAAATGTTGGGTCCAGGTTCATGCATTGATGTGGGACAGACCACCAAAGTCTATTAAACCAGAAGCAAACTTTATTCCAGAAAAAGAAAAAGGAAAGAATCACAATGGGTCACACAAAGCTAAGCAAGTATAGCTGAGACTAGAGGCAGAGATGAGGCTTCTAAAATTGGGGCAATGGGGATTGGTTTGGGGCCTGTTCTTATAGTAAAACCAAGCACTAGGTAGGCATTAAAGAGATTTCACAACCTTGAGGTCAGGCTTAAAGTCACATTGCATTTTACTTTTACAGCATTCGGTTATATAATGGCAGTATGTTGACTTAGGATATTTGCAAAAGCCTGTGGCTGATACAGGCACTTTTCACTGTTCCTAAAGGACTATGGGGTAGAGAGTAGAATCATGTAGGGGGACAGTTAAAAAGTAGGGGAATACAGTGCAGAGAGTCCCATTGTCTGCAATACGAGTCTAGCTGTGAAACTGGGAGGCAGAAGACAAATGTTAAAAGTTTACCCATGTGCATTTTCTCTTAAGCCAGAAAGTGTTTGTTAAATGTCAACAGTGGCCATCAGTTTAATCATTATTTTTCAAAATGTGTTTGGACATACATTTTCTTATTTTTATATTTTTATATTTCAGGATTCTTTATGTCTATATTGCATTTTTGGATACTTCAATCATACCAAACTGTTCATTTTCTCAGAATCAGCTGGGACTCTATACTTCCTATAGTATGATGGTCTATCTATGAACCAGCCTTGACAAATTTTGTTCATATAGCAGATCAGTGAATGATAGTCAGAGCTTTATAAACTGTCAAAATAACTATATCAACATTTACACCACAAATATTAACCTAGTGCTATGATGTTCTAAATTAAAAGGGTAGACAGTATTTCAATTCAACACTGTGTTCTAGAGAATTTAAGTGATTGATGTCAAGAGATCATACCGAATCTCAAATAATGTACACAATTCTATGTTATAGAGTGCTCTGACTACACAAGAGAAATTGGCTGTTGATATACTCAAGTACTGCAGGGATGAAGATCCCTGGTGTAGTGTCTGATGAGAAGAAAGGGGCAGAGTGCAGGGAAGCATGCACTCAGAGCCACATTGGCATTGACCACCCATGTATCTGTTCCATCCTGGAAAGAAAAATACACCATTAAGGTCACAGAGGTTACATAAAGGACCACAAAACTGCTCACTAGGATAAGAATTCTTTGTGTGGCTTTCTTCTCAGGGGATGATTTAGTAGACGGGGATCTGTGGATATGCTTGACGCTCTGTTTATGCTGGAACAAGTTCAACACCATAGAGCCACTGGCCCAAATCATGAGTACCAAACAGATAACATCATTGGAGGCCAATATGATAGCATATGCTATATAAGATTGTTTGGAAAGTTTCACTACTACACAGTACAGAAATTGTCTAAAGTTAGTAAGATTTCCTTTATCATTTTTATTAGTCACTGTCGTGATAAGGAAGCTATTTATAAGAAGATACAGGGTCCAGCACAGGCCCAGGGAAGGACCAATGATGCGGGGAACTCTTGCCTTGAGCTGTGCCCACTTGGAATTGATGGGGCTGATGGTGATGGCCTGAAAGACACTCAACAGGGATGTTGCACCAAGAGATACGCCCCTGGCAACTCTATGAAAGTAAAATACAAGTTTACACAAACTGTTGTCTAAAGAATATGTCCTATCAAAAGCAGCCATTGTCTGAGGGATTCCTTTGGAGAGAAGCACCAAAATGTTAGCCCAGCTCAGGTGTTTGATAATCAGATCTATGGGCCTTGCCTTGTTCAGAGTTATGTTAGAGAGACTAAGACAGCAAAGCAATGCTAAGTTCCCCAGAATGCCCAGTATAGTCTGGAACAGAAAGAATATCCCCACAGCCTTGTCTCTGGATGCCATTCTGTTGTCTTATAGGAATGTCAGTTCGTAGCTGATCCTGAGAACTCAGGGTAGACACATAGGACTATTTTCTTCATTGTATATAAAATCTATGCTAACCAATAATCACTGCTTTCCATCCAGATATTAAGATAAAATGCTTAAGAGTTTTAAACAATTTTACTTTGTGGAAGTGCTTGAGTCTCTGTGTGGGAAAATTCACTTCAGTGCTGGTACTTTTGGAGCCAATCAGCACTTAGCTGCCAGGTATGAGTGCTGGGACTAAATTTTAGTTATCAATTAGAGCAGGGCTTTCTTAACCCACAAAGCCTCCTTGACAGCTCCCAATATGTGCTTTTGAATAAGAAGTTTCCAGAGCCTGGAGTGGCTAAGAGTGCTGGCTGCTCTTCAACAGGAACTGTGTTCAAACCTAGTACCAACAAGGAAGCTCAAAAGTGTCATAGCTCTAGTTCTATGCATTCCACACTCTCACACAGAGATATACATACAGGTAAAACACCAATGCACATTACGAAAACAAAGACTTGTTTTCAAAGTATTCACAGTTGTTTCTACCAGACAGCAGTCACAGGAATGCTTTTAAAGACAAAGTTAGTACTGTGCTTGCTGGCTGTTCACTTCCCACACAGTTCTACAGACGGTGTGTCATTTTCATCTCACAGCAACCTTCTATAGTGGTTTTAATGATGGCACAACTGTCACCGGATGAGTTTTATCACACTGTAGATTCCCTAGGTTCTACTACTGGCAAAAGGCAGATGTGCCACAGCACATAGTAGTTTGGAAAGAAAATATTTCTGTTGATTTGCTTGGAGCAAAATTATTCACTTTGGGGGTTCTGAATCTGATTTTAAATTAATGTCACACTGTCATTCTGGGCTCTATTCTGCAAACTCCTGCATATTTTTAAAATATGCCATTAATTCCTAATATATGCTACGGGCATATATCATGTACCAAATGTAAATATCAAAAGGTCACAATGCTAATCACACATAAAACAGATCAATTTTATATAAATATTCAACCTATAATTGTGAAGGTTGATATAATGTTGGCATGACAACCACGAGAACATTCACCCTTTACTAAATTACACTATTATTTACAACCAGAGTATAGAATCTTTTCTAAGAGTTGTCTAAGCATATGCAAAATGAAATTCTGTAAATACCTATATGTACAGCATACAGTATTATCTTTGAGATTGGAAAACATAAGTGATATATGAACACATTGGTGAAAGGGAAAATCTGAAGATCAAGGACTGTTCTGTAAGATAGAAATCACAGAAGTAGAAATATGAATATTCAGCCCTGACTAAATGATGATAAAATTTGCAAGTCAAAGAAACCTCATTAGAATGGGGAGAAGTTTAGAACATAGGTATCTAATTTTGTCCATATTCAAATGCACATAAATAACATGTGCATTTAATTCACAACATAAAGGTAAAATAGACTTTTGTCACTGTGCCAATTGGCACCAGTATTTCCAAAAGAAAACTGCCACCTGTTTTTGTGATTCTGATCCAAGAGGCAGCTTGCAGGAAAATCAATATACCTCATATCTTTGGGTTATGTTCTCAAGCACTTGAAATTACAAAAGGCATTATATTTCACTGAGTAGGCATAGTATTTGTAGAAAGAAAAGGTTTGTGTGGGAGGAGGACTGTCTGTATCCCTTGAATATTTTGATAAATCATTTTAGATGCAAACACCCCACCTGCCTCTTATGATTAGGGATCTTACAGAAAATTCCCCTTGCCAACGACTTTTAGAGAGAGGAGATTAAGTACCCAGTGATTCTGTAGCACATTCTCTCTACTCATGGAGTGCTAAGGACTCAGATGATCCATAGATCGGTGAGTATTCATACAGTTCAATATTCTTTCCCTGAAAGAGAGAGACAAGCTCAGAGAGCTGTACCTACACAGCAAGACTGAAAGAAGAAAATAAGACTCACCTATGAAAGTAGATGCCTCTATGATCACAGATGTTTGATAGGACCTCAAAGGTCAGAGGGGCAGACAGCCTCTCTCTATATAGTCACAGATACAGGGTGACATGTTTACATGCTGAGACCCTGTCTCCCCTAAGATCAAGAAAATGTCACAGGAGATAGGCATGACACTGACTTCCAAAGGTGGTGACTTCACCTTTGAAAAACACTTCTTGCCATCAGAACCTTCAGGAATGTTTTCACTGTGAACAGCAGAGGGACCTTTGAAAATCTGGAGGGGATGTTACTCTTCTGGGGCATTGGATCACAGAGGGAGTCCAGATTTCTGGAGCAGTGGGATGGGTTATAAGGAAGAGGGAATGAAAAGGAAAATAGGAATCAAGCTTGAATTTTATTTTCCCTGGAGTTAGTCGTCCACAAACTTACTAAATATCCAAAAGGGAAACAACCAGAACACATGGAAGTACAGAACTCTGCCCTAAAACTTTTAGACTAGGAAGCCAAACTACCATTCTGAAACCTTGATAAGTACAGTTAGGATTCTTCCTTAGTGATATTTTTCTTGTTTTCTGACTCAATTCATAGTAATATAATTACACAACATATAACTGCATAGGGAAATTTAAAAGAAATCAATGAATAAATAAATCCCCATAGGTTACCTTGCCTTTACTTAGCATGCCTTCTGCACTCATATGCCCACCATCATTCAAGCACAATGTAGACACTCTTTTGTCATAGTGAGTGTTAATGACTCCTCTGCATTCCACAAGCATATGGCTCAGTTTTGAATCTTGAATCTATAACTGGGGAACCTACACACAGACAACATATACCCATAGGTATGCACTTAATAGAGCACTAATTTGAATAAAACATGAAGCCAGTATTGCATGGTATCTAGCAGTTATCTACTCCTGTCTTTAATAAAGGTCTTGGCTAGTGTTGGTTTTGGCTACTACATCTAGTGGTCAATGTCATCAGTCTAGACCACAAAGTTAACTAAATGGAATGTAATCATCCATGAAATCATAGTTTAATTGGGGTCAGGAGTTGGAACTATCAGTTAATTTCATTATCTTCCTTTCTCCCTTGGAGGACACCTGGTAAGTTCAACATAGATTTCTGTGCACTATTTGCTCCATCTCTCCTCATTTTCTCCTTTCAAATTTAGTACTCTATCAACCCAGTTAAAAAAAGAATAATATAGTATATATATAATACATAATATATATGGCATATACAGTGCCTATATACATAGACTACACACACACACACACACACACACACACACACACACACAAAAGAGCTTAATGCAGTATCTTGCTCTGTTTTTAAGAGAGGTTTCCTGACTCAGCGGTAGCAGAAAAAAAATGTAAGCTTTAAAAACAGCAGCTTCCTGGGCCATGCTGCTAGCACAAAGCTCCGACTCTTTTAGAAGGTCTGGCTATGGAGCATTTAAATGGGTTTAGAGAGCAGAGTGCTACAACTTGCTTAATGACAACACAGACCTGCTGCAACCCGACTCTAGATCTAGTGTGGGAGAATGGCTCTCATGGGCACTGAATGAACATTGGCCATGTTGGGCTAGGTGGAGTCAAAAGGCAAAACAGCTTTGGTCCTAGTAATACAGCTTAGAATTTTAAGAAGTGCCCCTGGACAGAAAAGGATTTCAGATACATAATAGGACAGATTCATACATAAAAGACCTCTAAACGAGACACAGTGTGTTTAAAAACTGTCCATAGACTTGGAAGAGATAAGAAAAAGAGTAAAGAGACAGTAAATGTAAAATAAAAGAGTACAGACAGTCATATATTAAAGGAGTAAAGACAATAAAATAAATATTAAACATATAGAAAATAATAAGAGTAAGAAAAATAAGTCACATAAGGATGAAAGATACACAAAGAGTCTTGAATATGCATATTATTGTGTTTTCTTTTAATTTTTTGACTGTGAAAGCTAAGTATAGAGAGACGTTTCATTGTATGGGTTGCTATATACTTTACAGGTCTTCAAAATTTGTATCTAAGGATATGTTGCTTTGGAAAAGAAGTTCTTCTTTTGTTTCCACAGAAGATGAGAACCTGTGGATTTCCTCCAGACTAATGTGGTTTAATGGATCAAGACCCCCCACAAAAGATGCTGTGAACAACCCAAAAAATTACTTTGCCCAACAAAAAGTATGGTTAAGGGTAAAATGGTTATGAAAATTAGCAGTTTACCAATGATGTCAGAACTTGAGGGAAAATGATTTTTAAAGGTAATTCTGTTCTGTCACAGTTTTTTGATGATGACTAAACTTATGACCTGAGATATGTAAGAAAAAATGTTAAAAACATGTCTAAAAACAAAAATGATGCCATTTCTGTTTTGAAGCTACATGACTCTATTCTTGCTTACTATATTCTGTATAAATAAAGAAGTATTCTGGCTGTTAGTCAGTCAGGCTGCAAGATTCTCACCACCACCATGTTCTGGCTCATCTCTGTCCTCTGCCAAATATTTACATGCTCTGCTGACAATTATCCTTTAAAACCTGTAGAGCATCTTCTACTTTAATGAATGCCTGCGAAAGCAAAATTTTTTCACAACTCAGTCAAAATCTGATTCTTCTGTTCTGCATGAAGGTGTGGTATCGAAGGAAATGGGATTCACCAGAATGAATACAGAACTTTGACTGAAAACTTTCCATCTAGAAAACTGAATTCCCCATTGATAAAATGATGGGGACTTGAATCGTTAATGAAAGTCTTCCTATTTTTGTGAAAACTTTCACAATATTATTACTTCAATCTTCATCTAAATAAGATAAAAATTAAGTGAGCACTACTAAAATAAATGGTTCCACATATATAATGTTGCTTTTAGCAGGTACATGTATTGGACTCATATGCCAGCAACTTCCACTCACTAACAGCAATACCTTACTTTTGTCACTAACAGACTGTACCACTCCTTACACTGCTCATAATGTCTGAACATTTAAGGGATAGTACAAATTTCCTGTGTATAGCAACCTCTGACAAAGAGGCTTCTGTTTGCTCTCATTTGAATTCTTTCCTTGACAATCTTTATTTTGTATGTTTTGATTTTTGATGTTTTGAGACAGGCTTTCTCTTTATAGACTATTCTGGCCTCACACTAAGTATATAACCTTGTAGGGTCCATTTAAATGCAGGTCTTGCCTAAGTGACCTCAGCTACAGAGACTTCAAGGGTGCAATGAACTTCTCATTATTGGAAAATGTGTACAGCTCTTTCATTTCTTTCTCCTTCTTCCTTCCCTATCTCTATTTATTTTCTCCCTTTCTCCATTCCTTTTTCTCTTTTCCCCTTTCACTCTTTCACTCTTTTTCTTTCTTCCTTTCTTCCTTCTTTCCTTCCTTTCTTTCTTCTTTCTTTCCTTCTTTCCATCTTTCCATCTTTCTTTCTGTCTTTCTTTCTTTCTTTCTTTCTTTCTTTCTTTCTTTCTTTCTTTCT
>JABTXL010004666.1:669065-713019 GCA_025134845.1 Neodon shergylaensis | reverse complement strand
TCTTTCTTTCTTTCTTTCTTTCTTTCTTTCTTTCTTTCTTTCTTTCTTTCTTTCTTTCTTTCCTGTTCTGCTTCAGCTCCTTCTTATTCCATGATGTTGCATAAGCCTTAGAGACATGATAGTTTTTAAAGAGAAGAATGGGGCTGCCAGAAGTGTTGACTTGGCCACTAATAGTGACAGTATGAAAGGGAAAGAGAACACCTCTAATCTGTATAACTAGACTATTCTAGGAGCCACAATGTCGGAACACTTTGTAAAAATTAGACAGAGATCAGTAAGGGTGTTATTTTCTTTTTTAATTTTTGCTGCCTATTAAGCCATGGCTATCCTAGTAAGCAACTGCAATTCCACTGCTACCAGCAGGAGTTAGGTCACAAGAGCAACAATATGAGCAAATACTGACCCTCAAACACAGCCTCTTTCTAACCTACAAAAGGAACTTATCTAAATCTCTATCCATTTAAAGAACTCAAGATTCAGTGGTTGAGGTAGGATTCTTTTCCTCAGAGAGACTGAATAAGAAGCAGCTCACCTAGCTCACTTCCTTGAGTCTCCCTGGAAGTTCTCATGCTTCTCTTTACCCCTTCTTAAAAAATCTTAAACACCTGGCTCCTCCCTACAACCTCCGGTCAGCTAGTTGATGACGCAACCTCCTGACTACAGGTAAATTTTATTTCATAAAATACATCTCTGCACCATTAAACAAATGTTTCAGAGCATAAACTAAAGTAACACACCTTAAAATAGTATTTTGCAACAGAAGCAAAGTGTAAGTCATAGCCAATACCTCATAAGCATGAATTCTAATGTCTGAACAAAGGGAAATGGATGAAAGTGAGAAGTAAAAACATCACTACTCACACCTCCTAGGCATAAATACTACTGCTTAAAGATGGTGCATCTGATTTAAGGCATTTTCATAGAGATGTTGAAGATTATTAGTTGTAAAAAACTCAAGACAATGAAGTAATTCAAAAACAATTAAGGAAATGCATTCCTGGGAGAACTGGGCATGAGAGAGATGATGTTCAATGAACAGTTCAATGAGTTAGATAGGACTGAGTTCAGTGCACAATTAAGAGGGATGTCAATTCAACTGGAACCATAGAGCAGGGTTTCTTGTGATCCCATGGCTTTGTAAATTCACAAAATGGGCCATGATTTTGTGAGATAAAATTGCCTCAGTAGATCCATATGTGGAATGGTTTTGTACAGGGCAGAGACAATTTGTATCAAACTGCTTCCTGGAGGAAAATGAGAGCAAACCTCTCTTAACTAGGTTTTGTTGTTGTTGTTGTTGTTGTGAAGGGATATTATGACCATGGAATTTTTTATAAAAAAAAAATTTAATTGGGTGGGCTCACTTACAGTTTCAGAGAATCTGTCTATTATCATCATGGTAAGCTTGGCAACATGCAGGCAGACATGGTGTTGGAGCTGAGAATCCTACATCTTGATGCGGAGTCAACAAGAAGTCAACTAACTGTTACACTGGGAAAAGACCTCAAAGCCCACCCTACACATTTCATCCATCAAGGCCATACCTCCTAATACTATAGCTCCCTTTGGGAGCCATTTTCTTGCAAACTACCATATTTCATTCCCTGGCCTGCAAAAGCTTATAGCCATAACATAATGCAAAAATACATTCAGTCCAACTACAGAAGACTCGATAGTCTTTAACAGTCCCAAACTTGTTTCAAAGGCCAGTCTCTTCTCTGGCTGATGGCGATCTTTTAACTTTGGTCAATGTAAAAATCAAAATCAAAAAGGTGATCACATACTTTCAACATATAACAGCAAAGAATATTTATAACCATTCTAAAACACAGGAAAAACAGTATAAAGAGGAAATTCTGAACTAAAGTGAAGCCAAAAACAAGCTGGGAAAACTCTAAACACTTCCTCTCCACGTGTGATATTAAAATGCTTCTCAAACTCCAGTTCTATCACATTTGTTTATTACTGCACACTTTTTCCTCTTTGGCTGGTTCCACTCCTCGTTAGCAGTTCGCCTCAGCAGTATCTAACAACTCTGGCTTCTAAACCTCTCTGTTTCTTGCAGCAAGCAATGCCTCAACTTCACAGCTTCATGCAACATCATTTCTACAAGGCCTCCCATCAGAGACACCACAGACACATGACTGGCCTCACTGACTTTATTCCATAGCTCCTTCTTATTATTCCTTATGCAAAAGCCAGAAGCACATGGACAAAGTTACCAAGTTCTGCTTGCTGGGGCTGGTCCATGTTCCCCTCATTCAATTACATTTAACTAGCTTTCTGTCTTTCACAGCTCAACTGTCCTAAAACTTGCTCTGTAGACCAAGTAGTTCTCAGACTCAGAGATCTGCCAGCCTCTGCCTTCCCAGTGCTGGGATTAAACGTGTGCCCCAACCCACCAAGCTCTAAGCTTTTCATTTGTTTGCTTTTACTAGTTGGAAACTTAGCTGTGTAGGATCGTGCCTCAGTCACAGCACCCTGCATTCTATTTTTTTATCTATTTATCAATTTGAACAGAGGATTTAGCTCCATTCCAACTCCTTGTTCTTCTAAAATTTATGTTTTATAACTTACCTTGCTTAGCCTGCTGCTTTTAATTATATATCTTCATTAGAGTTACCACTAATATTCACATGACAAAGTCTATACTAGCCTGTTTTCAGATTTCTTCTCCTGACAGATTCAATCCATAACTCTTCACTACAGCATCAAGCAGACTCATTAGGCAAAACCAGAACACACTCACTTTCATCCCAAAAAATATCACAACAATGATTTCTAGGTAACATAATGAAGTTCTCTGAAACTTCTTGAGCCAGCTTCTGATAGTTCCAATCATTATCAGTACCATTGTTTTCCATATTCTTATTATACCTATTAAGCAGTGCCTAAAGTATTCTACTGATTTACTAAACCAAATTACCAAAATCTATATTTTGCAAAACAAAAGTATGGTCACAGCAATACTCCACTCCTGATATCAACATATATCTTAGGGCTGTTGTTGCTGTGAAGAAAAACCATGAACATGGCAACTCTTTAAATTGAAGTACTTAATTTAGGGACCTTATTTATAGTTTCAGGTGTTCACTCTACTATCCTCATGGTAGGGAGCAGAGCAGGCATGCAGGCAGATGTGCTGGAGCTGAGAGTCAGACATCTTAATTCAGAGGTGACAAGAAGTTGACTAACTATCACACTGAGAGAAGCATGGGAGAAGACCTCAAAGCTGACCCTCACAGTGACACACTTACTCCAACAAGGCAACACTCCTAACAATACCACTCCCTTTGGGAGACATTTTCTTTCAAACTACCACAGAGCCTAATCAGTGCTTTTGAGTCTTTGAACGACTTAAAACCAGGATCCATCAAAGTGTTAAAACAGTGACTGAGGGAGAAGTCAAGGTGAGAGCCACATTGCTTGCCCTGAAAGTGAGCAATTTTCCTCTTGGAGTCTGATGTGTACTTTTTGTTGCATTAGTAGAATATTCTAGATTTAGAGATTGTTTATCTGGGTCAGTACCTTTTAGTGTCATGTTCTTGACTTGGAGAAACAGGAGAAAGTTCCCCAGGCAGGAACCTGTAATGCCTGAGAATACTCCTATTGTGGCAGGACTTACTAGATCAGTATTAAGACTGAGAGCCAGCCTTGCTTTTCCTCTATGTTATACATAGATGTACAGCTGTTTATGACAAGTTACAAGATTAGGAAGCAAGATGGGCAGTGTATTATGATTGGGGATTACAAAGGTTAATAAGGCATTGCCTCCCATCTATCTCACTGTATTTAACACTGCTCAGTTGTTGAAAACTGATGCAATGGGACATATTCAATTTAGTGAGATCCCACTAGCTCATATCAGGTGTTTCTGTGTATATCCTCATCATGGTCTGTAGGGACCCACAGAAGTGGATCCTCTGCACCTTGACTGAAACTCAGAGAATTTCAGCCTACTCTTCCTCTTTCAAGGTTAATGAAAAGAGGTCTGACTTAAGGTGTTATCATTTATAAGACTGGTATTCCAAGGCCAGTCCCACAAGGGGTGGCAGCAGTGGTCCCAGGAGGGGCAGGCCAGCTGAGGTCTTAATGGGTCCTCTTGGTGGGTGAGAGACAGACAAATATGTCATTTCAGAGAGTGCTTGGGTATAGTTTATTTAGTGGGTAATGGGAACAGTACAAGATTAAGGGGTCTCTGTGACTATCTCCATCCATCACCAGATGAAGGTTCTATGGTGATATGCAAGATATTCGTCAGCATTGCTATAGGATAGGGTCATTTCAGGTTCCCTATCCTCAGCTGCCCAAGGAACTAACTGGGGACCTCGCCTTGGGCTCCTGGGAGCCACTCTAGGTTCAAGTCTCTTGCCAACCCTAAGGTGGCTCCCTTAACTAAGAATTGTGCTTCCGTGCTCCCCTATCCAACCTTCCTTTATCCCAATCATCCTGTTTCCCCAAATTTCCCTCATCCTCCCCTTCTCACTTTTCTCTCTCCATCCCCCGACACTCCCATCCCACCCCACCCCCAAGATCCCAAATTTTCTCCCCGGCAATTTTGTCTACTTCCCATAGCCAAGAGGATAATTATATGTTTTTCCTTGGGTTCACCTTCTTATTTAGCTTCTTTAGGTTCACCAATTATATACTCCGTGACCATTATTTAGATAGTCACAGAGACCCACACTGGAGCACCGGACTGAGCTCCCAAGTTCCCAATGAGGAGCGGAAGGAGGGAGAACATGAGCAAGGAAGTCAGGACCACGAGGGGTGCACCCATCCACTGAGACAGTGTGGCTGATCTATTGGGAGCTCACCGAGGCCAGCTGGACTGTGACGGAAGAAGCATGGGATAAAACCGGACTCTCTGAACATGGCGAACAATGGGGGCTGATGAGAAGCCAAGGACAATAGCCCTGGGTTTTGATCCTACTTCAAGTTCTGGCTTTGTGGGAGCCTAGCCAGTTTGGATGTTCACCTTCCTAGACATCGACGGACGGGGGAGGACCTTGGACTTTCCACAGGACAGGGAACCCTGACTGCTCTTTGGACTGGAGAGGGAGGGGGAGAGGAGTGGGGGGAGGGGGAGAAGGGTGGGAGGAGGGGGAGGGAAATGGGAGGCTGGGAGGAGGCGGAAACTTTTCTTTTTTTTTTCTTTTTCTCAATAAAAAATAAAAAAAAAGATTAAGGGGTTATGTGCCAGGGACCAGCCTCAGCAGAGAAGTGGGTCTCAAATCTGGGATGTCTGGAAGGCAAAATGAGTACACTAAGACAGGATTCTGATGTAAGCTGACAGGTTATCAGCTGTAGGACAATTACTTCTTCTTCTTCTTCTTCTTCTTCTTCCTCTTCCTCTTCCTCTTCCTCTTCCTCTTCCTCCTCCTCCTCCTCCTCCTCCTCCTCCTCCTCCTCCTCCTCCTCCTCTTCTTCTTCTTCTTCTTCTTCTTCTTCTTCTTCTTCTTCTTCTTCTTCTTCTGCCCTGAGTTCAAACCTCAGACTTTTATTGTAAATTTTACACAAGGAAAATGATTCTTTTTTCTCATCACAGGTTAATCATTGCAGTTCCCAAGAAGTATAGATTCTTTGAAATCAGAACATCAATCAATTTAATTTTTTCGCAGTTCACTAGTCTCATGCCAGAAACTATATTCTTAATTCTTAGCTGAGTTTATCATAAAACAACTTCTGAGTCTTTCACCTCAGAAGCTATCTTCTTGCAGTTACAGAAGTATAGTCCAGTTGGTCTCATTGTTGTTCCTCACAATACCAATTTTGATTTATAAGGCCATAGACAGTTAGCCCTAAATCCTAGGTTCTTCAGAAAATTTATTCATCATAGCCAACTTCTTTTCTGTTTCAGTATAATTCTTTTGCCATATTTTATGATCAGGCAAAGACCAATTTTCCACATTTTTCCAATTTCCTCATTTCTTTCATCTTTTTCCCCATAATCTGATTTACAGCTTTAATGCCTGCCCACTCTATCAGGTCAAGAAGACTCATATTATCATACACACACCCACTGTTTCAGAAGAACACTTCCAGATTTTCAGAAGCCTCTGGTGTGGAAGGAGAAAAGGAACACAAAGAATAAATGTGCTAGTATAATTATTATAACCAGAATTATCTGTAACATTGTCAAATACACATGCAGATGCCATAGAACATGCTCATTTAGCTGCCACTGGGTTGCCTGGAGGGAATTGCTTTCTTCATCTCAGGAAGTGCACATGGAAGGGGCTATGCTTTGCCATCTGGCAGTTATGGAGGAGAGGGGAGAAGGGGGAACAGAGAAAGAGGAAAGAGAGAGGAGAGAGAGTAAAGAAGAGAGAAAGTGAAATGGAGAGAGGCAGCAGTTTCCTCTTCAGAAGAGAGATGGATAGAGTGCTGGCTGGAGAGAAGCCAGGAGATCTGCTTGCCTCAGCAGAAAGGGAGAGGTTGGGAGTGGGTAAAACTTGTCTCTTAAAGGGACAGGGTACCAAGGGGACAGGCCAAGAAAACAGATTATAACACAAGATGTGGCAACAAACAAGATATCTATCGTGACCTAGGGTATGGTCTCTTCGTGTTTTGGGTATTGAGATGGCCCACAGAAGTGGATCCTTTCCACGTTGACCAAAGACCAGAGAAATCAAGCCTATCCATGCTCCTTTAAGGATATAAAAGGAGGATTGACACAGGGAGTGGCTTCCTTCAAGATACTTGGTCTAAGGTGTTGTCACTGTATGTCCAAACTAAATAACAGAATACTTAACTCAGGATATAGTTGTTTGATGTTTTAGGTATTGAAGAAAGACATTGTTGTTGAAGGCTGTTCATTTGTTCACACCCGCTGCTCAGATCCTAAATACTCACACAGACACTACATTATTTAAAATATTGCTTGGCCAATAGTTTAAGCATATTGCTAGCTAGCTCTTATATCTTAAATGAACCCATTTCCACTATTTTATATTTTACCACAAGTTTCTGAGAAGATTGAAGGTACCTATATGTGGTAGTTTGAATGTAATTGATCACTTATAATCTCATACAGTGTGGCAATATTAGGAGGTATGGCTTTGCTGGAGTGAGCATGGCCTTGGTGAAGGACATTTGTTACTTGAGGTAGGCTGTGAGGTTTCCTGTGCTCATGATACTACCCAGTGCAAGATGTAGGACTGTCAGCTTTTCCCCTAGCACCACATCTGCCTTCCCACTACCATGCTCCCCACCATGATAACAATGGACTGAACCTCTAAAACTGTAAATGAGCCACCACAATTAAAAGTTTTATTTATAAAAGTTGCCATGATCATGGTGTCTCTGGAGAGCAATAGAAACTATAACTAAGATACTACACATGATAGAACAGGTTTTTTTTACAGGAGTTTCAGGCAGCTGTGAGATGAGCAATGTGGGTGCTGGGAACCAGACTCATGTCTACTATAAGACCAGTCTGCACCCTTAACAACCAAGCTAAAGCTTACTCATTCCAAGAAATATTTACTACGATAGAAGTTTCCTCTATAACACTTGCACTGGAATACAGCTAGTTGCAGCTTTCTCCCCATAGATCTCAGTTTATGTTCCAGAATATGTACCAATAAAAATTCAGTGTTTAATGATTTATAAGAGAAGTAACATGTGTAATTGTTTGTAGAAGATATACATAAAACTCTTTGCAGGTGTGGATCTTAGTAGGCTCAAACACTGATAGCTATATTTTTTCATGAAGAAGTGAATTTAGGGCAAACCAAGTTGGATACCCAAATTGCTAAGATATTTTCTAACACTTTCATATTTTAGCATGACACAGAAATAAAATGAAGGATGGTAGAGTAAATGTTTTATTACTATATATTTGTGATCACAGAGAATTCTAGAAGACTACAAAAATAAATTCATAACAAGTCCTTCATAATTAACCAACAAATATGGGTGCAACACACACTTCCCTGGATATTCTTATATAGGTCAAGATTCCTTAATATAGAAGAATTCTAGCTCATATTGGTTTATTGTTTTATTATAAATAACACGGGAAACCTACCTTCTGAGGAACAATCTTAATTTTAGTTAGTTTGAATCTATACTTCTTTTTCCCCTTTTGAAAATATTAATTTGTTTTACATCATGTCCATAGTTTCTATTCCCTCATCTCCTTTCAGTACCTTCCTCCTTGACACCACTTTGTCCCTACCACACAATCTACTCCCCCTCCATTTCTGTTCATGAAAGGACAGGTCTCCCATAGATATCAATAAAACATGGCATATGGATCCACAGTAAGACTAAGCACCTCCCCATGTATTGAAGGCTGGGCAAGGCAACTCAGTATGAGGAGTACAGTCCCAAAAGCCAATAAAAGACTTAGCAATACTCCGTGCTCACACTGTTGTGAGTCCCACAAGAGGACCAAATTACACAACTGCATCATACATGCAGAGGGCCTAGGTGAGTCCCATACAGGTTCCTTGGTTGTTGATTCAGTTGCCATGAACCCCAATGAGTCCATGTTAGTCAATGCTGTAGGTTTTCTTGTGGTGTTCTTGACCCCTCTGGGTCCTACAATTCTTTCTCTCCCTGTTCTGCAGGATTCTCCAAGGTCCACCTAATGTTTGGCTGTAGGTCAGTTCCTGAGTGAATCCTCGCTGATGACAACTGCATTGGGTACCAGTCTATGAATACAGCACCATATCATTAGGCATCATTATATTGTCAACCTTTTTCTCCAATTGTGTTTGGTGCTATCCTAGGTCTCCGGGTCATTCTGCCTGAAGGTCCTAGTACTCTAGGCATCATCCGGAGTGGGCTTGCTCTCCAGGAATGGGTTTCGGGCTAGAACAGTCATTGGTTGGAAACTCCCTCAATCTATAGCTATTAAAAGTCATTATTATGTAAATCTTGTGGCTTAGAAATCAACTATTGAGGGCAGGGCTCCATGGTACAGAATAATACTTGCTCTTGCAGAGGAGCTTGATTTCATTCTAAGAACCTACATGGCAAATCAGAGTAGTTCATCACTCCAATCCCAAGGCTTTTCACAACATAATCTGAACTGCACCATACCAGGAATGCTCATAGTAAACATTCATACCTGAAAGCAAAACACATAAAAATAAATGAGAAATATTTCAAATTAGCTGTATCCAATAAGCTGCTTTTAAATAATTTACCCATTTCTGCTCATTTCATATCTGAATATTTACATAAATATGAAAACTAGCATTTCCACATCTCACCTGGCATTTTCACCGAGTTTGTCACTGAGCATCAGTACACGAGAAAGACAGTCAGTCCCTAGTCACACCCTGAATTCTGTGTGCTGTGTAACACTAGCAAATTCTAAGGGTGCACTAATCTCACCACTCTCGTGGGCATCTTATAGAAGTGTTCATTTATTCTGAATTAGTTTGGGGCTCCATTCTTCCTCAAAACAATGGTCTATCCACAAATCAGTGTTGATTAAATTTGTCTATACAAGAGATCATGGAATGATAATCAGACCTTTATAAATCATCACAGTACTCACAACCTTTACACCTCAAATCTTGAATTACTCTAGTACTTCAATGCTCCAACTTGAAACAGTTGACAGCAATTGGATTAAAACCTGTATTTCAAAGAATGTTAGGAGACATTATAACTACAGAAGCAATCTGATGGCAAGGGGTCATACTGAATATAAAATAGTATATAAAAGTCTATGTTATAGAGTGCTCTGATACACAAGAAAAAATAGTTGTTGATATACTCATGTACTGCAGGGGTGAAAATTCCTGGTGTATTGTCCAATGAGGAGAAAGGGGCAAAGTGCTGGGAAGCAAGCATTGATGGCCACATTGACATGTGTCACCCATGTATCTCCTCCATCCTGAACAGAAAAATACATCATTAAGATGACAGAGGCTACATAAAAGACCACAAAGCTGCTCAAAAGGATAAATATTCTTTGTGTGGCTTTGGTTTCATGAAGTGATTTATTAGACAGGGATCTGTGGATATGCTGGACCCTCTGTTTATGTTTGAACAAGATCAACACCATGGAGCCACTGGCCCACATCATGAGTCCCAAAGACATAACATCATTGAAAGCTAATAGAATAGCATATAATGTGGAAGTTTGTTTGTTAACTTTTACTATTAAACAGTGCAAAAATTGTCTTAATTCAGTACGATTTCCTTTATCCTTCATATCAGTCAGTCTCACAATAATTAAGCTATTTGCCAATAGACACAGGGCCCAGCACAAGCCCAGGGAAGGACCAATGATGCTGGGGGCTCTGACCTTGAGCTGTGCCCACATGGAATTGCTAGGACTGATGGTGATGGCCTGAAAGACACTCAACAGGGATGTTGAACCAAGGGATATGCCCCTAGCAACTCTATACAAATAAAAGACCAGTTTGCATGAAATGTTACCTAGAGGATGTGTCTGATCAAAAGCAGCCATTGACTGAGGGATTCCTTTGCAGAGAAGAACCAAGATGTTGGCACAGGTCAGGTGTTTGACAATCAGGTCTGTGGGCCTTTTCCTTATCCCATTGAAGGAAGAGACAATAAGACAGCAAAGCAAGGCTAAGTTCCCCAGGAAGCCCAGTGAAGTCTGGGATAGGAAGAAGATCCCCATGGCCAGATCTCTTGATATCATTCTGTCATTGTATAAAAATGTCACTCAGTATCTGGTCTTGAGAACTCAGTGATGTGGGAGTGTCATATCAATCTGTTGATTTCATTGGTTAAGTAATAAAGGAACTGCTTGGCCCTCATAGGTTAAAACATAGGTGGGAGGAATAAACAGAATAGCATACTGGGAGGAAGAGGAAGTGAGCTCAGTCTCGACAGCTCTGCGCTCTGGAGCAGAGAGATCATGCAGCTCTCTCCAGGGCAGACATGCAGCCAGCCACCAGGTCAGACATGCTGAATCTTTCCCGGTAAGACCGGTTCTACAGTTTATTAGAGATGGGTTGATCGGGATATCAGAATTAGCCAGTAAGGGCTAAAGCTAATGGGCCAAGCAGTATTTAAATGAATACAATTGGTGTGTTGTTATTTCGGGCATAAGCTAGCAGGCGGCTGGGGTGCTGGGGACGCAGCCCCGGCCGCTCTTATTTCAACAACTCAGGATAGACATGTAGGACTATTTTCTTCAGTGTACAACAAAATCCATGCTAACCAATAATCACTAATGTCCATTCAGATACTGAGATAATATATAACTCTGTGGTTATACTTGTGCCTTTATTTGGGAATATTCACTTCAGTTAAGGTGCCTTTGGAGTCAGTCAGTGTTATAGACAGTGCTGAGGTTCCACATAAAGATACTGGGACTAAACTTGAGTTTTCTATAGAGGCAGTGTGCCTTCTTAGTCCAGAGAGCCTTCTCGAGAGCCCCCAAGAAGTGTATTTGAATAAGTTTCTAGGGGCTGAAGCAGTGGAGGGCACTGGCTGCTCTTAGAGAGGATCTGGGTCAGATTCTTAGAACCCACATGGCATCTCACAACTGTGTATAGTTCTCATTCCCACAGAGAAATACATACAGGTAACACACCAAAGCACATTGCGAAAGAAATGACATTTTCAAAGTATTCCAAGCCTTAAAAAATTCCCATGTTTTTTTTTTTCTACCAGATACAAGACACAGGACTGTTTTGAAAGACAAGTTTAGTACTGTACTTGCTGGTTGTCCCCACATTTCACATAGTTATACAAATTAAGTGTGATTTCCAGCTAACAGAAGTCTTGGGTTGGGTGTTCTAAGGATGAGGCAGTCTGTCATAGGATGAGTTTTGTGACACTGGAGATTCTGTAGGTTCCACCCCTGGAAAATGGCAGTCATACCAGACACAATTACACTTCAGAATGAAAATACTTCCTATAGGTTGTACGGAGCAAAATTGTTTTCTATGTCATTTACACTGCCATTCTTGGCTCTAGTATACAAACTTCTGTATATTTTTGATATGCCATTAATTCCTAAAATATACTATTGGAAAATATCATGTATCAGATGGAAATATCAGAAGGTAACAATGACAATCACATATGAAACAGATCAATCCTAAACAAATGTTCAACTTAATAATTGTAAAAGTTGATTCAATATTGGAATGAGAACTTTCCCCATTTACTAAATTACAATATTATTAACACCAAGAATATAGTTCCTATTCTATCATAGCAGTCTAAACATATGGAAAGTGAAATTTTATGCATACCTATACGAACAGTGCATAATCATTTCAAGATAGGAAAATGTAAGTAATATATGTGTACATTGAATCATAGGAGAATATAGAGTTGAAGGACAGTCCTGCATAGTAGAAACCACAGCAGTAGATACATAAATATTCAACCCTCACAAAGTGATGCTAAAATATGAAAGTCAAAGAAGTTTCATTAGAATGGATTGAAATTTGAATCACATGTATTTAATTTTGTCTACTCTTACACACATAAATACAACATGAAATCGCTATTACTGCTCTTGCCCTCTAAAAAGGTACAATAGCCTTCTGACAGTGTGCCTCTTGGCACCAGTATTTCCAAAAGAAAACTGCCAACTGCTTCTGTGACCCTGAGTCAAAAAGGCAGCTTGCAAGGGAAGCAAGTTTTTGTGCATCTGTAAATTCTGCTATCCAGCAAAATTTATAATCTTGATATTATGCAAGGCATTACATTTCACTGAGCACACCTAATATTTGTTCAAAGTAAACCTTTGTTTGTTGGTGGAGGTCTTTCTGTCTGTATCCCTATATACTGTGATAAAGCATTTTAGATTCAAAGACCTCTCCACCTGCCTCTTGTGACTCGGGTTCCTACAGAAATCCTCCTTGCCAAAGGTTTCTTTTTTTTTTTCAGAAAGGAGACTAGGCACACAGGCCTCACTCAAGAAGCTTTCCTTTACCCATGGAGTCCTCAGGACTCAGAGGATCCACAGCTCTGTCAGTATTCATTCTATGCAGCATTCCGCCCCTGAAAAAGAGAGACAAGCTCAAAGAACTGCACCCACACAGCTGGTAGCAGATTGTCTAGCTTCTGCAAGCCTGAGGAAACAAATGAAGTCTCACCTGTGAAAGTAGATGCCTCTATGATGGCAGATGCTGGATAGGACCTCAATAGTCAGAGGGACAGATAGCTTCTCTCCATATAGTCACAGACACACAGTGACATGTTCATATGCTGACACCTCATCTCTCTTGAGGTCAAGAGGATGCCACAGGGGGAACCATGACACTCTCTGCTGAGGGAGTTGACTTCACCACAGAAAAACACTTCTTCACATCAGAACCATCAGGAACATTTTCACTGTGAAATGAATAGCAGAGGGACATGCTGAAGATCTGGAGGGGATGCTCCTCTTCTGGGGCATTGGATCACAGAGGGAGTCCAGATTGCAGGAGCAGTGGGATGGGTTCTAAGGAGGAGGGACTGAGGATGAGAAGGGAAGATGGAGCTGGAATTTTAATTTCCCTGAAGTAAGTCTTCCCCAAACTTACAGAATGGAAATGACAAGAACACATGTAATATAGAACTGTGACTTAAAACTTTTAGAACGGGAAGCCAAGCTACCCTTCTGAAACCTTGATAAACAGGATAAGGATGTTTCCTTAGCTATATATTGATTTTTTTCTTCTTTTCTGACACAATTTGTAGCAATAAAATTACTCAGATTTGGGACTACATAGGGAAAATTAAAATTCAATAGCAAACTAACAGATAAATAAACAAAGTTCTAAAGCCCCACAGGTCACTTTGCTTGTATTTAGTAGGCCTACTTCACTTGTATGTCCACCACCCTCATTCTGGCACAGTGTAGTCATTCCTTTGACATCGTGAGTATTTTGAGCTTCTCCATTCCACAAGCACATGGCTCAGTTTTGAATCTTAATATAAGTAAGTGGCATTTTTTTTTATAAAATTGGATTGCCCACAACATGAGCTCATGTACTTGAGAGCTGGCCAGTAGAAGAGAGGTCTAACTTTTGTACAACCCAGGCTTATGACCCCACCTAGGGATTTGCACTTGTAACAAACAGCTGAGTTGCAACCAATCACTGTAATAGAGTTTTAGTTACTCAAGGGCAGCCAAAAGTAGTTCACAAATCCTTCATATACAAAAACTTCTTGCTGGGACAGAACACGCAGCTATCTCTGAGCCCCTTATTTTCATTGCTTCCCAGTGTCTGTTTGTAAATGCTTTTGTCCTATTTACAAACAGCCGTCTTCCGTGAATCACCTCTAGTCTGGGAACTCAACAACTAATAAATATTTCTTTGCTCATACAACTCTATGGATTTAATATGTTTAATAATTTTCTTTTAATATTAACTCAAAATTGACAACCGGCTTTATAGCATTCACAAATACCAAAGATACATTAAGAAGTGGAGATTGAAGGGACTGTGCTGTTAAAAATTACATACATCATGGAGCTGGAGAAATGGCTCAGCAATGAAAAGCACCTGGTGCTCTTGCAGGAGACCAAGGTTTGGTAACAGCACCCACATGGTGGCTCAAAATCATAAATTACAAATTACAGGGAATCAGTTGGCTTCTTCAAACCTCCATGAGCACCAGGCTTGCACTTGGCACACACATACATATGACAGCAAAATGTTCCATGGCATCCAGGTTCAATTCCCAGCACCCACATCATATCTCATAATGGTCTGTAACTCCAATTCCAGGGACTCCGATGTCCTCTTCTGATTCTCATAGACACAAACATGGAACTTGTGTGTGTGTGTAAGTTCCATGTGCCTATGAGGCACAAATATATATATGTATATATATATATGCAAAATATTCATACATTTTAATATGCATATATGCTTATACATTGTAAAAACATTCATACATATCAAATAAAAAAGAACACACATCACAAAACTTTATGTGTAACAAGCATGCTGACAGTGGTTAAGTAAAAAAGTACTCAACAGTATCAGCCTTAACAGTGCCTTGTCTGGTAAGACAAGCTTAACGTTGATGTCCTAATTCATTAAATCTAGTTCTGGCATATTTTGTTCTTCAAGCCAGACATTTTGTTGTTCCATTCTTAATAGCAGCAGAAACAAAAAGTCACCCCAGTTCTCTGCATAAATAATGGCAGAGGGTGATACTGTGAGTGCGACCCTGCCTTCTTGTAGTCATTTACCTCAAAATTTAACTGATATTTTTTCCAGAGGTATCTTGCAGATTGTGGACCGAGGAAATGGCTCAGTTGGTAAAGTACTTTTAGAGTAATCATGGGGACCACAGTTGGAATCCCCAGCACCTACATTAGAAGATTTGTGTGCAATATAAGCCTATAACACCAGGTAGTCAGAAATTGGTGGACTTTGGGATCTCACTGGCTAGTCAATCTATGTTAAATGTTGATCTCTAGATTCACTGGATTCCCTATCTTCAATACCATGATGGAGAATAATAGAGAAAAATTCTGAAATTCAACCTATAGCCTCCACAAGCATTTGAACTGGGGAACCTATACACACACACACAACATAAACACACAGATATGCACTTATTAGACCACGGATCTGGATAAGACATGAAGTCATTATTGCATGGTACCCAGCAGTATCTATTCTTGACATAAATAAAGACCTTGACTAGCACTGACTGTAGGGTCAATTTCATCAGTCTGGGCAATGAACTGAACAAAATTTAATGTTAATCAATCATGAAATAACTGTTCAGTTGGCATCAGGAGCTGGAACTATCAGTTAATTTTGTTATCTTCCTCTCTCCCTTGGAAGGCACCTGGTAAGTATATCACAGATCTCTTCACTTGAATAATCCTACCTATTCAGATGGATAATTCTGCCATCTCTCCCCATTTTCTCCTTTCAACATTAATACTTTGTCAACCCAGTTATTAAAGGAATCATATATGTACATACTAGGTATCATATACATAATATATGTAGTATACTTAGTGCACATATTCATACATAAAGTGCATACACACACACGAGTATTGTTTCACCTGTTCTAGCATTGATAGTACATACACAGGGAGTGAGATTAATATACATATCAGTTTTTCAAGGCAAAGTTTATTTATGCAGTCCAGGCTGTCCTGGAACTCGATCTGTAGACCATATGGGCTTCAAACTCAAAGATCCATACCTCCATCTCTTAAGTACTGGGATCTGGTTTTGATGTAACTTTAAAAGACTGCTGGTGCTCTATAAGTAAATTTTCAATTTTATTCTCTTAATAAACCTCAATGTCTTCTTGCCCACTGCATGTTCCTTTAAAGTGTTTTCAGCATTTTAATTGCTGTTCCCATTTACTTCTGCAATTTTTAGTAGAGTGTTCTAATTCTGAATTCATTGTTGTCAATCATTTGTACAATGTGTATTTGGTAAACATAATATCACTTCCTTGTGTTTGTACTCTCAATCCTAGTTTAGCCCAGGAAGTGTGGGCTCCACAACACTGAGCTGTCTCCTCCACACCCACACACAAACTGCACTGTTACTGAGTATACTGACTGTAAATTCAGTATTTGTTATGATTTTATACTTTCATAAAAAGTCTAGTCTACACAATTATTAGATCATTGAAATCAGTAAAAATAAAAGTGTGTGTTGCATGAGTGCTTATGAGTGTGTGCATGCGTGTGTGCATGTGTGTGTGTGTGTGTGTTACTTGGAATGATATAAGCATACCTCTATACTTAGTGAGAGGATTGCCCCTGAGAACAACTGTGTTGTAGAACAATTTCCTCCTCATTAAAACATTCCCTCCAGTGAGAGGGCCACTAGAGACTCTGGAAGTATACACATTTCAGAAATATAGGACAACTCAAACAAACAAGACACAGGAGGGACTCTCCACAGGTTATAGAAGATGTTTTTTAATCTACTAGAGAAAATTCTGATCTGTTGAACTGCCTAAAGAGATTCTCGGAAGTGTTGAGTTGCTCCAAAGTCATGCAGAGATGCAAATATGCAGATTCCTTGAGTCATCACACCTGTGTGAGGATAGACTTCTCCATGAGGCAGATGCATTTGAGTGACGACTACTCCTGTAAGAAACCCTGCAGCCATACTCCTATAAAGAAGACCAATAAAAGTTTACTAGTTTACCAACTTGGACTTTGGCATGATGGCTACTTTTATGTCATGGGTTCCCTTTCTAGGGTGAATAGACCCATGTGTGTCATGTCACCACCAGGAAGTCTCTCACCACAAACTTGTACCCAGCAAAGTTATCTTTCCATTCTTTAGGGCTTCATTATCTCTCTGCTTGGTCTTCACTCTCATAAACTTTACACTTTTCAGTGTCTCTGACTGAAGAAGTTGGATTGTCCAACTTTTACTATGACTATTTTCTGATCCGGACATTTATCTAGAACTTAGATGTCTAGTTCCCATGTCTGAAGGTCCCTGGGATCTTAGTGTCATTTGTTCACACACATTTGATCCTGTTCTGTCATTCTGTACCTGCTGTCCTGACAAACATCAATACCTATGATTTATCAATTCCCTGCCATCAATAGAAGAGTGAGAGCATTCACTTCTGGAAGAATCTAAAAACCAGTATCTCTCTTCATTTTGAACATTGTGTGAGATTCTTCCTAGGTAGATATAATATGTTATGTTTCATCCCAGAAAGGGAACTCATGACAAACCAAAGCAACAATTCTCCAAAAGAGCCCATTTGAAAGAGCCAATACATTTTAGTTGGGGTTGCTTAGGGGGTTGTGGGTGAAGGGATACTTAATAGAGCAGCTGCCTCATTGAAAAGTCTGCCCCAAAACATGGGTGGGAACTGACAGGAGCTTCAACCCTGGTGGTATTGACATTATTTGCAGGCAGCTCAGCTGGTCAGAGAGTCTCCTGTAGGTAGCTAAACTGGGAAGAGTCTCCTCCTCTAGTTCTGGGATCACAAATGTTCTTATATTCACAGAGAGGGACTTAGAGAACCAGGAATGTTAATCACACACGGGTGTCTCCTCTGTGGAGAAGAGCAAATAAAATGCCTTCATTCCATCCAGAAAGCTGAGAGTGGATTTTGTTGTACTTGGTGACCTTTGGGCTCTCTGTGGAGGCAAACCTCACCCCGATTCTCCAGAATAATTAATTATTCCAGACTTGTCCCTCCCTGGACCATTGCCCATCTTTAGGGGAGCTGTCCAATGTACTTCATCCTGCTAACCCCTGTTTCATCATAAGTCTGAGACTACACTAGATTCTAGGTTTTTAGCTATAGAAACCACTCTGATAGCCATATTTTTTTGTAGAAGAATTTCTATGTAGTCATACCTTAAGCTTTATTGTCCACCTACAATAAAATTTATTTGTGGCCTTGAAACCATTTTCCAAATTGTACTGTGCTTTGAATATGCTGGCAATGAACTATAAGGCATTAGACTCCCTGAAGTCTGATCCTAGACAACAATGAGGACCCTAAGAGAGACATGCATACATCTAATCTACATGGGAAGTAGAAAAAGACAAGATCTCCTGAGTAAATTGGGAGCATGGGGACCTTGGGAGAGGGTGAAAGGGGAGGAGACAGGGAGGGGAAAAGAGAAAAATGTAGAGCTCAATACAAATCTATTTAAAAAAGGAAAAGTCAATCTGCGTTATGTTTTAATTCTTATCTCTTCTTATAGTTTTGTTCCCTGCATGATACCTGTTGGGATCCCCTCACTTTCTCAGTCCCCTTCTCCAGCCAAGGAGGTAGAATTGCTGCGTTGCATAAGAACTCTTCTCCACCACATCATATTCACTTACTGGTTCTGTTTTAACTGATGCCTGCCTGTTTTACTTCTACATTTCATCTTATCTCCTCTCTTATGAGATATGCGTATCAGTGTCCACAGATAGGAACAAAAAGATCATGTTCTCCCACTGCCATTATTTTTCTCAATGTGCACAGACTCTAACTGCCTTTGAAATACTTATCCTTATACTCTTATCTTTGCCCTGTCCATTTCACACCTCTCATCCATGGACCCTTATTTTTGAAGTTGATAGAATTTAACATGAAGAACACAAATAATCCAAATGCAGAGAGTGACTCACTGTGGAATTCTGATATATATCACACCCTCTCCCCTCAAGCTGAGGGAACTTCATGGAAGATGGGATGCAAAGGTGGTAAAAGCCAGAGATCAGAGAATAATACTCGGAAACAGTATCGTCTGGATACACAGGCAGTACATTCCTGACATCTCAACAGCGGTGTTTGCTGACAGGAGATCTATCTAGTTACTGGTTCAGCACGGACAGTGAGGGGGTTGCAATGCCCACTTCTAGCTGAGAAGCTACAGACAATTTACTGGGGAAGACAAAGTGAACTTTCTTCAGATGTGAGGTTCCGAATAGGTTGCCTCTGGTATTTCTGGCAATTCTACAGCCATGAGCATGTGTATAATGCTAACTGAATTTAATAGGTTATGTGCATTTACGTAGAGAAGGGAGAGGGTATAAAGATGGTAGGGAGAATTCAAGGGAGGCAGAGAGTAAAGGATGCATTTGAACAAAATACAATGCATTCATGTATGAAGGAAAAGCATAATATAAACGTTCTCCTCCAGCCACCTCTAGTTCTGTTATCTTCACCAAGTACTTAGTCTGCCAGAAACAGTGACTCTTCTAGATGTGCACATACAGCTTCTCCTTGATTTTCAATTATTGCAATTGTAGTTTTTATGAAGGATTTAAATTACTTAATTTTCAATTACATGGTAAAGCTGTAATATATGCTTATAAAAGAGAACACAGAATTTATGTATTTAGTATGCTGAATGGTTTCTTGCATTTTGGTCACACGTATCTAGTTACGTGTGTGTGTTTTTTGGGGGGGAGAGTTTGTCTGTGTGTGAGTGTGTGTTCAGACACATGTGGTGGTCAGAGGAAAACTTGCAGAAGTTGGTTCTCTGTTTCCTTCAGGTGGGCTCCAGGATTTAAGCCAGGTTGTAAGATTTGATAGGAATCATCTTCACCTGCTGAGCCATCTAACTAGTCCTAAATGTTCTTCTGTTTTTCAAAGCCTAAAATCCATATATAATTTATTTATTTTTACTAGAAAGCCATGAATATTTAGGGACTACCAGGAGAAGTGCAAGTTTATTATACCTATAGACTCTAGAGAAAGAGAGTCTATTCATATCATAAGAGTGTCCTTGTATGGAAGTAGCAAAGCGAGGTACACAGTTAAGCAGGAAGGAGAGGAATGAGAATGAATGGAAAGAGGAAGGGATGTTTTTAATATAATTAACTTTATTAATACAAATATGCCCCAATATGTCAAGGCTTCAGACTTGATACATACTTAGGAATACTTGAGGTTAGTAGCAATCTTTTATGTTTATCAAACTATTTTTTAAGCAAAAATCAAAACCATTACATCAAGCATACTGAAGTGATGAGTCTTTCCAAGTAAGATACAAGAATTATCTTCCATACAGAGATGGGAGTGGAAATCCCAGAAAACTTCTGTGTCCTTGGCCTGCATAACTTCACTTTGCCTACTGAACAAAATGTGAGACCCACAGACCTGGTTCTCAACTAGATGGCTTTAGCCAATTCCTTTGTAGTGTTTCCCAGAGGAGTCCCTCAGAAACTAGGAGCCTTTGGATTGATCTATGTCCGAGATGAGGCTGGAAAAAAAAGTTCTCTTCTGTTTTAACTGAGTGACCAGAAGGGCTTCTCACAGCACATGTCCTTGGTAGCTTCCACATCACAAACAAATTGCCACAATTCCTCTAAGTGGCATTTCTCTGACGCTTGCCATGAGATATCTGAAGTATGTTGGCTCACACTTATTCCTTCATGCAATCCAGGTCTTTTGATAAACAGGTAAATAAAAATTAAAGGAAAATGAATATTTAAATGTTGCCGAAGACTAGTGCTTTCAAACTCCCTCAGTCTACCCATGATTCCTATTCAGTAGAACAAAGGGATTCCAGGCAATTGACCGTTAGTAGGCAGTCTCCATAACTCCAGAGTGACCTTAAGGATATTTCTCTATCCAGATTCTCATAGGCAGTTATTAATGTAAATAGCTATCATTTTATAGATATGTAAATACTTGTATACACAAAAGCAGAAGGGGAGTGAAGGAAGGAGACTAGCAGGAAAAAGAAAGTGACTGGGGACAAAAGGATATTATGGCTAAATTACACAGAATTCTCTATGAAAACTAAATAAATGAGGGCTGAGCATGTGGCTCAGTTGGTAGAGTGTTTGTTTTCCTACTATGCTCAAAGCCCAGAGTTCAATCCCACTGGGCATGGAGACTCATCACTCTCGACATATTGGCCAGAGGATCAATGTCATCCTCAGTCACATAACAAGTATGAGTCCAGCCTACAATAAGTGAAACCTAGCCTCTAAAGTAAATAGATAAATAAAATAATAAAGAAATGGAAAGACTAATTACTCTGATTTCTTTAAATTGGTGTTGTATTGGCTAGTTTCATGTAATTTGACAGAATCTAGAATCATTTGGGAAGACATAACCTCATTTAAAAAATATCAGTGTAGGCAGAGTTTTTCGTTGGGATCTTGACCATCTCTGTTTCACCAGTCACTTCTGAAATAGGCACTCAAAGACTTATTAACTGGATATGCTCAGGCTTATTACTAAGTAGCTCTTACAACTTAAATTAATTCATTTCTATCAATCTATGTTCTGACCAAGGCTCATGGCTTTAACCTCTTCTGCATATCCTGATTTCTTCCTGTATGGCTGGTGAGTCCTCTGACTCCACTCTTCTTATTCCCAGCATTCTCTCTGCTCTGAAAACCATGCCTAGCCATCAGCCAATTAACATTTTATTAACAATGAGAGCCATACATATTTACAGTGTACAAAGTTTGTTCCAAAGCATAAGACTGGCCTGTAGACAGGCTATGGCACATTTTCTTTTATTTTTATTTATTTATTTTTTTATTATATTTTTTATTAAAGATTTCTGTCTCTTCCCCACCTCCGCCTCCCCTTTCCCTCCCCCTCCCCCAATCAAGTACCCCTCCCTCGTAAGCCCAAAGAGCAGTCAGGGTTCCCTGCCCTGTGGGAAGTCCAAGGACCACCCACCTCCATCCAGGTCTAGTACGGTGATCATCCAAACTGCCTAGGTTCCCACAAAGCCAATAGGTGCAGTAGGATCAAAAACCCATTGCTATTGTTCTTGAGGTCCCAGTAGTCCTCATTGTCCGCTATGTTCAGCGAGACCAGTTTTATCCCAGGCTTTTTCAGACCCGGGCCAGCTGGCCTTGGTGAGTTCCCGATAGAACATCCCCATTGTCTCAGTGTGTGGGTGCACCCCTCGCGGTCCTGAGTTCCAAACCATGAAAGCCAGAAGGTCCTGGATAGAGGCACTGCAGAAGCTAAGAGACCACATTTTCTTGACTAACTATTGGTGATGGAGGACCCAGCTACCTGTGGGCAGTGTCATTCCTGTATATGTGGTCCTGGATGCAGTAAGAAAGCAAGTTGAGCAAGTCATGGGGACCAAGGCAGTAAGCAGCACTCCTCCATGGCACTTGCTCCATTTCCTGCCTCCAGGTTCCTGTCAGACTTGAGTTCCTGCTATCACTTTCTTTCAGTGTTGGATTTACATGAAAGTGTAAAATTCAATAAATGTTTTCCTCCCAAGGTTGATTTCTATTATTTTATTTATTTATTTTGGTCATGGTGTTTTATCACAACAATAGAAATTCTGACTAATACAAGTGTCTACATGTGCTAAAATATCACACTGAACTCCATAAATATATAAAATTTTACATAAGAAATTTAATTTAATTTAAATGAGAAAGTAAGGAAGGAAAGAATGGATATAAGGGAGAGAAATGGGTAGAGAAAGAAAGGAAGAAAGGCAGGGAGGAAAAAAGAGAGGGAGGGACAGAGGGAAGAAGGAGGGAGGGAGGAAGAGAGAGACAGGTAGGGAAAGAAAGAGGGAAGGAGGAAGAAGGGAGGAAAGACACTTCCTGTTTCTTACACTTATGAGGTTGGAGAGTTACTTTGGCAAGAGTTCTCCTGGTTATCAATAGCACAAGCCTGGATCCTCTGGAAACTACGTTGCCCAGAATGCAATTCGCCAATGCCATTAAAAGGCTCCTAGGCCAACGTCTCTGCGTCCATCCCTTCACCAGGGAACTTGCTGCACTACTCCGGGAACGGTAGTTCAGAAGGCTGTGTTCATCCTCATGTTACCACACTGCTCGTGCTAGCTGTGCGGGTTTGGGTTCCAGCGGAGCGTTGTCCCCGCTCCCTTCGGGCTGGACTGAGGTGTTGCGTTGGTTTCGCTGTTCCCGCTGCACCAGCGGAATCCGATGGCGGTGGCCACCCGCAGCGACCCAGCTCATGTGAGTGCTGTGTCGCTTGTGCTTCCCTTCACCCTAAAGCTTAGTGCAGGGCCATCAGCAGAGTAGAAATCTCTGTGTTCAAAACAGTGCCATACCTACAGATGGGCTCTCATTTCCGAATCCAGAATCAGGCTGTGGGAGCGTGCTGAGCTGGGTGCTATCACAGCCAGGAGCTGGTGGCCGGTGTTGAACTCAGCACACAGTCCCATTTCGGCTTATTTGAAGTTTTCTATGCTTTCTATCTGGAGGTAGAACCGTTTGGAAAAGGGTCAGGTGAAGCCCAGGAAAAGTTGAACTGTGTGCAAATTGTCATGTAAGAACGAACACTGGGGATTTGAGGGCCGAGGTCCATCATTGAGTTCTTCCCAGGTCACCTGGCTCAAGGGCTGAGCAGAGAAGGCAGAGAAATGAGGAGGCGTGTGCACTTGGAGCCCCAACCATGGGTAATGGCTTCTCACGACCTACCTTTTCTCAGAAGTTCGCGTGACCATTCTAGGACGTCACTGGGGCTGGTCCCATTCTTTACCCTAGGGATTGTGTGTTCTGGAATCTGTGACCAAACTTGGCTTGCTGCAGACCCGGACAGATAGTCGGGGGGGGGGGGGGGCGAGGTATATGGAGTGGTTATTGTGTGCTGGAAACCAGAGCAAATGAGGTGTGGAAGTGTTACCTCTTAGATAATTTCTTATGGGTGTATTATGATTGTTGGCCATTATGGAACAGAAATTGATCTACAAAATCTCTTAGTCCCTTAACGATGCCAGTGAATGAGCAAAACAGTACAGTGACAGAGCAACACCATGACAGTGGTGATGCTAGGGGACTGTTGACATTCCTGCTGTCTGTAGAAGGCAGGGGGAGAGGATCATCACTTCCTCATCTGGCCTGGGAGCCTGCCATGGCTGATCCACTCTCCCCACATCTGTCGGTGGTCTTGAGGAGTGACAGAGCAGTGCTTCTCAACCTGTGGCTGGCAACCCACGAGGAGGGTGGGATGCCCTTTGCTCAGAGGGCACCTAAGAGCATAAGAAAACAGATGTGGTTACAATTTATAACAGAAGCAAAACTACAGTTATGAATTAGTAATGAAAAACGAAAATCACTTTATGGTTGGGGAGTCACCACAACATGAAGAACTATATTACAGGGCTGCAGCATTAGGAATCTAGTGGAATTCTGTAGTCACCCTTAGTGTGTTTGAGGAGGTTCAGGTAGGTCATACTTTTAGGGGCATAGGCATTAATCGGAAAGAGTCACAGGGTCTCATGTAGAAGGACATTGTGACAGGCCACTGAATGGGGTCAGGAGAAGAGAAAGGCAGTGACTATAGAGAGGGTACATCGGGCTCGATATAGTTGAAGATGATGTGTGTTGAGATCTGCAGGTTTTCCTGGCTGGCTAAAGTTGAACTGTGGAAGTCAAGCAATCTACTGTGATTCCTGTAGAATCACATGGGGTGTTCCCAACCCCATGACTTCATGTAATGGAGTATAATCCTAAGTGTCAGGTATTAATAGGCTAGAAACTTATCTGGCTGAAGTGTTTAGAATCTTTGAGGAGTGATTAGAATAAAATTAACTCATTAAGGTTGTCCTCCTCACCGTGGCTGAATTCAGATGTCTTTATAGAAGAGGTCACACACACATGGCCTCCTTACTTCTTATCTCATCATATGCTACTCTCCTGCCTCAGGACCCTGCCTGCAGCATGAAGGCTATCACCAAAAAGACCTCGCACCTTGCACCTCAGTTACAAAGCAAAACATATGTCTTTCCTTTATAAAGGAGCTTGCCTTATATGTGTTGTTATGTTAATGAAAATAGACTAACCCAGAGAACTTGAGAACAGAACTAGGGCTGCCTCTGACAGTGTGGACCATCAGGGATCCTGTATCCAGCTGCCAAGGACCCTTTGTGCTGTAACACAGTGCAGGTTAGGAATTACATGTCTGTGGAGATGAAGCTGAAACCAGTCACCCTTCCTCAGAATTCCTAGGGAGAGGACCTTGTGGCCACGTGTGTATAATAGGGCTGTGAGGTGGGAGAAGATGAGAAGGGACAGTAGATCACAATGAGGACAGCTTTAGTTGGGATTTCAAGGGAAAGAGGAGCTTCCTTTTAAGACATAGGGAAGGACATTATGAAGAGATGGTTCAAGGTAATGAAGTAGAAGTTCCAGCTACGCTGCATAGCATTATGGGGACAAGCCTGCAGAGAAATCCTCTGGAATAAGGTCATCTCTGAGTTACAAATTCTGAAGAGCTGGCAGGAAATTCCACACCATTTAAGTACCTAGGTGCCAAGTCCTCAGTTGGATAATAAGTTTATCTTGCAGCTTTGAGAGGGAGAGGCTGTGATTCCATGGCACAGTAGAGCTGTTTAACTGTGTCCCAGAGAGACAGAAGGAACCCTTCCATGAGTAAGCTGGCGGCAGAGAGGCATTTGAAGGGTCTGTGTTCTGATTTACTGGATGTCATGTTCTGAGTGATGAAGAGCAACAGAAAGAAGCCCCTGGAAAGGGATCGAGGTGGAGGTAGAAGTGGGAAGGAGGGCTTCTGAGAAGTATGGTAAAGAGTGAAATAATACATTGGAGGTGGGGGGTATGGATCCATGGCTGTAGCCTTGAAAACTATAGAATGATCGATAAGCTCCAAACTTCTTTTGTCAGAAAGGCACAACTTTGAAAAGCCTTGGAAACTGACTGTGGGCTATATAAACCATGACCAGATTTGAAATGTCATCCCATGTTGTCTTTCCCACAGTTGGTGCTTTCAGAGGACACAGTGATGGATGGAACCATCATGCGCATGGGCCGTGTTATCACCAATTATTTCCTCTATGGTTGGGATTACAAAAGGGGCAGAATTACTTGTAGGGAGGGAACGATAACTTGGGATTCTAAGAGAGCTGATAATGGAAACGTCTGTTCTCATTGTGGCAGGACTTTGTGACTTTTGAGGATGTGGCCATCTTCTTCTCCAAGGAAGAGTGGAGGCTCCTCGATGAGGCTCAGAGGCAGCTGTACCTTCGTGTGATGCTAGAGAACTTTGCACTTGTAACTTCATTGGGTAAGGCCCCATACCCAGCCCATGCATGAATTCGCCAGTATCAATTTTTTCCAGTACAGATAGCTTTGCCATTTTCAGAGCAAGATTTTTGGTTCTGTTAACTTCTCTACTATCTTCTCATATTTGGAGGGACTAGCCATGTGCACTGTTCCAAACATTGCCTTAAGAGTCTGGGCATCAGGTACCCTGTATCAGTAAAATAAGTCTCATGTTTATCTACTTCCTTTTATGGTTATTGTAACCTAAATATGTCAGGCTTTGTTTCTCAATTTCTGTGCCTCTTTTTAAACGATAGCTCGTCTTGACTGCCAGAGTCAGAAATGACCAGCAGTGTCCTGATCAATATTTATTTATACAGGACTATGAGGTGCTGCCAAAATCCTCCTTCAAGGATGTTACATCCTGGGCATGTAGTATGCTGAGTCTCTTGGACCGGTGTTGGAGGCTCATCTGCTTTGCCTTGTGTTTCTCTTAGAACTTGCTTCATGTGGGTTCCATGCAGATGCATGACAAGAAACATGGAGATAGCCCTGGATGCTTTACAGTGTAGTTCGGTCCCAGAGGACAGTTGCCCCTGATGAGTTTCCCAGTGAGAGGAGGAGACTTGTTACCTGTTGCCCTGTACTGCCTCCTCTGTGACATTTTCCAGTACTGATACACATGCCCTGTAAAGTGTCCATAGATGGTTCAATATTCCTTAAACACGTCTGACATCTCCTCAATCTTCAGTACATAATTCCAATGTCCCCAAACAATAAGGTCTTACTGAATGCTGTTGACTAAGGAATACGTTGCCTCTCCTGTTTGTGATAGAATTCAGTCTTGTGTCCTTTGTCTCACAAGGTTTCCATATTTTGTGGTACCTAACAGTCCCTGGCAGCCCCTTCCTCACCTCACTCACATCAAACTCTCTCTTCCTCATATCAGTATGCCATGCCCTCATGCCTTGCTTCTATCCACATTTTTAAAGATATCCAAAAATCAAGCTGTAGATATATTCCTCAGTTGATGAGGGAAAGCCCCAGGACAGTGGCCCTCTACATTCCTAATACTGTGACCCTTTAATACAGTTCCTCATGTTGTAGTGACCACCCCAACCATAAGATTATTTCATTGCTACTTCAAAATTGTGATTTTGCTGCTGTTATGAATCATAATGTCAATATCTGATACGCCATCCCCAAAGGAGTCGCAACTCACAGGTTAAGATATCGTGTGCTGTGGTGATTCCTGGCACCCTGAAAATCTAAAAAATAAGAATTAGAAAAATAAATTCACTTTACCTGTTGGGTTATGGGTGTAGTTTAGTTTTAAAAGCTACAAGCTTAACTTTATAAGCATACTTGCTTAGCATGTATGAAGCTGTGTGTTTGATCACTAATATCATATACAAGGGCAAGGTGGTGCACACCTGTGGAGACTGGAGGATAAAAAATTCAAGGTAATCCATAGCTACATGATGTGTTTGAGGCGAACTTGGGATACATGAGAACATATGAGAAAAATAAAATAAAGAGTAATAAAATATACAGATAATTTTCCAAAAATATTTTAAAAACATGAATAATACATGTTTTCCACAATAAAATTATTTCATAATAATTTCTGTTTTCAGATCGCTGGCAAGGAATGGAGAATGGAAAGCTACCTCTTGATCGAGTTTCTGTTAAAGGATTATCACTGGTCAGGACCTCAAAAGCAAGTCCAGCTAACCAGGAGTCTCACCCACATGACATATATTTGCCAGTCTTGAAAGGCATTTTGAACCTGGTCAATCAACTTAGGCAGAAATCACATTTGATCAGTATGTGTTTAAACCTTCCCCAGGACCAGAATCATCCCAAGTCAGAAAATACCTTGAAAAGATACTCACATATTGCCTCACTGGTGAAGAACTCCAGAATTCATGTGTCACAAAAGCCCTTTCCCTCTGCAGAAGTTGAAAAGAACTTCCCAGATGCACTGGACATTATCCCTCCACAGACCGTTTTCATTTGTGAGCAAGCGAACCTAGTCACTGAATGTAGAGAGGGCTTTCAAACTAGAATAGGGTGTTCCACGAGGGGTGAACATAGAGAATCCACCAGCCGTGAACACACTCAGGATTACCACCCAAGAGCCAGTCCTGGAAAAAGACTTTCTGAGTCTACTAAATGTGGGAAGGTCCACTGCCGCAAAAACTCTTTCATTCATCCCTCAGAAGTCCATGGTAGAGAAAAGTCTTACAAATGCAATGAATGTGGAAAATCTTTTCGACAGACCTCCCACTTAAATAACCACCTCAGAATCCACACGGGTGAAAAGCCCTATGAATGTGCTGAGTGTGGAAAATCATTTACCCAAAGAGATACCCTCATAAAACACTACAGAGTCCACACGGGAGAAAAACCCTATGTGTGTGATGAGTGTGGAAAATCCTTCAGGCAAATTTCAAACCTTACTGAACACCGCAGAATCCACACTGGAGAAAGACCTTATGAGTGTGATGAATGTGGGAAATCCTTCGGATGTAAATCAACTCTTGTTCGGCACCGGAGAACTCATGCAACCGAAAAGCGTTGTGCATGTGATGAATGTGGGAAATTTTTCACACACAGCCGTAATCTGCTTGAACACCGGAAGATTCACACTGGAGCAAGGCCTTCTGGGTGTGATGAGAATGGGAAATCCTTTAGCCAAAGAGACAAGCCCAACAAACACCACAAAACTCATAGTGCAGAAAAGCATCATGTGTGTGGCGATTGTGGGAAAGCATTCATTTACAAATCTAGGCTTGTTCGACACCAGAGATCTCACACTGGGGAGAAACCGTTCGAGTGCAAAGAATGTGGGAAATTTTTTCAAGAAAGCAATGGTCTTATGCAACACCAGAAACTTCATACTGGATTAAAGCCTTTTAAGTGTGGCCAGTGTGGTAAGTCTTTTGTCCAAAAATGTCACCTCTTTCAACACCACGTAATTCACACAGGAGAAAGGCCATACGAATGTGGGAAATGTGGGAAATCTTTTCCTCAGCAGTCTAGCTTCTTACTCCACCGAAAAGTCTCACACCATGGAGAGGCTTCATGAAAATAACATGCAGAAGTAGTTTCAGCCCAAGATCTAATATCCTTTAGTTCTTGGAAGTTTCTACTGTGCTCAAGAAGATACAGACCTGCAGCAAATGTTCTCGTTTTTGTTTCTTGTATTTTTTTTCAGTATTAACTTTATAATATGGAACTACTTGCCTGAAGTTGAAACTTATATTTTCAAATATCCAGGGGGCTTTTATTCCTTGTGAGTTCAGGCATGGGTGGGGTTTACAGGAACTGCTCCATACATGCTAATGTGATTCGGATCCTTGTCTGGTCTGAGCTATACTCAAGCCATTTTCTCTGATAGAAACCATCTTCCTCTATCAGCTTGCTCACTGTGCATTGGTCTCCTCACCATGCAAAGGAAAGGTGAACATCTGCTAGTTCCCTGGAGGAAATCGTGAGCAAAGCCTTAAGGGAGAATCGTTTTTGTTTTGCTTTGTTTTTTTCTCACTGGTTGAAACATACATCTGTCATGAGTTTTTTTTACCAGGGGGAACTAGTCTTCAATCTGTTGGGATTTTCCAGCATTGTCTTTCCTGCATAGAAATTGTTGTCTCATACTGATACTGTGGTTAATTTGGCCAGCCCTCCATTTACCAACTTGCGACTACCATTCTCTAGTCTCTGTATTAATAAACATGTTTACTGTTGGGTCTGCCTGTAGTCTTTGGGATTCTTTTGAAAATTCTCTGTGGGAGGAGACAAACTTGAACTCTGCATGGATCCACAGCTGTTGTGGGGATCTCATTTTGTCTTGTAGGTACAGCAGATTCAAAAGTATTTCTCATTTCTTTCTTCATCTAGTTCTCTGTCTAAGACCTGGGCATGTAGGTTTTTGTGGTCTAAATTTGTGGCCTCCGTGCTTTCATGTTGGTGAAACCGGGATCACTGAAAAGAGTTTCTCTTGTTTCTGCCCTTCTAGTGATAGCATGAATTTGTTCATCTGTGACACTGCTGTCACATGACCTGTCTAGAAATTCACTTATGATGGTTTTATTCAGGCTTGGTAAGAACCAGATGTGATCCCTAATTGGAAATATAATACTGGGTGTGATAAACAGGAAATGGAAAAGCGTTACAGCAAAACAAGTGAACTCTGACGATTGCAAACATTCCTCACAAGTCTAGTGACCAAGCCTTCATTTATTTCTACAACCTCCTTGTACTGTTTAGGGATACATATATAGCTTTGCTGGGTGACTGTTAACTGTCAGATTGAAACATTCCATCCATATGCTGGGAGGAAGCTGAGACAAGTCAAAACAGCTTCAGGAAATTTTTGACACTGAGCAGATTCCCTAGGCGCCTTCTTCCTAAGTGTAAACAGGCCAGGCTGCAAAGAAGATTGAGCCCAAACTAGCTGCCAAGAAGAAGCAGAATCCAGCCCAGCTGCCTGGGAGAAGTTTAGACCAACTGAGTCACTCGGAAAGGACAGTTGGAAAGAAAGATCAACACAGGACCCTCAAGGCCAAGTTCTCAGCACAAAGGAAATGTATTCGCCCCAGAAGGACAGAAGGCAGGGAATAAGAAACAAACGTGAGACAGAATGAAAGCGGACAGGGATATTTGTGACTTATATACTTTGATAGCTGGACCTTGGTAGTCCACCTCAAAAGGAGGAAGTGACCAAATACAAGAATAGACCCTGCGGGCAAGCTTTAAGAATGCAATCTGATGGCTTTTAGCAAGGTAGAGGGAATGAGAGAGAGGAGCAAGGCCTGCTAGAGCCATCTTCTTCATGCTCACCATGCTCAAGCTGGCCATAGTTCCTTCCACACTCAACCTGTTGAGTTGCCTTTTGCTGTTGGTATTTGTTATTACTTTTGTTGCTTTGTTTGACTTGGGGTTTTGCTATGTAGCCAGGCTGGCCCAAAACTAATGATTCTCTTGCCTACCGGTTACTGGAATCACATGTCGTACATCATCATCTTGAGGGGACAACTTTAGCTATTTGTTTCGTCCAGAGATGGACCGATGCTGAATACACAAATGCAGAGAAACAGCGCTTTCCCAAACTAAAAGTTTCAGAATTGCTTAAACTCTGTTCAGCTTTGTCTTTCGGCAGTTGTGGACTGTGGCTACATCTCACCTTAGTTTATGACTAAGATGGTGGCTACAGCTGACCACTTCTGCAGGTGCCAGGCGGGATCTGTTTGCAAAGGTCTTTGCTCTCAGAAAAGAGGGAGTTGTGCTGAACTTGGGGGCCTCACACTTATCTTGCTTTCTAGAAATGCATCTATGCGCCTTGTGATATCCAGGACAATCAGCTAACTCCCTAGCTTCTGGATGTATATTTGAGGTTTAAGAAGCCATGTGTAATCTGTAATGTATCCGCTGAGGGGCTCACAGCCGGGTCTGGAGGCTAGACATTGGCTTCCATCAGGATGTCTGTCCAGCATCTGGGCACAAAGTGAAGAAGTTTCTGCTCCCTCAGGCCCTGCTATTCCAGCCAAACACAGCCCTTTGCCCTCCAGTGTAGCTTACTTACAGCCCTTTGGGGTATTCTGTTGGCACCCTGGTTGGAAAACACTGGAGTGCCCAAAGACTACGAAGTAGGAAAACAGAACAGAAAACAAATAGCTGGAAAAGCCTTGTTTGCTTCCATCCGTGCCGACATTTCCCAGCATCCCGCTTAGCCTTTGTTCCAGGTGATGGGGGGGTCCACAGCTTTCACACGCACAACTGAAGAAACTACGTTACCCAGAATGCGCTAGTCACAGGGAGAGGAAAGCTGAACCAATGAGCATTTGGAACGGTACCATTTTCGGGTTCTTACTGGTAGGATGGGGCGGGACTTCCGGCTGCTCTCTGTGGCGCTCATTTTAGCGGTTTTTGGGTCCGTTATAGCTGACCGTGTGCAGGACCCCTTTGTCCAGAGATAGGGGTCGAAGAGTCTGAAGGAGCGGTTCTAGAGGTAGTATTCATCGCACATCGGGCGCTGGTGGCGACAGCTTTGCCCAGGTCCCCGTCCCCATCTCCCTGCGGTCTGTGCTTGCCTAGTTGGATGGCTGCGCACAGGCACCAGGCTTAGGTAAGTGCTGCGACATCTGAGGCTCCCTTGCTCTCACCTCTTATCTTGTAAAGTCTGAATGTAGGAGTCCACTTAAGTCGCTTCGCCCTAAATCCTTGTTCGTGATTCGGGGTTCTTATGTGCCAAACCACTGTGATTAGACGTGGCAGAGTGTGTGAAAGCCAGGGCTCCAGGGTGTGGAATTTCTTGGACCGATGTTGAAACCTGGAATATTTAAGCTGTAATAGTAAGATGAAGAGGTTTATCCTTATCCCTACGACATAAGAATTCTTGTACAGAGAAAAGACAAAATCACACAGACTTGAGTGTGGGTTTTCGGTTTTCCAAAAAGCTGCTCACTGTGTGGGTTGGGTCATTAGGGCCCCACAGGTAACAGATGTATCGAAGACATCCCCCTGGTCATTTTGTTCCTTGCTGGGAGAGTGTATAGGAAGACCCAATGGTTTGGATCCTTACCATTGTTCATGATATCTCTCTTCTCACAGGTATCCATTACTGCAGAATTGGATATGGCCCTTATGCAGGTGAGGAGAGTATGTTTCAGACTGTCATTTCTCATGACCATTTCTTGGGTCAAAGGAACCTTAACAAACCCAAGCACAGGGTCCTGATTCAGTGTTGGGGGTTCTTTGGAGTTGTTCCCAATGGTAACAAACAATAGAATGAGATTGAGCCAGGCATTGGAATGTGTCAACGCTTGGAGATCATTCATAGATTCCCCCACCCCAAGTGTTTTTTCTATGGGAACTGAATGAAAGCAGCAGGGTAGGATTCAGACGTAGAATGAATTTCAGTATCTGCTTTAGAGTGATGAGAGCAAGGGGACATTTAGAAACAGGGATGGGGCGGGAAGGGAGGTGATCTGATGTTAGTCACATCAGCCTCCATGTTTCGGTAGTATGGAGAACCCAGTTGTTGTGAGGGAGACAATAAGATGCCCATGGAGGATGCTGCTCTAGTAGTCCAGGTGAGCGTTAATAGTAACTAGACCAGAATGAAGGTAGAGGAAGTGGTAGGAGTCTAGATTAGTTTTGAAATTAGTGCTGCGTAGGGTCTCAGATTTTAAAGAAGGGAAGGTAATAGTCAAATATTGGTTCAAGCTCTAGAACAGTGGTTCTCAACCTTACTAATGCTGTGGTCCTTTGATACAGTCCCTCATGTTATGGTGACACCCAACCATAAAATTACTTTCAATGCTACTTTGTAAGTGTAATTTTGCTACTGCTATGAGTCGTAATTTGAAGTTGTATGTTTTCCGATGGTCTTAGGGGACCCCTGTGAAAGGACTGTTCAGTCCCCAAAAGGGTCGCAATCCACAAGTTGAGAACTGCTGATCTAGGACTTTAGATCTGGAAGGATGAAAACTTGGTCAGATGGTATATAAAGCTGGGATTTAGGCTCATTTTCATTGAGAATATTTTAATTAATTGCTTTTTGCTACTTCTAAGTTATTTCAAAGATCAATAAAGGAAGATATCATGTGGGTGGATGACATTATAGATCTGGAATTTGGGAAGTAGCTTAAGATGGATACATCCAAAAAAGCACTGGTCAGTATTTAGCCGCAGAGGTGGTTGTTTATTGTAATTAGGAGTGGTTCTGTTTCTCATAGTTGGTAATGATAGCTCAGGAAAGGTAGGGCTGTGAATGAGTCTCAGATACCTAGGTAGAAGTGATAGACATTAGAAACACAATCTTGAGAGAAGTGGAGATAAGGAGTATGGTCAAAGTCTCTAAGGCATAAAGCAGTAAGTTAGTCACAGTGTCAGCAACACTAAGTAGAAGGTGGCCTGAAGCCAGAAGGGTTTTATCTCCTCAAAATTTAGTTGTTGAATCCTAATCTGTGTGTGTGGCCTTCGAGAGGTAATTAGATCAGGAGGATAGATGCCTTTTATGTAGGATTAGTGAATGTCTTTATAAAAACATGCCAGGAAACTAGCTAATGTTCTTTCCCACCATTTGAAAATATCAGTGGAAATCAGTGGTCTATAACCATGGAACAAAGCCTTCACCAGAAACTGCCAATAACTGCTCCTTGATATCAAACATCAAGCCTTCAGATCAGTGAGAAATACATTTGTGTTGTTTTAGTAAGCCACCCAGTGGATAGTGTTGATAGAGCACCCAAACCCAGGCACCATGAGTAGTGCCTATTCATCATCCTATAAGCTTAATGCGATTTTGTTGTGGTCCTCTATGTCTATGGAATTTCATTCAGGAAGACAGGTAATTTTAGGGACACAAATCTGCATCTGTGACTTAATGAATATGGAATAGAGAGTCAGTGACGTTTTGAACCACTTATTAGAACTGATTAAGAACAAAAGTAAGGCTGTGATTGTCTAGGGGATGTGAAGATCAGCAGAAGACAGTGGTATGCGAGACTGCAAGTGGTCCCAGGTAGCGATGATTGAAGCAAAGAACAGATGGGTCTTTGGAGCAGGATGCTGGATTGCTTATGACAGTCCGGACAATTGTCGGTATCAGGGCGAAGGGTGAATTTACATCTGATTGTATCTAAGAGGGACCATCAGGAGGACCCCTGAGAAACTGTTTGACGAGAACAAATATATCCCTACATGCTAGTTTAGATGGTATCATTGTGTGTCTTTTGCTGGAACTATTGGGCTGTTACGGCTACCAATGGCATTGGGATCTGCTGATGCTTTGAGGTAGGAGTGTGGGGAGGAGGGAGGACAGAGAATGGGTAAATTATTGGGTATTCTTGGCACATGGGGTAAAGCTGACTGTGGAATGACTTGTCCCTGTTCTAGCAGGGCTGTGTGAGCTTTGAGGATGTGGCCATTTGCTTCTCACATGAAGAGTGGAGACTCCTTGACAAGACTCAGAGGCTCCTGTATCTCAGTGTTACATTGCAGAACTTTGCACTTATAAACTCCTTGGGTAAGGCTTTTACATTCCCCTAGTATCCTGAGACCCTCTGCCCTGTTGCCCTAGAGACAGACTCCTCCTTCCCACAGCCAGACCTGAACAGCTGCTAATTACTGCATATTCTGGGTATATAAGCTGTGCATGGGAGCATTGAGCTATGCCTAATATCCGCAGTAGATCACTCCCTATGTAACCCTAACACCTGCTTCTTACTGAGTTATGGGAGTGGCATCCTGTGGTCATCCTAATTAATGAGTGTCATCTTGCTTGTCTTGCCTCTGGCTGTGCCTAAGGACTTGGCATCACAAGTCCTTCCCCTTGACTAACTGGCTTTTCTCAGGCTGCCTTTGGCAGGCTGCTGTTCTGGGACCATGGACCGTTCTTACTGGATCCTTCATTTTCAGTATTCAAAAGCTAGCGTTTCCTTTCCTGAGATCTGTGGTGATCTCTTGTGAGATACTGTATCACTGCTAGCCATTTGTTATGTCTGTTCTTTCCTCTGGACCATGTTTCATATGGTCACATGGAGGAATGTTCTTTTGAAAAGTCAACATGGAGTTTTCCTTCATAGGAGGCCCGAGTGTGGTAAGTGACAGCTAAAGGAAGGTACACTTCCAGGCTGTCTTCAAAAATATCCTGTATCCACCATGGTTCAGGTGCAAGTGCTACCACCAAGCCTCGTTTTCATAGTTTCTTCCCCAGGCATGGTGGGTTTGGGCTTTGGTTGTTTTGTTTTTTCTAACTTCTTGTTTTCTCTATGATCGCTGGCCCCTGGGTGCACCGCGTGGCCTCCATTCATGCCCTGTTCCTGTGTACTGGGCTATCCCTCTGCTGATTCCACCATGACCTCCACATAAAGCTGAGCGCACGCTCTTCATTTCTGATTGGCACGAGTTCTCCAGTCTTGCAAGCAGCCTGCCTTCTGCAGCACTTAGACTTAACACGAGCAGATGAATATCCTGCTGCAATCTGAGCAGGAAGTCCTAGGGCTTCGGAGGCTACTCTGTGATGAGTCTGGCTACTGTTATAGTAGCTTAAGGCAATGGGTAGAAGATTTAGACATCTTTCCCTTGTAGTTCATACCATCTTGGTGGCCTTCATTTAGTCAGGCCTTCCCAATTCTGTTGTCTTTAGTGACCTGATGTGGTAATGCAGCTCCTCCCTTAAGCCACCCCTATAGTTAGTTCCCTTGTCCTCGGGAGAAGCTTTGTTTAGCGTCTATGGATGATGGGGCTTCCTCCTCCGAGCATAGTCAACATGCATTTCAGCAGTATTCTCTTTCAGGTTGTGGTCATAAAACAGAAGCTGAAGAGCAAAGAGTTTCTACACGAGCATCCCAGGCTTGGAGATCAGAGACAGCTCCATCTGCACTGAAAGCTCACCTCTGTGAAAAGTGTGTCCCAATTCTTCAAGACATTTTGCACCTACCAGATCTACCTGGGCAGAAACATAGTGTAGAGGTATCTTCAAAATGTGATCAGCACCAAAAACATACTAGTACAGAAAATCCCTTGAAGAAGAATGCTGACAAGGCCTCGTACTTGAAACGATGCCTGTTCCATATGTCAGCCAAGTCCTTCCCCAATTGGGATGTTGAGAAGGACCTGCCAGACATACTGAGCCTTCTGAAGTCCCAGGTCCTTCCCAACAGTAAGAAGCCCAGCGAAAGCACTGAGGGTGGGAAAGAAACTCACAGTCATGAGAGTCACAGGTCAGGAGACTGTGGGAAGCCTTCCAGTCAAAAGCAAGCAGTCGTTGACCAGCCAAAAGCCTCTTATGGGAAAAAGCTTTATGAGTGCAGCAAATGTGGGAAAACATTCCGTGGCAAGTACTCACTTGACCAGCACCAGAGAGTCCACACTGGAGAAAGGCCTTGGGAGTGCAGGGATTGTGGGAAGCTCTTTAGCCAAACCTCCCACCTGAATGATCACCGTAGGATACACACTGGAGAAAGGCCTTATGAGTGCAGTGAATGCGGAAAATTATTTAGACAGAACTCCAGTCTTGTTGACCACCAGAAAACTCATACTGGAGCAAGACCTTATGAGTGTAGCCAGTGTGGAAAATCCTTTAGTCAAAAGGCCACACTTGTTAAACACCAGAGAGTTCACACTGGAGAAAGGCCTTACAAGTGTAGTGAGTGTGGGAATTCCTTTAGTCAAAGTGCCATTCTTAACCAACACCGGAGAATTCACACTGGAGCAAAGCCGTATGAATGTAACGAGTGTGGGAAATCCTTTAGCCAAAAAGCTACCCTTATTAAACACCAGAGAGTTCACACTGGAGAAAGGCCTTACAAGTGTACTGAATGTGGGAAATCCTTCAGTCAAAGCTCCATCCTTATTCAACACCGGAGAATTCACACAGGGGCAAGGCCCTATGAGTGTGGCCAGTGTGGAAAGTCTTTTAGCCAGAAGTCTGGTCTCATGCAGCATCAGGTAGTTCACACTGGAGAAAGGCCTTACGAATGTGACACATGTGGCAATTCCTTTAGCCAGTGCTCTAGCCTCATTCATCACCAAAAATGTCACGGTGCGTCAGAAACCTCATGAAAGTAGCAGATGTGGATAAGCCTTCATCCCAAGGCCTAGCATCATTTAGCTCCTCCAAGTTCATACTTGAGAAAAGCCTTAGACTTACAGGGAATGCCCTCTTTTAGTATTATGACACTAGAGAATCTTCTGAGGTTGATCTTAATTCTGCACACACCCAGGGGTTTGAGATTACTCAGGAGTTCAGGCATGGGTAGGCTCAGGACCTGCTTTGCCCGGAACCAGTTTGATTTTTAGCTGTTTAAAGCATGGCTACAACTCAGCTTTTACCAGGAAATCTACCCTATTGTCTGCTGAAGGTGGCTACATTTTACCAGGAAATCTACCCTATTATCTGCTGAAGGTGGCTACATTTTACCAGGAAATCTACCCTGTTGTCTGCTGAAGGTGGCTACATTTTGCTTATCTGCTTCTTTTCAAAAGAGTAGTTTTTAATCAGTGTCACATGACAGTCGGTGAATGTTTCCAACCATCCGATTACCAGTTGGCCACTGCCTTCTTCCTGTTGCTCTGGATTGTGCATAGATTAGATGCCTTATTCTGAAAGCTACCTTTATTCGTAGAGTGGGAAGACTGGAAAACACAGACTGAGTTTTCTAGGAAAGGATGGACAGTTTGTGTGGATGTCTCAACTTGGTATACCTCTGCAGGGACAGCAAAGGAGAAAAGCAAATTTTTATTACTGCCCGGGAGATGGAGGGACTTCGTTACTTTAGTTTATGACTTGGAAACTTTCTGTGGTCATCCGAGGTGAGGTCTGCTGTTGCCACAAGCTCCTGAACTTTTGGGAATGGAATGAATTTGCTTTATTTTTCTCAGAAGATGTCCTTTTAATGCCCATGACACAGAGGAGAGGCAGCTTGTAAAGGTCTACAGAGAATGTGCCCAATACCTATCAGTCCACAGGCTGGTGTCACTCATTGGATGACCATGTCTAGATGGGAACCATCACTGACATACAAGCGGTGGGTATGGAAGAGTCTGCAGCCAGCTAGATGGAATGTGCCTCTTGTAAAAGTACAGTCTTTGTCTTTTGCTGTCTTCACAGCACCTAGAAATCTGTTTATGTACAATAGTCGAGATCATTGTAAAAAAAAAGTCTAAAGTTTTGTGGGATAGTGTGGTCTTTCTTGATTATGTACCGCCAATCTGTTGCTATAGAGATATGAAAATGAGATGGAGATCCCGTAGTCCAGGAATGTAGCTATTGTAATCACAGTCCAGCTGCTGTATTTGCAACGTGGTATGCCACCATCACTGCTTGTCATATTTTCTTGCGTTAATGAAGGGCTGCCCTATCCATGCATGAGGACAGAGTTGCATCAAAATGATGCTACCAAGCCTCCTGCTTTCCAGAAAGTATGAGTTCCGAGTTCTGTATTCTGAGTCACTTTTTGTAAAGTTTACTAATGTAGTAGCGAAATGCAGTCATCTCTATGGTTTATTTTTTGACAAGTCGTGTACTCATGTGTGTGATGATGGCCTTGCCTGTGATTTACCTCATAACCTGTTAGAATCTTCCCCCTTTTCCCAGACTTTTAAGTACTCACTATTTGACTCACAAGAGTATAGTTTGTGAATGAAAACAAAAGTTGCTTTTTTCCTAGGTATTTTTGGCAAAACATAATTATTTTGAGATTCCTCACTGCTGCTTCTTTAATACCTTAGCCTTTCTATTGCTCTACTGTGTTTGTTTTTTATAATTACACTACCCATTGATCTGTTTTTATCCATTCAGCTCTTGATGGATGCTTAAGTTGAATCCTTTCTTGTGCTGTTACATATAAGACCACAATGAATAAAGGTATATTACTCATTTTGCATATGGTTTATTTCTCTTGAGCCAGTAATTCAATATATGTGAATGTTTCCATTTTTATGAAATTGTCAGACTAATCTAGATTGATATAGACCATTGGTTGGTTTTCAACCTTCCTAATGCTGCAACCTTTTAATAGAGTTCCTCATGTTGTGGGAACCCCCATCCATAAAATTATTTTTGTTGCTATTTCATAGCTGTAATTTTGCTACCGTCATGAATTGTAGTGTAAATATGTGTTTTTCTGGTGGTCTTAGCCACCCTGTGAAAGGGTTGTTCATCCCCAAAGGGGCATGATGCACAGTTTTAAGAATCACTAATCTGGACAGCTGTTGAACTCACTTGTCCACACTCTTGCTAGTGTTTGGTATGGATAATGTGTTTGCTTTGAGCCATTTGATCCATATAAATAGACATATAGTAACAGAGTATAGTCTTACTTGCTTTTTTGGTGTTTCATGATATTGAGTATTGTTATGTGTTTTTTGTCAACTTGTATGTTTTAAAAACTTTTTGGTTTTGTGTATTTTTGATTGGAAATTGGTGTAATTGTCCTTTTTATTAATAAATAGATGCACACTAACAATACGTATTAAGACTTCATTCATTCATTCTTCAGTGGTTGATAGACTGGTCCTTGGTAAATGGTGGAAAATGTTTTTGAATACTACCACAATATTTTAGCAGTTTTTCTCCTTAATTCATGGTGTAATAGTCACAGGCACTTTATTCGTTAAACGTTGTCTGCATTAGTAACATTTCTTGTAAGTCTGGCCATTTCACAACAAGCTAGTACTGGTTTGAATATTTAATTGCAGTCCCACCATGGCCAATTCCAAACTGCCACAGTGATATTATCAACTATTGAGTTGGGAAGAGATATGCAATCGCATGTTCATTTTATCATCATATTGATGCAATAGTCACAAATTACCTGAAGAACATAAATATGTAAGTAAATCATTAGGAAATGACAACTTTTGATTGCTGCCCTTGCTTTTTAAAGATAATTTAATTGAGTTGTAATTATCTTAACAAAATTATATATGTAAACACTCTTTTAATATCCGTATTTAAAACCATGTTAAGTTTCCTAATACTCTTTTTAATCTATCCCTCTAAATGTAAAGTGGGCATAAGGATATATTCAGCCTTTGTAATGGATATTTTCATTTATGCAAATAGTAAGGATTATGTGAGGAAAGCCTATGAATGCTTACAAATGAATTGCAATTAACAGCATATATAGATATATACATATTGCCAAGTAATTTCTGTCTGTGTGTGACAGTCTTATGTAGTCTATCTAGGTTGCCCTTGAGTTTGTTAGCTGAGACTGATCTTGGACTTCTCCTGCCTCTGCCTGTCTAGTGCTGGGATTGCACAAATGTTCAGCCCTGCCCAGTTTATGTGGTGCTGGAGGACAAATGCAGAGCTCCGTGCTTGCTAGATATATACTCACTAGCTAAGCTATATCCCAGTCCTGAATTTTGATATATCTCCACTTTCTGATTTGCTTTTGTTTTTCTTTGTTTTTATTTTGCCTTTTCTTGATGTCATTGAATTTACCTTATGACCTGTTATCATATTACAGTTATCATGGGAATAGAACCAATAGACAATGGATATGCAGTTAAAAGGAGAGTAAGGTTAAATTGATTTAAACAAAGGCTGACTAACTAGTTCCACCATGGCCAGGAAGCCTAGAAAATCAGCAAGGCCAATGCTTCAATGCCAGTCCAAAACTGAAGGCCTAGGAGCTCCCTAAAGAGTCACTATAGTTTGAGTCTCCCATTTAAAAGTTGAAGCCTATTGTGGTGGCACATGCCTTTAGTCCCAGGACTTGGGAGGCAGAGGCAGGTGAGTTTGGAGCCAGCCTTAATGAGACCCTGCCTTGAATGAATGTTGAATGATCTGCAGTCTGGTGACTTCAAGTCATGGCAGAAACAAAAAATTGCCCATTCAGGAGCAATCAAGCTTGGTAGTTGTATAGCAGCTTCCCCCTTCTGGACTTTGTTCGTTCAGTCCCATATTGATGATGCACTGCCATCAACTTTCAGGAAAGGGGACGTCTTTCTCCATTACTTTCCTGACCTGATGCTAATAATCCTTGGAAATCCTATAAAAAAGAATGGCCAATGAGATGCCTCAGTGTGTAATCCTGCTTGCCACCAAGTTGATAATGACCTGAGTTTGGCCCCTGAGGTCTACATGGTGGAAGAAGGAAAATGATCAAATTGTCCTATGACCGATACATGCATACACACAAAAGAAATAAATGTTTAAAAAAAACCCTCCCAAAAATGTGCTTTACCATTTTTTCTAGGCATCTTTCAGTCCACTTAAGGTAACTAATCACATATTAACATGTGTTGACCATCACATATTCACAAAAGGTTGCTTAAATCTATACATAGTTTTATGACAGTGATACTCCAATACACTAGAGTCGGTTTGGTTATCTTTTATCTATTTACAGTGTGTGCAGAGGCAGGTGGATCTCTGTGAATTCAAGGCCAGCCTGTTCTACAAGAGCTAGTTCTAAGACAGGCCCCAAAGCTACAGAGAAACCCTGTCTCAAAAAACAAACAAACAAACAAAAAATCTTAAAAATAAATCAATTAAAAAAATGCAGTGGGAATAAGTATATGAAAATAGTCAATATCCTTAGCTATGAAGGAAATGCAAATACAAACCATATTGATATTCTATCTCACCCCAATAAGAATGACTATCATTGAAAAAAACAATGGTAAGGATGCATGCAGCAGTGAGGAGACTTTGTACACTGTAGGCAGGAATGTAAATTGAAATTAGTGCTGTTGCTATGAGTATGGATATGGAAGTTCATCACTGAACTTACACACACGCACACACACACACACTTATGTAATCTGTCACTCCCTGGGAACACACAGGCCATTCTTGCCAGGGAAGCAGGGAAGCTAACTGCAGATCTTCACCTCTCCCTCCATTCCTCCAAGCCTAGTCCTTCACCATCATCTCTAGCTAGGCAACAGAACAGCTGCAGCAGCTGCCCCACTACCACTGCATCTCTGCTCGATCCCACAGATCTTTCCCTCCTAACCACCCTTCCTCTATGCATTGTTTTGTCTGTCTCCCCAGCTCCAGCAGGCACTTCCGGCAAACACACAAGCCGCTCTAATCAGGAAAGCAGGTAGACTAAGTGTAGATCTTCATCTCTCTCCAGTTCTCCATGTCAAATCCCCTGGTGCTATCCCAAGCTCTGTACAGACCTTCTGCTATGTCATTTCTGCACTCTCTACTCCCATTTCCAGGGGACTAACTAAGCAGATCCTTGGTCTCTTGCTCCCTGAGACCTCCCCCAAGTCAATCCCTATTCCTAAGGGTCAGCACCCAAGACCTAGAAACACCTTTTACCGAGTACACATAAGGTCCACACCTGTCAGGACCCCAGATTTTTTTCTACAGTTAATACACAAATACCACAATATCCTAGGAACAAGTGAGAAAACAGAAACCAAGTGAGAATACACCCACCCAACAAAGATAACACCAGATAACCGCAACTAGAATTACAGTCTTCTCAAACAAAAAAGCCTAGAAGCCAGCATAAAAACACAAATCAACAGCCAGAAAGAACAGTATGTCTCCACTAGAGTCCAGTAGCCCTACTTGAGCTGGCCCTGAATATTCCAACATGATGGGAGCACAAATAAAAGACCTTAAATCAGCCTTTATGAATAGGATAGAGGCCCATGAAGAGGATATGTTTAAACCCCGTAAAGAAATCTATGAAAACACAGTGGAAGGAAATGAGTAAAACCATTCAAGACATGAAAATGCAAATAGAATCAATAAAGAATACCCAAAATGAAGGAAATCCGGAAATGAAAAATTTAAGAACTCAACAGGAACCATAGAGGCAAGCTTTACCAACAAAATACAAGAGATGAAATAAAGAATCTCAGGCATTAAAGACACAACAGAAGAAATGGATACTCCATTCAAACAAAAGTCTAAAAACTGACACAAAATATCCAGAATTGCAGGAATTCTGCCATTGGTCTGATAGCCAATTGTAAGAGTGACTTGCCCAAAAGGAGGGGGGTTTATTGGAGGGTATGTGAGGAAATACCTGAATAAGAGGCCAAAGCCACTCTCATTCTCTCTCTCTCTCTCTCTCTCTCTCTCTCTCTCTCTCTCTCTCTCT
>JABTXL010004666.1:641405-669055 GCA_025134845.1 Neodon shergylaensis | reverse complement strand
TCTCTCTCTCTCTCTCTCTCTCTCTCTCTCTCTCTCTCTCTCTCTCTCTCTCTGTTTGTGTGTGTGTGTGAGCTGGCAGAGTTTAGCAAAAGCACTAAAACCAACAGTTAATAAATGGAACCTCATTTAACTGAGAAGTGTCTGCACAGCAAAGGACACTATCATTCAGAGAAAGCTGCAGTCTTCAGAATGGGAAAAGATTTTTACCAACTACATATTCAATAAAGGGCTGATATTGTAATGTCTAAAAAAACACTTTAAAAATGTTCAACATCCTTAGCCATCAGAGAAGTGCAAATCAAAACTACTTTAAGATTTCATCTCATACCATCAGAATGACTACTGATGAGGATGTGGAGTAAGAGGAACACTCACACATTGCTGGGGGAAGTGTAAACTCATCCAACCACTATGGAAGTCAGTGTAATGGGTTCTCTGGAAGATGGAAATTTTCTATATTTCTAGCCACTCTTTTGGTCATATACCCAAAAGATCCCTCATCCTACTACAGAGGTACTTGCTCAACCGTGTCCATAGCTGCTTTGTTCATAATAGCCAGAAACTGGAAACAACCTACATGTCTTTCAGCGAAGAATTCATGAGGAAGATGTGGTATATTTATACAATAGAATACAACTTACCTATTTTTTTTAAAAAATGACAGCATTAATTTTGCAGGAAAATAGAAAAAAATGCATCCTAAGTGAGAAATTTCAGATGGAGAGAGACAAACATGGTGTGTTTTCACTTATATATAGATATTATCTGTCAAGTCCATGGTAACCAAGCTACAATCCATAGGAAAACAAAGAGTAGTATAGAATCAGGGTTTAGAGGGAACAGGCAGATCTCTTTAAGAAATGGAAATAAAATAAAAGAAATAAATAGGGATAAAGTTCTGGAATGGGAAGATTAAATAAGGGTAGTGAGGGGAGAGGGATTTGGACGGGGAAATACAGGAAAAGACATTTGATATAGGAACATTTGATGAGTGGTATGGAAACCTAATGCAGTGAAAACTTCTAAAACATATACATATATGAAGGTGATGTAAATAAAATCACCAAATAATGGTAGAGACAGAGTCCCAGCTGCCCATCTCTTGACATCCAACAAAGCTTTCTGTACCAGGCTGGGGTTACAACTAATTGTTATTGGACAAAGGGGCCCTATGTTAATCCTCAAACAACCCAGGCTGTTGCCATGAGTATAAGTTGCTCTCCACAAACTGGCAGCAAGACCCCACTGCTGAAAACAACACCTCTATTGAACATAGAGAGTTGAGCTGAAACCTACATAGAACCTTCACCCCTACATTCTAGTGTCTTTAGAAGAGGGAGGTACACTGCATGGTTTCAAACCAGTAATGTAAATACCAAACCAATCACAAACCATTTATCTACAATGGCTTACTTCCTGCAAGGTATGCAAGGCTTAATAGTGGCACGAAGTTTAGGGGAGAAACCAATAACTGACCTAACTGAAGGTCCACTTCATGAGATGGAACCCACACAAAACGCTATTTGGGTGACCAAAAACCTGAGTTTGGATAGCCCATGGACCTGGGGAAAAACCAAATAATACTTATCTACAAAAAGAAAAAAATTCCTGATAAAGTGACTTCTATACCCATAGATCAATGCATTGTTCACCCAACATCAGAGAAGCTTTTCTTGCAGCAGATCATAAAAATTAGAAAGATCCATAGCCAGACACTACAAAGGGAATAAAAGCCTTTGGAAAACTCAGCCCTAAATGAAATGTCTCCATCAAATTCCTCCCCTCAGAGCTCAGAGAACCCTGCTTGAAGAGGAGGCAAGAAAACGTAAGAGCTAGAGTGGATGGAGGACACCAAGAAAACAAAACCCTGTAAATCAGTTGTTCTCAACCTTCCTAATGCTTCAACCTTTTAATACAATTCCTCATGTTTTGGTTATCCTCCAATCATAAAGTTATTTCATTGCTACTTCATAAGTGTAATTTTTGTTCTGCTATGAATCACAATCTAAATATTTTTGGAGGTACCAATTTGACATAAAGAAGCACAATAGTCTAACAACTCTCTTCATATTCACCGTTCTGGCGACACTCAATATTTCCACGAATTATCCATTTCTGTAGTATTTATTTTTTTAATTTAATTTTAGTTGGGGGCGGGGACAAAGTCTTGATATATAGCTCAGGCTGGCTTAGAACTCCATATCCATCCTCTTCAGCGTGTGCCTCTCACATGAGGTCACTGTTGAAACATGAACAATTAACTTATAGCTTTATATTTTACTTATTTTAACAATGAAGAATATAAGTGTGGGCAGTTAATAACCTTGGTGATTTTGATGTGTGTGTCCATTAGGGGAACATCTGAAGTAATTCGTCTCAGTATTTGCAGTCCTTGTTCTCTGGGTGCGGGCCTTCTCAGATAAAGGAGTTCCCGCTTGTCCCAGCGATGGTCTGGGAACTTTCCCAGAACTTTAAGTCAAGTCACACTGTTTAAGCCCCAACTGATGCTGCAGTCAGCGACCTTTGAGGCAATTTCTCTAAAGGAACTACATTACCCACAATACAGTGCTCCTTCTGGGAGCATTTCCGTTTAGGCGGGACTTCCGGAATCTTCCTCGCGTCAGGCATCTTGACAGTTCTATGGCCAAACTTAGGAACCTGAGCTAGGAGATCGGGTCTCCAGGGCCAGGCGAGCAGCGGTCCCTGCTCGCCCTACTTTGGTGCTGCTCAGGCAGGTGAGGTCCGTGGCCATGAACCCTGCGCAGGTGGGTCCTAGGTTGTCAGACCTTCTCCTGTCATCCTCACCCTCTAATCACAAATCCGCAAGTGGCTGCTAGGCAGGTGACCAGTGTGGGTGGGAGAACTGCGGTTTCTGACCACCAGTGGAATGTAGGGTGATGTGATGGCAAAACAAAACACGACCAGAGCAGCATGCATGGAACGGTCGAAAAATGCCAGCTTTTTTGAGCCCCGTCCGCAGCAGAAATTGCAGCAGTAGTTCCTATCCTGTGTGACATGCTTAAGATAAATTGTGTCCTCATTTGGGAACTAAGGAGCATTTTGAATGATGGAGAAAGATGATCTCTGAAAGATTAAAAAATGAGTCTACTGTGGGGTTGGGATGATAAGGACTGAAGCAGGGACTCAGTCCGGGAAGCTATTGCAGTTGACTCTAGAATGTTCTGGTAGTAAGTAACTGGACTAGCACAGGGTCGGGAAGTATGGAATGGATTCTAGATAGTCATCAAATTCTGGAGATTGGTGTGCAGATGAAACCATCAAAATTTCCTGCTCTGTCAAATGTGATCCTGAAAGCACGGAGTGATGAGCTGTCCCACCACCTCCCCACTTCCCCATTTTACAAACATCTGAAAGCTTGGAAATGTGAGTTACAGTGGTGAAGATTTTTTAGAAGGATTAAGAATTGGTTTTGGACATGCTAAATGCAAGGTGTCTCACACTGCAACCAGCAGGAAAGGTGGCAAGCTATTCTGGTCCAGCATCCTGGGGAAGGGATCTCTGGAGACCTCACCGGTGAGGTATGAGAAGTAAAGATTTGGCTGAGGTTGAGAGTTATTATGGGTATTGTTTTTTGTAGTGTTTAAGAGGAGAAACAGGAAACTTGAGGGTAATTTTCCATTTGGCTGAGGATCATGTGACTTAGCAGGAGAACGAATTTAGGTATTCTTCCTGTTTGAAGTGGGAGCTTCTAGATGAAGATGAGACATTTTACTATTGTGATATGATGCACTCTATGCATTATACTTACCGTCTCCCTATCTCCCTGAATAGGAGAGCTGTCCTAGACTTCTGAACTGGCACTATTCCTTTTTATTTTATTTTTTTTAGCTACAGGGCTTTGTTTTTCCTTACCATAGTTGGGCCATAGCCACTACTGTTTTCCCTGATTCTCTCACATAGGTTCTCTGGGTGCCAAGCCTCAGACATAATAACTTTTCTCCACCACTCACTTTGCTCCCCAATTCTTGCTGTCTGAAGACTACCCAGGGTATGTTTGAGGATCGAGGTCCTTAAGGTTATCCCTGTATATCACAGCCTAGATGCATTCTCCCTGGCGATGGGACTTTGTCCACAGGCAGCACACTTCAGGGATCCATGATCTGTCTCCTTTATCTAGTGTTTTCTTGGATCAGCAAATAACTATTTCAGTCATCATAGTCATTGTTTGTGGAACTCACTGGACTGTCCCTGCAAGGCAGGCTTTATTTTATTGTATTTTCCTTCCAGTTTTGCATGGGTGGGTTTTAACCTCACCTACCCTTTCCTGGTGATTCTGTCTTCCAGATCCTTTATGGTTCCTGAAGTATGGCCAACAAGAGAGTCCTGGGCACTTGGCTGAGAGGTGATGACTCTAAGCACAGCAGAAGGGACTTGGATCAACTCAAGTAAGTAAGAACTAGAAGAGGGCATGGCTTTCAAATATTTTTCAGATAGTATCAGAAACTACTGTTTGATGCCAGTGCCAGAGGACATACCTTCTTGTGGTCTTTTCCTTTCCATCTACTCCTTTTGTTATTTCTGTTCTAATTTCTGACCCCAGGCTTTTCTCCCCACACCTCTAGTACAAGTATCTTCTGTTGTTCCCTCTACAGTCCTTCCCAGTATCGGGCTGAACTAAGGTCATTGTACTGATCTAAGGTCATTGGACAAAACTAATATCATTAGATGAATATATAATCCTTTAATAGTCCTTGAATATAAGCCAGTCATTTAAAAAAATTCCTAAGCCAGGACATATACATAACTCTGCTCTTTTACTAGCAGTCAAAGCCTTTCTAGAAGTCATTTTCAGAGAACTACTATGGAGACTAATTTTTCTCCTTGGACTAACATCATTCTTGTGTCTTATCTGACAGTCTTCTCTATTCTATAATCACTGGATCCCAACATTATATAGAGTACTATCAAACTGATTGTACTTTTGTCTCGTCAGCCTCCCTATGCACTTAACCTACGTGCTGGCTAGTTTTATGTCAATATGACACAAGCTGGAGTTATCTGAAAGAAGGGAACCTCAATTGAGACAATGCCTCTGTAAAAATCATCCGTAAGACATTTTTTTAAATTAGTGATCATTGAGTATGCCCCAGCTCATTGTGGGTAGTGCCATCCCTTGACTGATGATCCTGGGTTCTATAAGAAAGCGGACCAAACAACCTAGTAAGCAGCACCCTCCAAGGCTTCTGTATCAGCTCCTGCCTCGAGGTTCCTGTGACATTTCAGTTCCTGTCCTGACTTCCTGTGGTGATGAACAATAATGTAGAAGAATAAGCTGAATAAACCCTTTCCTCCTCAGCTTGCTTTTAGTCATATGTTTATCACAGCATTAGCAATCCTGACCGACCGAGACATTGTAGATTTCACTGTTATTTTCACCCTCAGGTTGTTGGTGTGCAGTGAAGGATGAAGAAGAACTTCCCGAACCAAGCATTTCTCTTGGAGCGCCACATGTTAACACTCCAAAGGAAGCTTCTTTCTTCACACAGACAACTTACCCTTGTGACGTATGTGGCCCCATTTTGAATGGTCTTTTAGATGTGGACGAACACCAAGGAACACACACTGCACTTATAACGTGTTCATGCAGGGCATGTGAGAAACAGTTCTGGTTAAGTGAAAGCTTTTGCCAGAACCTGAAGCATAACACTGTAGAGAATTCTTCACAAAATAATCAAGGCGAAGCCTCGTTAGTTAAGAATTTCAAAGGTCATGTAGAGCCTTACTCTTCAGAGAAGCCTTCTGCGTTTGAGGTGGAGCAGAGGAACCTTCAGGACAGTCCGATTGGTGCCCGACGAAAGGTCACCTATAGCCAGGAGATAGCAGGGAGCAATGAGGATGAAGACAACTTTCATGTTGGACAAATGCATTATAAGTGTAGTGAGTGTGGGAAAGGTTTTAACCGCAAAGATACCCTGGTGCAGCACCAGAGGATCCACAGTGGAGAAAAGCCTTTTGAGTGCAGGGAATGTGGGAAAGCCTTCAGTCGCAAAGCCACACTCGTCCAGCACCAGAGGATCCACACTGGAGAAAGACCGTATGAGTGTGGTGAATGTGGAAAGGCCTTCAATCGCAAAGACAACCTCACTCAGCACAGGAGAATCCACACTGGAGAAACGCCATACAAGTGCACTGAATGTGGGAAGTACTTTAGCCATCACTCCAACCTCATAGTACACCAGCGAGTTCACAGTGGATTGAGGCCTTATAAGTGTAGTGATTGTGGGAAAGTATTCAGACACAAATCTACCCTTGTTCAGCATGAAAGTATCCACACTGGAGAAAACCCTTATGATTGCAGTGTTTGTGGGAAATCCTTTGGGCACAGATACACCCTCATTAAACATCAGAGAATTCACACCCAGACAAAGCATTTTGAATGCACTGAATGTGGGAAGCTTTTCAGTAGAAGCTCTGATTTTATAGTACACCAAAGGGTTCACACTGGGGAAAGGCCTTTTGTGTGCAGCAAGTGTGGGAAAGATTTCATCCGAACCTCCCACCTTGTTCGGCACCAGAAAGTTCACTCTGGAGAAAGACCATACGAGTGCGGCGAGTGTGGGAAAGCCTATAGCTTAAGCTCCCACCTGAATCGGCACCAAAAGATCCACGCAGCCAGGAGACTGTAGGAGTGCTTGCAACACAGTGTTCAGTCAGATGCGGAGTCTCAGATAGAGCTATGTTGTATTGTACTTTCTGACCAGCTCAAGTAACTTGCCAGCGTTCTTTCACTCAGTGCATATGGCTGAAATCACTTGAACTCCTCCATCTTGGTCTTTCCAACATCCTCTGGAAAGAAAACTTATTTACTTAGCCCAGTCCCTGTGATAATTGTGAAGCACACGTGATAACAGTAAGATTTCTCTCTCTGTCATAACTGACTGGTAGACTTGTCTTCAGCCAAGATGGTCTGAACTGTGCTTGTATTTGGCTTGCAAAGATAATTTACTTCATGGATGTTGTTTTTGTGTGAAATATTTTTATTTGTTGATTTGAGACAGTACTGTTATTTGGCCCAAGCTAGCCTTGAACTTCCCTTTCCTCAGTTTCTTAGTAGCTGAGAGTTTAGACCTGTGCCACTATCCCGAGCTCTTTATGAACTTCGTAACATACTGTCTTTTTTCCCATCTTTTATGTCATCCAGCCAGAACAATTACTTTTCTCCTATTACTCTGCTTTCCAATGATAAATGCCTTAGAATTGTGACTTTTAGTCTTAGGGAAGCTAGAGTGTATTGAAAACAGTTAGGGGGGAGCAGCTGCTGCTGCCGCCGCCGCTGCCGCCGCTGCCGCCGCCGCCGCTACCACCGAAGCTGCAGCTGAAGCGACCTCCGCGTTCGGGAGTAGAATTCGGAATCCCTGCGCCTGGCTAACAATGAAGCAGAGTTCCAACGTGCTGGCTTTTCTCAGCAAGCTGTGGACGCTGGTGGAGGAAACCCACACCAATGAGTTCATCACCTGGAGCCAGAATGGGCAAAGTTTTCTGGTCTTGGATGAGCAGAGATTTGCAAAAGAAATTCTTCCCAAGTACTTCAAACATAATAACATGGCCAGCTTTGTGAGACAACTAAATATGTACGGCTTCCGTAAAGTATTACATATCGATTCTGGAATTATAAAACAGGAAAGAGATGGCCCTGTTGAATTTCAGCATCCTTACTTCAAACAAGGCCAAGATGACTTGCTGGAGAACATTAAAAGGAAGGTTTCATCTTCAAAACCAGAGGAAAATAAAATTCGTCAGGAAGATTTAACAAAAATTATAAGTAGTGCTCAGAAGGTTCAGATAAAGCAAGAAACTATTGAGTCCAGGCTTTCAGAATTAAAAAGTGAGAACGAGTCCCTTTGGAAGGAGGTGTCAGAATTAAGAGCAAAGCACGCACAGCAGCAGCAAGTCATTAGGAAGATTGTCCAGTTTATTGTTACATTGGTTCAGAATAATCAGCTTGTGAGTTTAAAACGTAAAAGGCCTCTTCTTCTAAACACTAATGGAGCTCAGAAGAAGAATCTATTTCAGCACATAGTCAAAGAACCAACTGATAGTCACCATCATAAAGTTCCACATAGTAGGACTGAAGGTTTAAAGTCAAGAGAGCGGATTTCAGATGATATAATTATTTATGATGTTACTGATGATAATGCGGATGAAGAAAATATTCCAGTTATTCCAGAAACTAATGAGGATGTTGTATCTGATCCCAACTGTAGCCAGTATCCTGACATTGTAATTGTTGAAGATGACAATGAAGATGAGTATGCTCCTGTCATTCAGAGTACAGATCAGAATGAGCTAGCCAGAGAGTCATTAAGTTTGGGAAGTGCTGGCAGCAGCCCCCTCATGTCTAGTGCCATCCAGATAAATGGCTCATCCGGTCTAACCTCAGAGGATCCTGTGACCATGATGGATTCCATTTTGAATGATAACATTAACCTCTTGGGAAAGGTTGAGCTGTTGGATTACCTTGACAGCATTGATTGTAGTTTAGAGGACTTCCAAGCCATGCTCTCAGGAAGACAATTTAGCATAGACCCAGATCTCCTGGTTGATTCTGAGAATAAGGTATTAGAAACTACCAAGAGCACTGTCATTCAACAAGTTTCAGAAGAAAATCCAAGTCCAAACCAGATAAACAACTTATCCAGTATACTGCCTTTCCACTGCTCGCATTCCTCGATGGGAACTCTGCTTCAGCTATTGAACAGGGGACTACAACAGTGACATCAGAAGTTATACCCTCTGTAGATAAACCCATAGAAGTTGATGAGCTTCTGGACAGCAACCCGGACCAAGAGCCAACCCAGAGTAAGCTTGTTCGCCTGGAACCGTTGACTGAAGCCGAAGCTAGTGAAGCCACGCTGTTTTATTTATGTGAACTTGCTCCTGCACCTCTGGATAGTGATATGCCACTTTTAGATAGTTAAACCCCCAAATGGACACTCTATGTATATATTCATCAAAATGATGAAGTATTTATTTTAAAGTATCATTTGGTACTTTGTTTTGTAAATTACTTTTTGTTTAATCAGATACTGTGGAATAAAAGCACCTTTTGCTTTTCTCACTAACCACACTCTTGCAAAGCTTTCAGATGTTACTTGGCTGCTTAGGTGTATAAGTTTTAATGCACATTATTGGAATATATTAAGTTGAATTCAAATGGCCATTTTTCTCCAATTGTAGTAATTTGGATTTTTATATGCAAATATGACCATTTAATCCCAGTTAAACTTGTTTATTTTCAATTCAGTTAAAGTGTTTAGAAATAAAGGTAGAAAACTCTGGTCTAGTTACTTTTGTTAAGTATTTTTAACTAGGCTTATTTTTAAAACTGGGAACATAAAGTGCCTGTATCTTGTAATGTTTCATGTCTTTTGGTTCAGAGAAATTCTTTTATGTTCAGAGAAATGCCTCAACAAAAAAGGCCAAGTATACACGAGTAATCACTTAGAAGTTATTCCAGCTCCACAAACAGAACGTGGAGACAGGTTGCATTAACCCTGTCCACTTAGACTAGTTTAAGTATGTTTTCTGGTTGGTTCTTTTAAACCATGGTATTTAGTAAAATAAATATGACTAATGTTGAGTAAAAAAAAATTTTAATAAATAAAAAAAAGAAAAATAAAAAAAATAGAAATAAAAAAAAATAAAAAAAAAGAAAACAGTTAGGATTTGACAAACTAAAGAGGTAAACAATCCTGTATTTTAATAGGACAGCACGTTGCTGGAGAGCAAATCTTAACCCAGTTATGGTGTTACCTTGTATTGTTGAAAAAAGCTTCATGAATAATAATTTTAAGTATTTGAAGGATCTGACTTGACTGGATTTCAGAGTTGTTTGAAGGACCACAAACTGGTTTTGCAAAAACTTGCCATGTGCTTGGGAGCAGAATGTATCATTTGTCTCATTTCTAGTGCATGTGCTATCTCCTTGCACAATTGAGGAGACCTATATGGCTGTATTTTCTGGGGTCAGGATTGGGATATAGGCTACCATATATATAACACAAAGTGCTGCTAAACAAAAGTATGGAAATAGTGAATGTGAATATTTGGAATTACAGATTATAATTTTAATTAACTACAGGGGAAATTCTTTTTTGAATTTTTATTTTTGGTAAGAACATTCTTAAATGCTCTACTCATGATAACTGTGTAGGATGAGAAGATTTGTAGAGTTCTTCAGGATAAAGTGCTGTACCACTTAGAACCAAGGTTACTAGTTCAAAATAGATGTTTTTTTCTGGATTCCTATGCCTTCCTGAGATCTTTGACAAATGTCTTTGCTTTATAGGTAGTAACCCCAAGAGAAGAGTGATATGATTCAAGAATGATTCAAGAACATAACTTTTGTAAGTTGCCAGAATTCTTGGTTATAGAGGAAATGGCCTTTGTTGCTTACAGCTGGGGAGATGGATTCCTAAGGCATGTGCAGTGATATGGTAGAATTACTATATTAATTGTCCACTTGTTTGATTTTACAGTAGAAGTAGGTGGTCTAGAAAATTATTTTAATTATTTTTAGGCTTTATGGAGTGCAGTCAGCATACTCAATCTATATCGTGTAGTTTGATATATGTGTATGTACTGTAAAGCCACTCTAGCAGTGATGTTGATCATACCCCAGAGTTCTAAATTTACCTTCTTCATGCTCTTCACTCAATTCCTAGGCAGCCACGAATTTTACTGTATATATGTTCTTCAAGAGGTTATATGTCAATGTGACTACGAAGTGTTTATGTACATTTTGTCTTCTGTTTGTCCAAATAGCTAATTTGACATGTATTTACGTTATGTGTGTGAATAGCTCATTTATTGTTGACTACTGGAAATATAGATTTACTACAATTACTTGATTATCATATTGGTGTGGGAGAATTGTCTGTATTCTGTCAATCATGTTATAAATAAATGCTGATTGTCCAGGCAGGAAATATGGGCGGGAAAACCAGATAGGAAGTAGAAATGATGTAATGAGAACAGAATTCTAGGAAGGAAGAAGTTGATTCCTCTCTCTCCTGCCCAGATCACCAAAGCAGCAGGATGTGATCTGCTCTACTGAAAAAGGTACTGAGCCACATGGCTAACATAGATCAGAAAAATGGGTTAATCAAGATGTGAGAGTTAGCCAGTGAGAGGCTAGAGCTAATGGGCCAATCAGCTTATAATTTATGGAGAACTATGTGTGATTTTCTTTGGGGCTAAACAGTTGTGGGGTACTGGGCGGGACAGAAACCACAACAAGCAGCCTGGCCAGCCTTCATGTTACAAACCCGTTGCTGTAACAACAAACAAACCAGGCCCCCATACATGTTACATCATATTTGTCATTTTTCTTGCTCTGTTTTCTAAATATTAAAAACAATTGTTGCCATTTGAACTTCTTCTGTTGAGAATTCCCTTTTCAGTTCAGTGTGGCCAAAAGACACTTAAGGTCATGCTCAACCTTCTTAGCAATCAGGGAAATGCAAATCAAAACAACTTTGAGATACCATCTTACACCTGTCAAAATGGCTAAAATCAAAAACACCAATGATAGCCTTTGCTGGAGAGGATGTGGAGTAAGGGGAACACTCATCCATTGCTGGTGGGAATGCAAACTTGTGCAACCACTTTGGAAATCAGTGTGGCGGTTTCTCAGGAAATTCGGGATCAACCTACCCCAGGATCCAGCAATACCACACTTGAGAATATACCGAAGAGATGTCCTTTCATACTACAAAGCATTATTTGTAATAGCCAGAACCTGGAAACAACCTAGGTGCCCTTCAATGGAAGAATGGATGAAGAAAGTGTGGAATATATACATATTAGAGTACTACTCAGCAGTAAAAAAAAAAAATGATATCTTGAATTTTGCATGCAAATGAATTTTGCATGCAAATGGATGGAAATAGAAAACACTTTCCTGAGTGAGGTAACCCAGACCCAAAAAGATGAACATAATGGGTTTCTAGCCATAAATAAAGGACATTGAGCCTATAATTCGTGATCCTAGAGAAACTAAATAAGAAGGCGAACCCAAAGAAAAACATACAGTTATCCTCCTGGATATGGGAAGTAGACAACATTGCCAGGGAAAAATTGGAAACTTGGGGGTGGGGGTGGGATGGGGGTAAGGGGAGATGGGGAGAGAAAAGTGAGAAGTGGAGGATGGGGAGAGCTTGGGGGAATGCGATGGTTGGGATGGAGGAAGGGTGGATATGGGAGCAGGGAAGTATATATCTTAATTAAGGGAGCCATTTTAGGGTTGACAGGAGACTTGACTCTAGAGGAGTTCCCAGGTGTCCATGGAGATGTCCCCAGCTTGTTCCTTGGGCAGCTGAGGAGAGGGAGCCTGAAATGGCCCTATCCTATAGCCATACTGATGAATATCTTGCATATCACCATAGAACCTTTATCTGGCGATGGATGGAGATAGAGAAAGAGACCCACATTGGAGCACCGGACTGAGCTCCCAAGGTCCAAATGAGGAGCAGAAGGAGGAAGAACATGGGCAAGGAAGTCAGGACCGCGAGGGGTGCACCCACCCACTGAGAGGGTGGGCTGATCTAATGGGAGCTCACTAAGGCCAGCTGGACTGGCACTGAAAAAGCACGGGATCAAACTGGACTCTCTGAACTTGGCGGACAATGAGGGCTGATGAGAAGCCAAGGACAATGGCACTGGGTTTTGATTCTATGGCATGTACTGGCTTTGTGGGAACCTAGTCTGTTTGAATGCTCACCTTCCTATACCTGGATGGAGGGGGAGGACTTTGCACTTCCCACAGGGCAGGGAACCCTGACTGCTCTTTGGACTGGAGAGGGAGGTGGAGGAGCAATGGGGAGAGGGGGGAAATGGGAGGAGTGGGGGAGGTGAAAATTTGTAATAATACTATTAATAATAATAAAAAATTCAAAGATAAAAAAGAGTCTCTCTCTCTCTCTCTCTCTCACACACACACACACACACACACACACACACACACACACACACACAGAGAGAGAGAGAGAGACTTCCATGTACCTGTGCCAAGGAAGACAACAATACATTCCCAAAATCATATAGACTAATAAAAACATCTAAATTTACAATAGTAGTTGGTGTAGGACTCCGTCTAAAACAGCCCAGAAGAAGTAAAATGTGTTCTAATCTGTGAAATGCATCACTATGCCTTTTTCCATCAACAATGCAACAGAGATCTGTTTTTGGGTAAAAAATTTAAATGAAACCTTTGAGAATCTTACAGCATTGACTTTATTCTGTATACTGTGCTTCAAGTCATGCTTCACTTGCAAAATTCCTTTGATATATATATATATATATATATATATGATTTTTGTTTATTAGTTGAAAAAGTACATGTCACAAACAAAAAGAACAGAAAAAAAGATTAAAGAAAGAAAGAGAAAGGAAGGAAGGAAAGAAGGAAAGAAGAAAAGAATGAAGGATGATAAAAAGAAAGAAATGGGCCAGGCATTGGTGCATATACCTTTAATCCCAGCACTTGGGAGGCAGAGGCAAGTGGATCTCTGTGAGTTTGAGGCCAGCCTGTTCTATAAGAGCTAGTTCTGGAACAGGCCCTAAAGCTACAGAGAAACCCTGTCTCAAAAAGCCAAAATAAAATAATATAAAATAAAGAGTTAGATTAAGGCTATTTTTGCATGTATGTACAAGGAGCTGGTGTCTATACATGAAACCATTAGAATCACAGTTCTTGACCATGACCCCAAAAAACATCCTCCAATAATTGTGAAAACTGATGGCTGAGGTGTGAGTTCACTGAAATACTGTCAGAACACTGTTAGAAAAATGGTCTTTATTTATGCTTTTGTTGCTTCATCTAATGATCACATACATAGGAATTATGCCATCAATTAGGATATAACCTGTCTGGAAGAGGACAAGTGAAGACTCAATATCCACAAGGAACTTTGTTGCTTGTTTATTTGTTTTCTTTTGGCTTTTTTTTTGAGACAGGGTCTCTCAATGTAGTTCTGGCACTTGGATCTGCCTTCCTCTGCCTCGTTAGTACTGGAACTAAAGGCAAGTACAACCACACTCAGTTCATTGGAAGGTTTTGAAAATTCTCCCTACCCAAATTTGTTTTGCTTACTTAGAGGCTGGTCTCATTCTCAGGAAGATGATGGCAGTGGAACTATCCCATCGTATCTGAGAGAATGGAAAAAAATACTCTCAATTAAGAACAAGGTGCTTCATCTTAAGAGCTGGTATGGATTTGAAGACCCCCTTCAATGACAATGATTAATATGTGTCTGTTCCACATGCTTGAGAATCGAGTATTTGGTTATCCAACTTCATTCAGTTTAGTAAGGTGAGAAGCAATATTAATGACAAGAAACTGACCAGTGTTCACGATTGTGAGACCACTGCTGTGTTCAGGTCTGTGAGATCATTCTGTCTAATCTGGAAATAAATGTTTGTTTTTACAGTCATAGGATTCTGAACATAAAGGTACAGTGTGATCACCCCAGCCACATCAACTGAAATCCTTTATCCTCAGTGGTAAATATTTACTTTGTTAAGAGTTAAATGCAAAATGGCAAACAAAAATTTTAAAAATATTTATTTCTATTATATATATAAATCTATATCATGAAATTCTAGAGCTTTTCTTACCCGATCTTGTCTCATACTGAGGATTAGCACAGAACTACAGACCAACACCAATGCTGAAGTTCCACTTTTTTGATTCATTTCTTAACAGTGAACACAGTCCTATTTCACTCAGTGAACTTGACAACCAAAGTTGCCTTTCCTGTGTCCAATTCTGCAATCATGCCTGACCATTTCCTGTTAATTTTTAATTCCTTGTGCTCACTAAAATATCAGCCAGAAATAACAAAATGTTCATACTCATCACAGTCAATCAAGGATTCATTTACTGTATATGCGCCTATATGTGCAACCTTTGTTTCAAGGACAGATGGTCGGGTTGCATTCCTCAGTTTTTCTGATTCCAAAGGTCTAGCACTGATCACATATGACCCATTTTCGGTAACCTAATGAACCAGGTTATGAGAGACACCTTCCTTTCCTTCTTCCTTGCTCTGAAGACTCCCTAACATAAGCAGCTTCGATAGATTGTATTTCCTAATTTCATGGCACTTTGAGCTGGGCAAAGATAAAGACCCCGTATCCATCTTCAAACTTAGATTTTTCCCTTTCTATGCATTGCAGCTTGAAGTTTATGGTTCTTATTCTCTCCTCTTACATTCTGAGCATTATAAGAAATACAAGATGCAACTTTTAAAAAATTAATTAATTACATAAATGTTCAAAATCTAAACTAATTTCTGAGTCACTGCTACTCTGTCAGTTTGAAATCTTTGTGCTTGATATGTACAGTAGCTTTATTAACACAGTCAAGACCTGGCCTTAGAAAAACAAGGGGTCCTTGAGTCTTTAAGCCCAAAAGGTGTTTGTGTCAGAGTAGATATTGGAAGGTCTTGAACATGGCTAGCATCCTACAAGCATAGTTTCCTTGCTCTGGGCCCAGAAAGTCATGGTAAATATTCTCAAACACTCTCCAGCTTTCTATACTATTTGTGTTCTCAACTGGACATTTTGTTTACTTCATTGGTGTTTTATTGTATGTTTTTGACTATAAAAAGTTTTCAGTTGTGGGGACCAGAAAGAGGGCTCAGTGTTAAAGAACACTTGCTGTTCTTGCAGAGGAACTGGATTTGGTCCCTGGTACCCACATGGTGACTGCAGTTACCTGTAACTCCAGTTACAGTGATACCGATTCCTTCTTATAGCCATTCCAGGTGCTGAATTCCCATAGTGAACACATAGATGAAGGCAAAAAATTCATATATACAAAATAAAAATATATAAATAAACACATATTTTTAAAGATAAATTTTTATTTCACCATAAATTTTCATTTCATAGATAAATGCCAAGTATAAATAAGGCTTTTGAGATTTTAATAAAATATAGTTTCTAAGTATGTTTTGAGATGATTGAATGTTGTCCCATCTCCTAATATGATTCCTCAAGTAGGAGATGGAAGGTTTATCATTCCAGCAGAAATAAGCATTGTCATTATTGCAGAGATAAAATGGTAACACTTGATGAATTACTAATAGTATTACTCTAGACAAAATGCAACATGAAATACTAACATGTGATTAACAAATAATGACATGAGAATACTAAGTTACTAAAATGCTCTCTTTAAAAATTTGCATATATTTGCTAATATTTTGATGTTGTTGTTATTTTAAAGCCAGGGTGTGACTATGTAGCTCAGGCTGTCCTAGAACTCACTATGTATATATCATATTGGCTTCAAACTTAGAGAATTGTCCACCCCTGATTCTCAATTGCTGGAATCAAAGGAATGCACTACTACCCCTGTTTTTTTCATAATTTTTATAATGATGAATCTATTATAATTAAATTTATGATGCATTCAAATAAAGGTGATGCATATGAAATAGTAAAGAACAGTCAGAATGATTTGAAATTTTAAATATTGTGCAATGAGATATAGTACTAGTATGGATAAAATCGTAGCTGAGTGTTAGAGCCCTGGCCTGCCAACCCCATTTTCCATTAGCAACAACAATAAACCATGAGTAATGGCTTGGCACCAGAGTTTGCTTAATGAATATGAATAATCCAGGAGATATAATTCAGAAAACATTGGGACATTGGGTCCTGGTTGGCATTGCTCATGACATACTGTAACTTTCCTTCCATATTGCCATTCCTAATTCAAAAGGGAGATGATTCAAACCAATCATTATACCAATGGCCACTCAATACAAACACAGTCACTGCCTCAATAAAGAGATGACATATACAGTGTTACATACAAACACTTTTTACTCCACAGACATATTCACATCTTGCACTTACACAGATTTATGCACTTTTTATATTTCCATTTTAATATCCACCACAGGCAGAAAACCATGATAATTTCACCAATAATAACAATAATAATACTTCAAAGATAGTGAACATATCATGGAGGGTAAAGTAAATTATCACATTGACTTATTACAATAGTTTCTTCAGCATCTTCACGCATGGCCTGCATTATCCTGATGCACCTACACTCAGGCTCAGTGGACTTATAATAGGAACCAACAAGGACTGCCACTAGGTTAGGAATACTGCTGTCTTTCTCACTCACCTCTTAACTATGGAGTTATTTTTGTGCCTTCTTTCTCTTTTTCACAGATTTTGTTCTACCCCAGATTCCCATTACTAGACATGAGCACTTACCCAACGCTCTCTCCTTTCCTGGATCTTCCACTCCAACTGCAATACAAAGTACTTACACGAATTCCAGTGTCTGAAGGATGTGGAGATCATTCGGATGATCCTGACTTTTAATAAGCCTGGGTGTAATAATGTCAGCTTAATCCTGATGAAGAGGTCTGTGACTCTGTGATCTCACCTCCCTCCAGAACTGCAATTTTCACTTCATCACCTCCAGTTGCAATGACAGCACTAGCTGTGGGAGCAAGATCATTTATGAACTGTTTCTTTTACTAATTAACAAAAACCCTTAAGAGTTTCCTGTAAATATCTCCAAAGAGACACCCTGTTTTATGAGGTATTGAGGTTTCCTGATCCATGAAAACTGACCGTGTCTCCTGTTAAAGGTGCTAGAAATTTTGAAGTTAGATTTGTGAGAAAGTAGATAAACACTCCGTCTCATTGGATCCAGACTTCACTAACTTCTTGAAGAAAAATCAATTTAGTACTTTTTAAAAAAAGATTAATAATATTTATTACTTAAAGTGCTTCTTTGAGTAATAATAATAATAATAATGCATGTGAGCTTTTGTCAAGTCTACACCCCATTATCTCCTCTCCAATTTCTTTTTCATGTCTTCCCACCACTATTCCTTTTAAATGTACTCTGTTCCAAAAAAAAAAACCACTACTGTGACTAAGTACTGATGCACCTATGTGTCTATCTTAGGAGCATCTGTAGAAGAATTGGTAGCTTCTTAAAAGCTGATTACTTAAAGAAACATGACACTTCCTTTCCCAGAAGCTTTCAGTGCCCAACATTGTTACATTTGTAAGTGGAACTTCCTTACCCGCTGAGATTTTTATCTAGCTTGGTCTAGTTTTTGTGCATAGTGTCCTAACATAAATGAATTCACACGTGTAAGTGCCCTGTTCTGTCTTGACAAAATCAGTTACGTTGGAATCATTCTACCACCTTTGGTTCTTACACTGTTTCTGCCTATCTTTCCAAGATGATCTCTGAGCCTTGGGAAGATGTGCGATACATATGTCTCATTTTTAAGCTGGGCTTTCCAGAGTCTCTGATTCTCAGTACCTGAAGCAATTGTGGCCCCGTGTGTTAATACCATAATGTACAAAAAGAAGCTTCTCTGATGAGGGTTGGGAGATACACTAATTTCTTGGTAAGAAGAAAGGAGTATAGGAAGAAATTTACTACTACATACATTTAACAGAATAAGAGTGTTATGCTCTTCCCCAGGATCTAAGTATTCTCTAGTCAGATATTCTGGTCTTTGATAATAGTACCAGGCTTAGATTTATCTTGTGAACTGGACCTTCAATTCAGTCTTTAAGTGGTTGGTTTCTTCCATGATGTTCATGACAATATTGCATTAGGCTTGTTGTTCTAGCTCTTAAAATTCACACCTGGGTAATATTTACAGTTACTTCCAACACTGTGTAAATTATTCAGTAGGGATAAACCTTCTTGGTGACTACGAGCTGTTTCCTCTGAGTCATGATTTAAGACTGAAGTATATGGTATTTTCAGAAATAGTGTCTTACCATCTAAGGACCATAAACGTATAAATATTATAGGGTTTTGACACTGTTTTTGATTGTTGTCAATTTATTTCTTAACTTTCAAATATCTAATCTGCCCCACTTTAGAGTACTCAGCAGGAGAACATAGTGTAATCTGAGGAGAAACTATAAAGAATTAGCAGTGAAAGGAAAAGCATGATGGTTACACTTAACAAGGAGGTCTTTCTAATACCTTGTATAATGCATACAAATTAATTTTATGTAAAAGTATGAAATTATTCTGTGAAAAATAAAAAAATGGGTTTTGTGGTGAAACAAGCATCTTAAATTTAAATTTATTATATTATATTACATTAACTCCCCTTTCTATTTACTTCCTCCAAACACCTTTTCATGTTTAGTTTTTTTTTCTCAAACTCATGGTCTGTTTCTTTAATTGTTGTTTTACACACACACACACACACACACACACACACTTACACACACATTCCTAAGTATATAAATACATCCTGTTTATTCTAGGAAACATTAGTTTTATGTTTAAGATTTTAGTTCTGACCAGTTTGTATTTGATGACTAATTGGGATGTCTTTCCCTGGGGAAAACTATTTCTCCAAATCTCAGCATTCACTGGTTGGCTGTCATTCTTTGTCAATGCCTGAGTATTCATGAGAGTCAACTCATCCATGTTAGCACGTCTACCAATATCATCCTTGCTCAAGTACTGTTTACAAAGCCATGTTGGTGGAATTTTAATAGCGTATCATCTCTGAGACTTCAAGTAGATGCAATCTCATAGCAAACTTCCTTTTACCCTGGCTCTTCACATGCTTTCTGCCCCTCTTCTTCTATGATCTCCAAGCCTTAGGTGTAGATTTGGTGTGCTATGCCTGCTTGTTTCTTAAGTCCATTTGATTGGAAAATCTTTTTCCAAAACTTTACTCTGATTTAATGTCTATCTCTGAGACTGAGATGTGTTTCTTGTATATAGAAGAATGGATCCTGATTTTGTATCCATTATTTTAGTCTGTTTCCTTTTATAGGTAAATTGAGTCCATTGATATTAAGAACTATTAATGACCAGTGGTTCTTAATTCCTGTTTTTATCCCCTTCTGTGGGGTTTGCTGATGTGCAGTTATCTGTTACCTGTGTTTTTGTGGGTGCAATTAGCTTCCATGGATTGGTGTTTTCCTTCTAGTACTTTTTGTAGAGCTGTATTTGTGAATAGGTATTGCTTAAATCTGTTTTCGTCATGGAATATTTTATTTTCTCTATTGATGGTGACTGAAAGCTTCTCTGGTTATAGTATTCTAGGCTCACATTGATGGTCTTTTAGTGTCTGCAGCACATTTGTCTAGGACCTTCTGGCTTTCATGGTTTCCATTTAGAAGTCAGGTGTATTTCTGATAGGTGTGTCTTTATATGTTTCTTGGTTTTTTTCCTTTGCAGCTCTTTATTCCGTATGTTTAGTGTTTTGATTATTATATGGCAAGGGGACTCTTTTCCTTGGTCTAGTCTATTTGGTGTTCTGTAAGCTTCTTGTCCCTTCATAGACATAGCCTTGTTTAGGTTGGGAAAGTTTTCTTCTTTGATTTTGTTGTATATATTTTCTGTTCCTTTGAGCTGGAGTTCTTCTTTTTCTTCTATCCCTATTATTCTTAGGTTTGGTTTTTTCATGGTGTCCCAGATTTTCTCCATGTTTTTTGCTAAGAATTTGTTGAATTTAGAATTATCTTTGACTGATGAATCTATTTCCTCTTGAGTATTTCAATGCCTGAGATACTTTCTTCCATCTCTTGTATTCTGTTTGTTATGCTTGTATCTGTAGTTCCCGTTCATTTACCCAGATTCTCCATTTCCAGAATTTCCTTGGTTTGTTTTTTCTTTGTTGCTTCTATTTCAGTTTTCAAGGCTTGAACTGTTTGAACTGTTTGCTTTACCTGTTTGATTGTGGTTTTTTTTCTTGGTTTTCTTTGGTTTCTTTAAAGGCTTTATTAATTTCTTCCATTTTTGTTTGTCTATTTCTCCATTTCTTCAAGGGAAATTTTTATTTCCTTTTTAAGTGTTTCTATCATTTTCATAAATTCATATTTAATCTCATTTTCTTCTGCTTCTTCTGGAATAGGTTTATCAGTTCTTTCTGTTGTATGACTACTGGGTTCTGAGGTTATCATGTTAATTTTTATGTCTTTTAATAAATTCTTTTTAAATTATTATTATTTAAGATCTTTATTAACAGGTGCTTGCAGTTTGTTGCCTTTTTTTTGAAAAACTCAAGTTCTAAACTTTTTATTACAAATTAAAAATGAAGTCCTTAAAAATCTTAACTTGACCAGATATGAAACAATTTAAAAACCATTAAAGGTGTATTGAGAAAAACCAGACCTTTTTTTTAAAAAAAAATTGTCATTACCAAAAAGAGACATCTTTAGGTGAAAATAATAAAAACCCCATGCTGCATAGATAATGCAGATAGTTCCAGCGTAACTATCAGCGTAACGGGCAAAAAGCAAGCACTTAAGGTCTTCAGCTCCAATCTTCGTTCATTTCTTATTGCTGGAATTGCATATTCGTTTCTTCTTGTTGGATGACCAAACCGGATGATGGTAGAGATGGTAAGCCGGCATTTACTCAGCCCCGCCCTGCTCAGCCTCGGGAGCGGACGAATTCTCAGCTGGTGGATCAGCTGCTTTTGTCTCTTTGCCATCTTGTGGTTTAGGGTTCTCTGGGCATCTGCGTCGGCAATTGAAGTTGCGGCGATATCGACGTTGAGGTGGCTGCTGACCTTGGGTCTCGTCTCCTTGATTTTCTTTGTCCTCTTCATTGCGGTCCTATCTAGGCTGTCTTTGGCGAGGAGGGCCCCTGCGAAATTGTGGTCTGTAACCCCGATACATATTCTGTCTCACTGGTCTACCTTGCTCTCCTGCACCCTTGCAATGGTGACTATCTATTTCTTCCTCCAATTGGTGCCAACATTGTCTTTGCCTCTTACTCCAATACTTTCAATTGCTGTCTGTGTCTTAGGGAGCTATTCTTGATCTTCTCTGTTCAGTCATTGTCTGTATCTCAGGGAGCAGCTGAGGTCTTTCTTGGTCTGTCCTGTCTGCACAGTTGCAGCCTGTGTTCAGAGTTCCTATCTTGTTCCTCTCTGCGCAGTTGCAGTCTACACTTCAGAGTTCTTCCGAGGTCTTGGGAGATGGGTGGGTTTGAGAGTGGAGTGGGACTTGTAGCTAACAGGGTCTGATCAATTCGGGGGTTTTGGAACAGCCTAACTGCTGGCAGCGTGCCTGTTGACTGGCTAGACAAGCTGAGGCAGGTGAGGGAAAAATCTGGGGGCTTTCCCAGTTACCAACTGCCTAGAATGTGGAGTGTACAGGTGGATCACTAATCACCAACCTACTGGTCTGCTCTGTGAAGTCACAGCCTATGCTTCAGAGTCCCTCTGAGGTGATAGGGAAGTGGGTAGGTTTGGGGATGGAGTGGAACTTGTAGCTTACAGAGTTCAAACAATGGGGGGTGTTGTTGGAGAAATCTACCTGCATGAAGCTTTCCTGTTGTCTTGCTAGTGAAATTAAGGAGGTGGCAGAGGAGTCTGGGGTTTTGACCAAGTACCAAGGGCCTAGAGAGTGGGTGCCCAGCTGGGTGGCTGATTACTCATCTCTTGGTTCACTCTGTGCAGTTGCAGCCTGTGCTTCAGAGTTCCTCTCCATTTTGTGTTCTTAATATTTTTTTTTCTTATCTAAGACAATTTTGAAATAGTGACCCAAAGACCATTCAGCATGATCTAAGTTCAAATTCAGCATCTCGGTTAAGCCGATTCCTGACTTCCTAAAGAGAAACACTTCTCATAGAGCAGCCTCTATCATATGTGAAGTTAGGAAAAATATTTCCCATTCTAGAAGCAGTCACTACATCCATATGATGGTGTCTTTTTCTGTTCAGAAACTTCTCAGTTTTCTTGAATCCCATTCATTTATTGTTAATCTTTAGTGCCTGTGTTATACTTTTTTTTCTCAGAAAGTCTTTGTGTGCCAAAGAGTTCAAGGCTATATCTGATTTTCTCTTTCAACAGGTTGAGTGTTTCTGAATTACATTGAGACTTTTGATTCATTTAGAGTTGCCTCTTGTGCAGTGTAATTAAAATACTTACATTTGGATTTGTGTACATGAAGGTATTCAATTTGACCAGCACATTTGTTGAAGATGTCAATAGGTATTCATTTCTGGCTTCTTTATAAAACATGTATGTCCCTGGGAGTGTGAATTTATTTCTACAACTTCAGTTTTATTCTATTGCTCAATGTGTCTACTGTAGTGCCTATACTACCCTGATATTTTTACTCTATCTCTGTAGTACAACTTAAAATCAGGAATGGAGATACCTCCACCAGTTCATTTATTTGTCATGCTCAGTTTTTTGTTTCCATATGAAACTTCAAATTTTCCTTTAAAGATCAGTGAAGACATGTTTTAGAATTTTAATGAAAATGGCATTGAATCTGTAGACTACTGTGAGTAGTATGGCCATTTTTAATGCATTGCTCCCACAGATCCATGAACATGAGTGTTCTTTTAATCTTTTGATATCTTTTTCAGTGAGTTGAAAGTTTTATCACAAAGTATTTCATTTGCTTGGTTAAATATACCCCAGGTATTTAAAAGTATTTCAGGTTATTGTCATAGATAATGTTTTACTAATTTTTCTCTATTTCAATTGTTACTTGTATATGGGATGGCTACTAATTTTTTTCTGAGTTAAATTTGGATCAGGCAGCTTAGCTGAAAGTATTTATCAGTTATAGGTATTTCCCTGTGGTATTTTTAAAGTCATTTATGTACACTACACTATTATCTGCAAATAAAGATACTTTACCTGTTTTTATTCTAATTTGTATCTCCTTGATCTCGTTCAGTTGTCTTATTGCTCTAGTTAAGACTTGAAGTACTAAATTATATAGGTATGGAGAAAGTGGACAACTTTGAATTGCTTTTGATTTTAGTGGAATTGCTTTGAGTTTCTCTACATTTAAGTTAATGTCAGCTATGGATTTTGTTTGAACTGCTGCAATTCTGTTAAGATATGTATTTAAAACCCATAATCACTTTAGGACCTATGCCATAAAAGGATGTTAGATTTTGTCAAAAGCTTTTCCTGCTTCTAAAGTGATGATCACTTTTTTTCAGTTTCTTTATATGGTTGATTACATTTATTGATTTATATTTGTTAAATTGTCACTGCAACCACAGAATGAAATCTGCTTGAATGTAGTGGATGACTGTTTGATATGTTTTTAGATTCTGTTTTCAAGTTTTTAATGGAGAGTTTTTGCATCTATGCTCACAAGGGAAATTGGAAAGTAATTCTCTATTTTTATTGTCTCTCTCTGTGGTCCTGGTATCAGGGTAAATGTAACCTTATAAAATGAATTGGCAATGTCACTTCTGTTTCTAATTTGTAGAATAATTTGAGGAGTACTTGGATTAAGACTTTTTTGAAAACACAGTAGAATTATGTGCTAAAACTATCTGGCCCTGTTCTTGCCGGCTGGGTTAAAACAATGAGTGAATGTAGAAAAGTTAGGAGGGGAGGACTATGTGGTCCACTGGAGAGGAAATGAAGAGGAAGTTAAATTTCATGCAGACAGACTAAAAAGAAACAGAGTGTTTTGGTTTTAATACATTCCTTGGTGCCCCAAAGTAATTCATATGTGTCAGGGTCCCATTATAGATAAGAAATCAAGAAGCATTTTCCCTGGGGATTTAACCAGGAGCCAGTCAAGATTTAAATTTTTACTACTCTTTCCCTGTGTCTTCCATCCTTCTCTTCCTGTCTGTTCCATAAGTCAGAATTAGTGCCTAACTGAACATGACTTGTTGATCTATTTGCCCCTGACCGTTTCTGTTTCTGTGTTTGCATCATAGCAGGGTTTGCTATGCTTTAATTGAACATTTATTCACCTTCACATGGAGGAAGAAATAAGGGATACTTTATAGAAATGTTTAAACGTATTTTGCAAGTGATTAAGTTATATTGACTCCCACTGCTCCTAACTGAGTCAGGTAAGAAACAGTGTTGAAAACATCACTGGACACAGACCTTTCAACATGTATCTGTGTTAATTCCAACCTTGTTTTTTGAGGATATTTGTTTCATAAGGTTGATTTCAAACTAGCTGTCTTTATGATTTATTACTATAACATACACACACATCAGCATTACACTTGGGTCAGGGGCGTGGAAGATTACATATTGTAGGAGTAAAACTATGCATTAGCTAAGGCTGTAAAAACTGAATACGTGCAGAATCCAAGGCAAGTAGGATTGGTTGTTACATGGTTCTAAATGCAGGCTAATCACACAGGCTGAGTGCAAAGCAGGATAGCAGAATTAAATCTTAAGTGACCTAGACATGCATTGCCTCTGCCTCTCAGAGACAGCACAACCTCCAGTCTCTAAGAACGTAAGTGATATTTTCATAATCATTCATCTGCACAGCACAGTGTACTTGAAACTTCACACTTTGCCCTCAGTCCCTGCTCCCAAGAGTGTAATCCCTCCCTGGTTCTCCTACTGGGACTCTCACCTTCTGACACTACAGGAGAGAAGAGTGACTACGCTTCTAGGCTGAACTTCTGAAATGTTTACTACTCTGCTAAAAGTTTCTCTTTCTTACTGATGGATACAAGTGTTTTTCATAGGTGATGTCAAGTCCCTTAGCATAATTGTAACTGTTCCTTCTTATGACATCATCCCTTAATCCTCCTAGGGAATGAATGCTGAGAACACTCAACCTTCATTTGGGGGGTTTCTGTCAATTTCGTAGCTATATGTGGGTTGTAGGTCCCATTGGCCATGGAGGTTTTATCCCGCATCCAGCAACACAGATGAATCCTATATGCAGAGGTGAGTTGCTTTCTTTCAGGCACCCTGTCTTCAGAGAACAGGGCAATCTCTGGAAGGTGGGTGACTGTAGACCTAACATGATCTTTCTTTTTCAGCAAAGGGCTCCTGCACAGGTTGAATGTTCATAGTGAGAAGCATAATCCTGAGACCTGAACACAATATGATTTCATGGATGCTGCAGGTGAGAGACACTATCCTGGAATTCTACTTGGGTGCTCTTTTCTAAGATAGTGACCATGTGTTTGCTCCCACTAAGGTGTGTTGCTAGTGATTATAACAGTTTTTCACCGGTTTTCAGATTTAACTTCACTACTTTTGATTTAGTAATCTCAGACATTGTGCTGTGGGTTGGTAAACCTTTTCCCGAATTTAGTGAGACACATGAGCATTTTAAGAGCTGTTTGATATCCTTTGCATATTTACACCTCAAATTCTGCTTCCCCCTGGGCTTCATGTGGATAATATTTTTTCTTTACTCTAACTAAGAGAGTAGAATGGCATAGTGAGAAATTAATATCTTTCTTACAGAGCTTTGTGTTCTGGGTTGTTAAAAGAGGAATAAGTGATAAATTGATGTTTCAGTATCCAAATTCCATGCCTATGGACATTTGAATAACTGATTGAGTACAACCTCCTGTTACTAGGTTCTGATGCCTCTGGTATGTCCACTACCTGCAAACACAACTGTCTATGACACTAGGATCTTGCTTTTTGTTTGCTTGGGTTTTTTTTTTTTGAGACATGGTCTACTTATTTAGTCCCTTTTGTCCTACAGCTTGTTATGTAGACCAGGCTAGCCTCACATCCATAGAGATTCTCTCATCTCTGCCTACTAAGGGCTGGAATTAAAGGTATGTGTTACTATTCCCTGTCCAGATAATGCTTTTGAATCAAGCAGATATGTCCATTATTATTGTGTTACATATTAGGTGCCCATTGCATAAGTGACTGAAAGTATATGAGTATCTGTCGATTTCTTACAGTAATATTAGTTAAATTTCCTGTCCCAAAATTCAGAAGGAATGCATCTATTTTCAACCTTTCCATGTAGTGTCTATTGTGTTTTAATTTCATTAAAAAGAGGTGAAAATATTACCAGTGATCCTCCTATTGAATAAGTACTTTCATTGCATCTTATTGTAAATATATTGATAAGTTGTTTGCTATTTCCATGTATTTAGACATGATTAAATGTGATAGAGTTACTTTAATATGATATATACATAATTAAAGGATTAAAAATTAGCATTGGACACTTAAAGGCAAGTATATGCACATATGTGTACATGCAGAAAGATATAAATAAATTACATGTGTGTGTTTGCCAAAGGAGAATTCAAATATTTTTTTCTTGGTAGCTGATGGCCACAATTTTTTAAATTTATTATTACTCTCTTTGTATATTCTCAAATTTTAGTGTTTTTATTGTTCTCTGTTATCTAGTCTCACCTTTTCTCTTTAGGAATTTGGATGTATTTTGATCATTTTCATACCCTGTTACTTCTCACAGTTACACCATGTTTCTCTAACCACCCATGGTTGTGCCTTTTTAATTTTTTAACACAGAAATCATAGTTTGTGGTGCCCCTATGTTCTTCGGTGTGTGTTCATCCATAGAATCATAGTTGAATCATTAGGACCACATTTTTAAAGGAAGCTGCCCCCCCCCATCCTTCCAGCTATCAATTGTCAATAGTATTTTAGTTAGAGGTTATTCTTTTCTCTGAAGCCAGCCATACTTCTTTCTGGTGAGTCTCTTCCTCTTACTGGTTGCTGGGACCTGGGAAACCCTTGGTAGGTCTTCACGTAGTACATGCATCTATTGTAGTTTTATCATTTGACTCCCTCACCCGTGCATTTGTGGATTTTAAACGAACTACCAGTTGTAAAGCACTTGAAAAATGTTAATGTCTATGATTGATAATATAAAGGTTAATTTTACTACAATGTACCAGTTTATTATCG
>JABTXL010004666.1:618225-641395 GCA_025134845.1 Neodon shergylaensis | reverse complement strand
ACAATGTACCAGTTTATTATCGGTAATTTAAACAATAACCATTTATTGAGAAGTATCTAAGTACTTATTAGAAAGATACATTATAGCATTTCTTATCAATGTAAAGTAAGTGTCTATGCAGTACACTGTTTTGCACACTAAGAAAAATAAAATCCATTTTTTTTAAGTATCGTCAGGAAATGTTTTGCAGTGACCCAGGAACATGACGGAATGTCCTGCAGAGACGTGGCTGTGGGGATCGTCTTATTGACCCAGACGGCACTAGGAATGCTGGGGAACTCAGTCTTACTATCTTGTTTTATCATTGCTGATTTCTCTGGAATCAGGGCAAAGCCCACAGACCTGATTGTCAAACACCTAACCTGGGCCAACTTGATAGTTCTTTGCAAAGGAATCCCTCAGTCAACAACTGCTTTTAGTCAGAATTACTATCTAGATTATGTTTCATGTAAACTTACCTTATATTTTCATAGAGTTGCCAGAGGAGTATCCCTTGGCTCCACATCCCTGCTGAGTGTCTTTCAGGCTATCACCATCAGCCCCTCTAATTCCAAATTGGCACAGCTCAAGGTCAGAGCCCCCAGGTGCATTGGTCCTTCCCTGGGCCTTTGCTGGGCCATCCAACTGTTGGTATATGTCTTCATTCCTGTATACACAACTGACATTTGGGGTGGAAGAAATGTTACTGTGATAAGAGATTTTGGCTTTTGTGTTGTTATAAATTCTGGAAGACTAATGAACACACTTTTAGCAATCCTATTGACATCCAATGATGTCATTTTTTTGGGATTCATGATGTTGGCTAGTGGCTACATGGTATATATCCTGCTCAAACATAAGAAGAGGGTGCAACACATCCTCAAACCCCTGTCTCCTAGGTCATCTCCTGAGACCAGAGCCACCCAAAGCATCCTCACCTTAGTGAGCTGTTTTGTTTTTTTCTATGTAATCTCTATTGTGATTACATCTTACGTGTCTCTCCTCGAAGAAACCACTAGGTGGCTGTCTAACGCTGGTGTAGCCATGGCTGCCTGTTTCCCAGCATTTTGCCCCTTTCTGCTGATCAGACACTATGCTTCCTCTCTCAGGATCTGCTGTATCTGTTCTCATCAGACAACACACTTTGACTGTGTTCTCAGAGAGCTCTAAAAGCTGAGCTGTCTGTATCCCTCTTTCCATGTCTTCTATTCAGTTTTTTTTTATGTCAATCCACTGTCAATATCAACCTTCAATGTATACACTAACTGTCTACAAAGTTTCATTCCAATGCAGTTTGTAATGTAGTCTGGACACAGGCCATCCATGATGTATGATGTGAGGACTGAAACAATAACCCCTCCCTCTTTTAATGAGAACCTCACAGTAGAGGAGATAATTAAGCTGTGGGGCTATGGGAAGTATAGTCTTTTAGGTGAGCTTATAGGAGGATGGGATATTTATTTGTTTGTTTGTTTGTTTGTTTACTTAAAATTTCCACCACCTAGCCTCCTCTCATTTCCCTCCCACTCCCCCTACTTCCTCTCCTCCTCACTCTCCAGTCCTAAGAGCAATCAGAGTTTCTTGCCCTGTGGAAAGTCCAAAATCCTCCCCGCTCCACTCAGGTCTAGAAAGCTGAGCATTCAAACAGACTATTCTCCCACAAGGCCAGTCCATGCATTAGAATCAAAATTCAGTGCCATTGTCATTGGATTATCAGTGAGCCCACATTGCCAGCCACATTCAGAGAAACAGGTTTGATCACATGCTCCATCAGTGCCAGTCCAGCTGGCCTTGGTGAGCTCCCATTGAATCAGTCCCAAATTATCTTCAGTTCAAGTTACCCATTGTAGGTCTGCACTAGACCATCATCCTAAATTGCAGGCTCAAGTGTTGGTGGCTTTCAGGAATTAAGAACAAGTAAAAAGGATGAAAACGGTCAGAACGGCTCATGGATGGAAATAAAACATGCAAATTTAGGGTGCTGACATATACGTAGAATCAGTAGATACTGTATTTCTTAAATCGAAAGTATAATTCACAATCCTGAAAAATGTTTAGAAATGTATTTCTAAAAGTCAGCTTAAGATAAACTTTCAAATGAAATGTTTGGTGTTGAACTATGGCAATTAGATACAAAATAGTATGTATTAGAGATAGTCACATATGCAAGTATCAGGTTTATAGTTTAAATTAAGATTAAAGACAGATGGGAGACTACAAGTACATTAGTGGGTAGCAAAACTTTGTTGTACCTGTTCTTGGGAGGAAAAAGTGGGAAGATTATATATTTGAGTTCACACTAGGTGACATAATCATACTCTGTCAGCAAAAAAAAAACCCAACAACAACAAAGAAAGAAAGAAAATAAAAAGAAAGGAAGGAAGGAAGGAAGGAAGGAAGGAAGGAAGGAAGGAAGGAAGGAAGAAAGAAAGAATGTTCTGGAGCACTATCAGAGATTAATACAAGATACATAATTAAAAATGAACCTTTAAGCAAATGATGGCGCTATAAAGTCTCTCTGAGGTAATAATGTTTTCTGTTTTAAAATTGTTGGTAGTTTTGCCCATTAACTTCCAAAGCTGACTAAACTAAAACAATGACCTGCTCTGAAAAGAAGAGAATTTTGAGTGCCTGGCATGATGGCACAGAATGCAGCACTGGTGCTTCCAGAGTCTCCCTACTACTTTCTCATTCCAGAGAAATTGTACTTCTACTCTCATTCATATGTCTCAGCTCTTTAATCGACATCCACGTTCGCCCATGCTGATTTAAAATGGTACATAATATTCACTGTAAAACTTCAACTCACCCATCCACAATCACTTTCTTTAGTGGAAATTTACATTTCACCTCATGGCAGTCCATGTTTTATATGGATAATTATTAGTAACTTCCCTGTTTTCCGTTTTGAAAAGTGAGATTATTAAGTACAGAGTCCACAGCAGTGAAAGGAAAAATAAGTCAGGAAAAGTTGGAATGCCGTAAGTTTTCAGAACAGACAGTTGTTCAGAGCATCCAGCATACACTCACTTAGACAGCCCATGAAATATAAGAATCAGTAGGAGGATTTTCATGGTGGGGGAGGAGAATATGGAGGAGGGAAAAGGAGAAACAACCCTCAGGATGTAAAGTATGAGAGAAGATTTTTTTTAAAAAAAACTGTTTTTTATTTAAAGAAATCTAGAAAAACACAGTGGAGATCAAGAAATGGATTTTTAATAAATGGTGCTGGTCTAACTGGAAATGGTGTGGAAATACAAATAGATCCATATTTATTACCCTGCTCAAAAATCAAACAAAGTGGTTCAAAGAACTCAATATAAAACCAGACATGGGACCTGACTAAAAGAAAGCATGGCATAGACTTAAATGTATCGGCAGTGTGGAGACAATTCCCTACACAGAATATAGATATCACCAGCACTATCATCAACAATTCAGAAATGAGACCTTATAAACTGAGGCTGGTTCTGGGCCACCCAGACCAGAAATAATCACCCCATAACTGTATTAATTAAAACACTGTTTGGCCTATTAGCTGAGGCTTCTTATTAACTAACTCTTGCATCTAAATTAATCCATTTCTATTATTTTATATTTTACCATGATGCTTGTGGTTTACTGGTACAGTTCTGGGGAATCTGTCCCCTTTGGTGACTACATGGCATTTCCGTGACTCTGCCTTCTTTCCTAGTCTTATCTGTTTGGAATCCCCACCTTACTCTATTCTGAGGTACCATAGGCCAATTCAGTTTTATTCATTAAGCAATAAAAGCAACACATATACAGAAGGAATTCTCACACCATTTCCCCTTTTCTGTCCAAATAAAATGGCTTTAACTTTAACATGGTAAAATTATATATAACAAAACAGTTATCAAGCACGAATTATAGTTACAATATTTAGCCCATTTACATTTGGCAAATTAGAAAAATACGCTACCATCTATCCTATATTTGTGAGTCTAAAGTTCTATATCTAAATTATCTTTTATAATTATAACTGTCTTTCTTCAACTCCATCAAATACTCCAGAAGGATATAATATTACCTAAGTAAACAGGACGTGCATTGTAAGCAAGTTCTAAAACTCTAGAATTGACAGAGACATCCTGTTTCCTGGACAGTTGTTGTGATCCAGCTGCCATTACTCCCCCTGACTGACAGCAAAACTTCATTGTGGTTTGTAATTGACAAGGAGGTTTGTGTTCTTTCTGGCCAGTGGGTCAAGGTATAAAAGGTTGCTGGGCAAAATAAAGGTTGCTATTCTTCCACCTGAAAAGAAACCTCCATGACTCAATCCCCCCCCCACCCGCCAGTGTTGGCTATCCAGGCTGTGCTGGCTGCAGCAAGTGGAGGTTTCACAGAGATCTGGAAAGTGGGGATATGTGAACAGGGTCGCTCAGTCCGAAGAGCGCATTGGGGAAGGTAAAGTGTTTTTATTTTTCATACCCAGAGATACCTCTGAGGGACATCCTCCAAAAGATAAGCAAGTATAAAGATGCGGGAGGGTGAATTGAAAGGCCTCAAAAAGTGAAACTCTTAAAGCAACAAGGCATGGAAGTAACAAGGAAGACAGCCAAAGATTTTGTACAGGAGGGGATTTAAATATTCCAGATTGGGTACAAGCCAAGTCTGATTAAAATGAACATGTGTTTATTCATCCCCAGAGATGCTCTGAGGGAATCCTCTGGCAGACTGGCCAGTAGGGAAGCAATAAAGAGGAGGCAGGAAGGTGAATTGAGGGCCCCAAAAGATAGAATGTGTAGAGATACATGTTATTGATTGTGTTGTCTTTTGTGTTCTGGACTGGAGAAAGACATTTGATTCTGGGAACTGCTAAGAAAGGTATTTCTGGAGAAAGACATTTGATACTGGGAACTGCTAAGAAAGGTATTTTGACTTTAAAATATGGGCCTAAGGATTTGATGCTTTGGAAAAGAGTTTCTGCTTTTGTCTCCACAGAGGATGAGAACCTGTGGATTCATTGCAAATTTACATGGTTTGAATCACTGAGAACCCCTGAAATGTTGATGTAAGATAACCCCCAAGAATGCAACACCCCCGCTCAGCAGGAAGTAGCCAGACAGGTTGAAGACACCCAAACTCCCTAAAAGATTGTTAAAGTGGGGCCCCTTAAATGGTTCTGGAGCAAGAGCAGCAAGCCCGCTTCCCTGAGGTCTGCTCCATTCCATGCAGCAGTTTTGACCCAGAGAGAGTGTGTCTGGGGCCAGAAGACAGCTGGAGCAGAGCTTTGCTAGGCATATTGCCCTGACCCAGTGGGCGCCTGGCCTGGGGGACACCACAGCGGTGTCAGGAGTACCAGCAAACCATAGAAGATCAGCAGAAGTTTACAGACTGTGCAGACTGCTGAGACTGTCAACCAGCAGGCTGAAAGAGTGAGCAATGGTTGGACATTAAAAATGATCTTAATGGACATATTCAATTGGGCATATTGACCTTAAACCAACAAGTGGCTCTGGTTCAGGAGCAAGTGGACTATCTTTGGACTTTTCAACAGTTAATCATGTTATTTGAGTTACTCATGACACTGTATTGCATGCTTCTGCTACTGTTATGGAACTCAATGGTCATATGAGAGGGGTTTGGAATACTGCTTTTGTTAATTTTACCACCCAGTTAGTGCATGCTAGATGGTTGCAGTGCTGGTCTGGCTCCTTGGCACTGTTGGTCCTGGGGGTACTTGGTTTAGGGCTATGTGTCTGGGTAGCCACGGATGGGCAATACTTTGGGGGCAGGATGCCACGTAAGACATGGAATATTAGAGGGCTATTCCCCATGACAGGCAAGGTATTATAAAATAAAATGGGGGGAGTTGTTGTGATCCAGCTGCCCTCACTCCCCCGACTGACAGCAAAACTTGCTTGTGGTTTGTATTTGACAAGGATGTTTGTGTTCTGTTTGGCCGGTGGGTCCAGGTATAAAAGGTTACTGGGCAAAATAAAGGTTGCTGTTCTTCCACCTAAAAAGAAACCTCCCTGTCTCAATCATGGCAACCACCCCCCTCCAGTCTTGGCTATCCAGGCTGCGCTGGATGCAACAGTCACCCAAAGTTCCTCGGTAACATTGAGGCATCCATCTTCAGCCTGCTAGCCCATATTATCAGACAGATTTGTTTCATGAAGCAGGAAATTTGAAAGACTATTTTGCCTCTATTGACAATTTGTCAATCACTTTCTTCTGTATCCTGTAGAATGCTTGGCAGTTCTTTCATGAAACAGGAACTCCAAAGGATCATCTCACCTTTGGCAAGTTCAGCAGTCTTTTGTGGGTCCTGCATGTCCAGTTCTTACAATATAACATCAAGAAGTCCAGAAAAGATCAGTTTCTTGCCCAAATGGCTAACTTTGTCACAATGAAGGTAAATTCCATAACAAGTTTCTTCAATGCCCATTCACCTCCCTGAAGTAATTGGCGCTGCCAGTAGACGTGTCTCAGTGTCTAGAAAATTATAAGTTCTTAAAACATTTTAAATGCCATATTCTGTAAGGCTGTTAAAGATTTGAGGAATACTTATCCATCTGAAATATATCTCTGTACATATAGAAAACCTAACATGACTAAAAGTTTGACTCATATATAAGTATCTATTAACCTTTATTTCATAATTATACATTACATTTTTGAAGGAGATGCAAAAGCACAATACATAAATCAAGAGCAGAAATATACATATACCAAAATTGACCTTAAATTTGTATCATTAGATCAAGAGCCTTACTATGGCAAAGTATTTGTCTAGATAGCATATCTCCCTTTAAATGTAAACAAAGATTTATAAACAATCATTTAGGGGATTTAGATGCTGTTCTGTCCAAACTGCCTCCTGCTTTTTGTTGGGTGAAATGTTTTGGGGTATTAATGGTTTTGGTTCATCAAACCACATTAGTCTAGAAGGAACCCACAGGTTATCATCCTTTATAGAAACAAAAGCAGAACCATTTTTCCAAAGCAACATATCCTTAGACCCAAATTTTAAAGTTAAGATGCCTTTAAAGTAAATGTGTTGGTTTAGCTTAGCAGCCTTTATAATGAAATGTCTCTCTGTACTTAGCTCATTCAAATTCAAAAATTCAAAGAAAATACAATAATATACATAATCCAGACTTTCTGTGTATTTCCCATTTTTATGTGGTTTATTTTTCTTACCCTATTACTTTTTCTATGAGTTTAATATTTATTTTTTTATCTTCACTCCTATAACCTATGACTGACTAAACGCCTTTTCTTTTCTCTCCCATGCCTACATACAGTTAGTTAGAATATACTGTGTCTCATTTAGACATTTTTTTATGTCTAAATTTGTTCTATTGTGTATCTGAAGTCCTTTTAAGACAAAGATCATTTTAAAATGATGAGCAGTGTGGTTGCTACAAATGTAGATACTGGCTTTGTCTCTCTCTGCCTTTTGTCATGGTAGAGATATTTCACCACCAGCACTGGGTTTGCCAGGTAGTAACAGTCCTCACCACCTCAATTCTGGGTAGCACCGCCCAGGCCAGAAGCGCTGAGCTGTGGGCATGGTCTAAACAAATTTCCTCCCTATCCTGAGAGGGCATACAAGCATCTGGACCTGAAGTGGAGGGCAAGCATCTGCTCCAAACATTTTTTGGGTGCCATTCTGTAGGTGGAGGATGCTCATTCATTCCCAGCTGCCCAGACTTAAAATAATCACACAGAAACTGAGTTAATTAAAAGCACTGTTTGTCCTATTAGTTCAAACTGCTTATTACCTAACTCTTACATTTTAAATTAACCCATTTCTATTATTTTATATTTTTCCACAATGTTTAGGTTACTGTAAAGTTCTGGGATGTTTTTCTCCTTTGGCAGCTACATGGCATCTCCATGACTCTACCTTCTTTCCTCCTCTGTCTGCTTGGAATTCTCACCTTACTCTCTTCTGTTTTCCATGTTGTAGGACAAAGCAGATTTATTCATTAATCAATAAAAGCCACTTCCCATACCAGGACTGTAGACTATGTTATTTCAAATGTCAAAAACTATAAAAGTATTAAAAAAGTGCAAAAATGTCTGCTTCTTTTTCTCTAGGTTGTTCGGTCTTTGTTGCTCTATGCCATTAAGTTTGTAGTTCTTCATGTTTTTATTATAAAACTGTAAACTCAAAAACACACATTTGTGGCTTGGTGTGTTTTAGCGGCATCCTTTCATATTTATTCATGATCTTATCTTTTCATGATATTAAATCATAACCCCTTATATTTCTTGTTTTCTGTTACCTTTTAAATTCATGGTTTATCTTCATGATAACTTTGTTTGATGGGAGAGGTAAACATTTTTCATTAAATTTTGTAGCATGGTGACTTACATGGTCAAAGAGACAATAACATTACTACTTAAATTGAATCTAATAGTCAGATTAATTCAGTTCCACTTTACCCACAAGTATGTTATTGAAACCTCCTTCAGAACAAGAAAAAAAGGGGTTGGAGAGTTGCTTCAGTGATTAGGAGCCCTTACTCTTCTATCAAAAAACCTGAATTTGGTTCTCAGCATTTACATAGTAGCTCATAATTATCCAAGGACATCTGATGCTTTCTGACCTCTTCAGGCACTAATTGTAAAGAGTAAACAGTTATACACATAGCAAGCACCAATGATGATAAAATAAATATTTAAAAATAATAATTGAAAATATATCTTTTTTATTGAGCTATGCATTTTTCTCTGCTCCCCTTCTTTTTTTCCCTCCTCGTCAGCCCTCCCCCATGGTCCCCATGCTACAAATTTACTCAGGAGATCTTGTCTTTTTCTACTTCCCATGTAGATTAGATCCATGTATGTCTCTTTTAGCATCCTCATTGTTGTCTAGGTTCTCTGGGTTTATGAATTGTAGGCTGGTTTTCTTTGCTTTATGTCTAAAAGCCACTCATGAGTGAGTACATATTTGTTTTTCCGGCTCTGGGTTACCTCACCCAATATGATGTTTTCCAGATCCATTTATTTGCCTGCAAATTTCAAAAATGTCATCATTTTTTCTTCTGTCTAGTACTCTATTATGTAAATGCACCACATTTTCCTTATCCATTCTTTGGTTGAGGCGCATTTAGGTTGTTTCTAGGTTCTGGTTATGACAAGCATTGCTGCTGTAAACATAGTTGAGCACATGTTCTTGTGGTATGATTGAACATTCTTTGTATATATACCCAAAAGTGGTACTGCTAGGTCTTGAGGAAGGTTGATGGTTAATTTTCTGAGAAATCACCATGCTGATATCTAAAGGGGCTGCAACAATTTGCACTCCTACCAGCAATGCAGGAGTGTTCCCTTTACTTCACAACCTCTCCAGCATAAGTTGTCTTCAGTGTTTTTGATCTTGGCCATTCTTACAGGTGTAAAATGGAATATTAGAGTTGTTTTGATTTGCATTTCTCTGATGGCTAAAGATGCTGAACATTTCCTTTAGTGTCTTTCAGTCATTTTAGATTCCTCTGTTGAGAGTTCTCTGTTTAGGTCTGTACTCCATTTTTTATTGAATTATTTGTTCTTTTGATGACAAATTTCTTGAGTTCTTTGTATATTTTGAAGATCAGAACACTGTCTGAAGTGGGGTTGGTGAAGATCTTTTACCATTCTGTAGGCTGCCATTTTGCCTTGTTGACAATGTGCTTTGGTTTACAGAAGCTTTTCAGTTTCAGGAGGTCCCATTTACTAATTGTTTCTATCAGTGTCTGTGCTTCTGGGGTTATATCTAAAAAGTGGTCTCCTGTGCCAATTCATTCAAATGTACTTCCCACTTTCTCTTCCATAAGGTTCAGTGTGGCTGGCTTTATGTTGAAGTCTTCAATTCATTTGGGCTTGAGTTTTGTGCATGGTGAGAGATATGGCTCTATTTTTATTCTTCTACATGTTGATAACCAGTTATGCCAGCACCACTTGTTAAATATGCTTTCTTTTTTCTATTTGATATTTTTTACTTCTTTGTCAAAATCAGGTGTTCAAAGGAGTATGGATTAATATGTGGGTCTTCTATTCAGTTTGATTGGTCCTCTTGTCTGTTTTATGCCAATACCAGGCTATTCTCAGTACTGCAGCTGTGTAGAAAATTTTAGAGTCAGGGATTGTGATGCCTCCAGAAGTTCTTTTTTGTACAGGATTGTTTTGGCTATCCTGGGTTTTTTGCTTTTCCATATGTAGTTGAGTACCATTCTTTTGAGATCTGTGAAGAATTTTGCTGGGATTTTGATGGGCATTGCATTGAATCTGTAGATGTTTTTGGTAAGATTGCCATTTTTACTATATTAATTCTGCCTACCCAAAAGCATAGGAGATCTTTCTACTTCATGGTGTCTTCTTCAAATTCTTTCTTCAAAGATTTAAAGTTCTTGTCATACAAGTCTCTCATCTGTTTAGTTATAGTTACTCCGAGATATTTTATGCTATTTGTGGCTATTGTGAAGGATATTGTTTCTTTGATTTCTTCCCCAGCCCTTTTACCATCTGTGTACAGGAGGGCTACTGATTTTTTGGAGGGTTAATCTTGTACCCTGCTACATTACTGAAAGTGCTTATTACTCATAAAAGTTCCTTGGTAGAATTTTTGGGATCACTTATGTAAACTATCATATCATTAGCAAACAGTGAGAGTTTGACTTCTTCTTTTCCAATTTGTATCCCCTTGATCTCCTTTTGTTGTCTTATTACTCTAACTAGGACCTCAAGAACTATATTGAATAGATATGGAGAGAGTGGACAACCTTGTCTTGTTCCTGATTTCAGTGGACTCGCTGGGAGTTTCTCTCCATTTAGTTTGATGTTGGCTGTTGGCTTGCTGTATATTCCCTTTATTACGTTTAGGTATGTTCCTTATATCCATGTTCTCTCCAAGACCTTTATCATGAAGACATGTTGTATTTTGTCAAAAGCTTTTATGGCATCTAATAAGATGATCATGTGGTTTTTATTTTTCAGATTGTTTATATGGTGGATTATATTGACAGATTTTTGTATCATCCCTGCATCTCTGGGATGAAGCAAACTTGATAATCGTGGATTATGGTTCTGATGTGTCCTTGGGTTTGATTTGACAGTATTTTATTTAGTATTGCATCAAATTTCATAGTAAGATTGTTCTGTTATTCTCCTTCTTAGTAATGTCTTTCTGTGGTTTGGGTATCAGGGTAATTGTAGCTTCATAAAAAGAGTTTGGAAATGTTCCTTCTGTTTTTATTGTGTGGAATAATTTGAGGAGTACTGGTATTAGTTCTTCTTTGAAAGTCTTGTAGAATTCTGAGCTGAAACCATCTGGTCCTGGGCTTTTTTTGGTTGGAAACTTTTGATGACTGTTTCTAGTTCTTCAGCATCTATAGGTCTGTTTAATTTGCTTATCTGATCTTGTTTTAATTTTGGTAAGTTATATTTATCCAGAAAGTTGTCCATATCCTTTAAGTTTTCCAATTTTGTGGCGTACAGGTTTTCAAAATATGACCTGATGATTCTCTGTATTTCCTTCATGTGTGTTGTTATGTCCGCCATTTTACTTCTGTTTTTGTTAATTTGGATATTCTCTCTTTGCCTTTTGGTTAGTTTGGATAAAGGTTTGCCTATTTTGTTGATTTTCTCAAAGTACAAACTCTTTGTCTCATTGATTCTTAGTGTGTGATTTTTCCAGCTTCTTAATGTAAGTATTTAGTGCTATGACCTTTTCTCTTAACACTGCTTTCATTGTGTCCCATAAATTTGGGTATGTTGTGTGATCATTTTCTTTCAATTTTAGGAAGTCTTTAATTTCTCCCTTTATTTCTTCCTTGACCCATTGATGATTCAGGTGAGCATTGTTTAATTTCCAAGTGTTTATGAGCTTTCTGGAAACAGTATTGTTGTTGATTTCTAATTTTAAACCATGGTGATCTGATAAGGTACATTGGATTTTTGTATTTTTTTTGTATTTGTTGAGGTTTGTTTTGTTGCTGAGTATGTGGTCATTTTTTGAATGTTTCATGAAATGCTGAGAAGAAGGTATATTCTTTTCTGTTTGGATGAAATATTTTATAGATGTCTGTTAAGTCCTTTTGAGTCATAACATCTGTTAGTTCCCTTATTCATCTGCTCATTTTTTATCTGATTAACCTGTCCAGTGGTGAGAGTGGAGTGTTGAAGTTTCCCACTATTCGTGTGTAGGGTTTAATGTATGATTTAAGCTTTAGAAGTATTTCTATTACATATGAGGGTGCTTTTGTATTTGGGCATAGATTTTTAGTACTGAGATTTCTTCTTGATGGATTTTTCCTGTGACTAATATGAAATGACCTTCTTTGTCTCTTTTGATTTATTTTAGCTTGAAGTTATTTTGTTAGATATTAGAATAGCTACACCCACTTGTTTCTTAGGTCCATTTGATTGGAATATTTTTTCCAACTTTTTACTCTGAGGCAATGTCTGTCTTTGAGGTTGAGATGTGTTTCTTGTATGTAGAAAAAGGATGGATTCTGTTTTTGTATCAAATCTGTTAGCCTGTGCCTTTTTATAGGTGAGTTGAGTCCATTTATATTAAGGGAAAATGACCAGTGATTGTTATCTTCTATTAATGTAGTTTTTCTTGTTGGTGATATCAATTTGTGCGTTTTCACTTCTTTAGGATTTGCTGCTATGAGACCATCAATTGCCTGTGGTTTTGTTGGTGTAGCCAACTTCCTTGGGTTGGAGTTTTCTTTTTAGTATTTTGTGTAGGGCTGGGTTTTTGCCTAGGTATTGGTGAAATCTAGTTTTGTCATGGTGTATCATGTTTTGTCTTTCTATGGTGATTGAAAGTTTTGCTGGGTATAGTAGTCTTGGCTGGCATTCATGGTCTCTTAATGTCTGCATAATGCTTGCCCACAACCTTCTGGCTTTCTTTTTCTCCAATGAGAAGTCAGGTGTAATTCTGATTGGTCTATCTTTATATATTTCTTGGCCTTTTTCCTCTGCAGCTCTTAATATTCTTACTTTACTCTGTATGTTTAGTGTTTTGATTATTATGTGGCAAGTGAACTTTTTATTTGGATCCAGTCTATTTGGTGTCTTTAAGCTTCTTGTATCTTCATAGGCATATCTTTCTTTAGGTTGGGAAAGTTTTCTATGATTTTGTTAAATATATTTTCTGTGCTTTTGAGTTGAACTTCTTCTTTTATACCTATTATTCTTAGATTTGGCCTTTTCATGGTGTCCCATATTCCTGGATATTTTGGGTCAAGCTTTTGTTACATTTAATGTTTTCTTTAACTGATGGGTCTATTTCCTCTATTGTATCTTCAGCTTTTGTGATTGTTTCTTCCATCTCTTGTATTCTGTTGTTCATGCTTGCGTTTGTGGTTTCTGATCATTTTCTCATAATTTCTGTTTCTATAATTGCTTCAGCTTGTTTTTTCTTTATTTTCTCTATTTTATTTTTCAAGTCTTGAGTAGATTCTTTCATATGTCTGATTGCTTTTTTGTTTTGGTTTTCTTTAAGGGATTTCCAATTTTTTGTTTTTTTTTTTCCTTCCATTTCTTTAAGAGAATTTCTCATTGCTTCTTTAAGACTTTCAAACATTCTCTTGAAGTTATTTAAGGTCATTTTTTTTTCTGCTTCATCTATATTTGGTTGTTGAAGTCTTGCTGTTGTAGTGTCTTTAGGTTTTACTGGTGTTTTGTTGCTCTTTGTGGTGTTGCATATGTTCTTACTTTTTCTACTCGTCTTTTCCTGTAATAGGTATGGTTGGGGCTGTCTGAAATTCTGTTGAATAATCTTATAGGTGCCAGTGAATCCAAAGCTCAGAAAGTTGTTCCTTGTGGTACAGTCAGTGCCATAGTTCTAGTTACCCCCTTTCTTTGCTCCATGTTCCTGGAGATAGCTCAATGCACCTGTGCTTTGCTCTGCTTCCATGGAGTTTGCTGTCTCGTGCCTACTTTGGCCTAGGTTACTGGCTTTGACTTGTTTCTGTAAATCCTGGTCTGGATACCATCCTGCAGAAGTCCCTGGCTTAGAATTGCTCCTGTCTCAGAGTTCCCAGTCTCAGGTATACCCTGAACCACAGAGGACCTGGTTCAGGCTTACTCCCTCAGAGGTCCCAGACTCACACTCTGACCTGCAGAGGTTTCAGGTTCCTGCCTATTCTCTTCGACATCCCAGACCAACACCTGGACCCACAGAGGTCCTGGCTCAGGCCTACTCCTTCTGAGGTCCCAGACTTTCACCAGGCACCACAGAGATCTCTGGTTCCTGCCTATTCCCTCAGAGGTCCCATATTCACACCCAGACTGGCAGAGGTCCTGGCTCAGACATAGTTCCTCTGAGATTCTAGACTCACACCCACTCCCACAGGGCTCCTGGCTTATGTCTACTCCCTTGAAGGTCTTAGATTCATGTCTGGACCCTCAGTGGTCTTTGGCTCTGGCTCACTTGCTCAGCAGTTACTCCCCTATACCTGTTTCGGTGGAGTTCACTGTCTCTGGACCAGGTCTCTGGCTCAATCCTTATCAGCCAGAGTCCTGGGACTGGATTGGCTTCTGGATCCTGGCTCCTGCTCCCATGGAGCTTGTTTCTCAAGCCCACTTTGGCCTAGGTAGCTTGTTCAGTCTACTAGAATATTCTTATTGAGTCTTTGGCTTTTGAGAATGCTAAAACAATATTAAAATGCCAAAGTCCCTAGGAGGCTCAGGGAGCTCTGTTAGAGCAGTAATTTAAAGCTGCTGCTGGTATTGGACCCACAGGATATAATGCTAACATAATTGGATAAGTTTTAGCTAAAGGTCTTAGATCTCAGAATACAAGAAGCTTTAACTGTGGAAAATTGGAATATTTAAAGAAAAGTTGCTATCATTCTGCTACAAAGAAGGATACATTTTTGGAGGATAATCAGAATAGAAAGCCTCAAACCACAGGAATCTGTAGATTTTGGAAACAAAGTCTGGGCTAATGTATGTAGACTAAAGAGAAAAATGCATAGTAATCTTTTATCATTGGGAAACTAAATGAAGGGCTTAGTTCAGGGTCCAGAAAGAAATAATACTACCTATCAATTTCCTGCCAGGGATAGAATGACTCATCAAGAGAACTATCAAGGAAATATAGGCTAAGCATGGAGATTTAATGCATGCTACTTAAGCAATCTCAGCTTTAGAATTGGCAGTAGGTAAAAATCTTATATTATCTCCACAAATTCTTTGTTATAAGATAGCTACTGGGCTGAATGGTCCTCTTTCTCACAAAAGAGTAGGAATATGTTTGGAAAGAATTAGTTTAAGGTCTCAATGACTTATTGGATGCCCAACAACTATAGATGAATGTTACCAGGGAGAAATTAAAATTATGGATTAAGTGAAAAGGGGCAATTCAAATAGAAGCTGGTGATAGAATTGAGTAATTATTATTACCCCTATATTTAAAAGGCAAGCAGCTGCACTAAGTAGGAGAGGAGGTTTTAAAAGCACTAGGAAAAAGGTATTTTGGCAAATGGTGATCAGTGATGAAATGCTGAAATTAAAAATAAAATTAAATGGGACTGAAATTGAAGGATTATTAAATTCTGGTGCTGATGTATCTCTAATTTCTCAAGAATCCTGACATCGAAATGGCCATTGCAAGAAGTATGTACTCAATTTATATGCATTGGAACCTTATCACAGGTAAAAGAGTGTTGAGTGGGTTAAATGCACAGGACTTGAAGGACATGTAGGAATGTTAAAGCTTTATGTGTCTGATATATCAATGAATTTAAGAGGGGAGAAATTTGTTACAACAATGAGGAACTTAAATTAATATTCATACAATTTCAAAATCAGATCCTAAAATGATGTTTGAAATGGGGTATGTTTCTAGAAAATGTCTTGGAAAAAATTGTCAGGAAAAATACCAGGCTATACAGGTTGTCCAACAACAGGACCAATTGAGAACTGACTATCCAAATTTGGAGTAAGGGCTATTACTACCAATAATCCAACTGCTTTCCCTTTAAAAAGTTGACTAGTAGACCTGTAGGGGTGGAGCAGTGGCCCTTTGCTAAAACAAAAATTGCAGGCACTTGAGCATCTGGTATAAGAACTGTTAGACACTAAGCACATTGAGTCAACTACAAATTCTTGGAATTCTTCAGAATTTGTAATAAAAAAGAAATCTACAAAATGGAGAATGTTGACTGACTTGAAGACTATTAATAAGATAATTAAACCTATGGGATCCTTGCAGTTTGGAATTCCTTTAACTTCTTTATTACCTAAAGATTGGCCAATTAGACTAATTAATTTACAAGATTGCTTTTTTCTATTCCCTTACAAGGACAAGATAGAGAAAAAATTTGCTGTTATACTTCTTATTACAACATGACCCAGTCAGCAAAAAAGATATCATTGGAATGCCCTCCCATATGGAATTCTAAATAAATAACCCAAATCTTTATCAATATTTTGTAAATCAACATGGAAGTGGAATATAAACAAGATTTCCTCAATCTACTGTATATCATTATATGGTTGATATTTTGCTGACTGTTTCTAATACAGATATATTAGAAAAATTATTTAATGTGGTACAGAAAATTTTACCCTGCTGGGGATTACAGAAAAATACAGAGAGAAGATTCTCTTAATTATTTAGAGATTAAAACTGAATAGACAGAGAATTCAACCACAAAAAATACAGATTAGAAAAGATAGATCACATGCTCTTAATGATTTTCTAAAATTATTGTGTGATATTAAGCTAGTTGCAGCCTACTATTGGATTATCTACCAAAGAGCTGAGTAATTTGTTTCAAATTTTCCAATGTGACTCATATTTAAATAGTCTAAGACATTTAATAGCTGAGGCTGAAATGGAATTAACCCAGATAGAACCAAAACTTCAAATGCCTTTGTGGATCAATAGGATCTCACAACCGAATATATTTTAGTAATTTACTTTCAAACATTTTCCTGCTGGACTCATCATCCAAAGAGAGGATAATATTTTGGAGTGGATTTTCTTAGTTCACAAACAGAGTTAAAATTAAAGAACTATATAGAGAAAGTTTCTTTGATCTGTCTTTTGTGATTGCTATCCTATTTGGTACCTTCTGTTTGAAGTGTTACCTTAAAGTTCACTAGGGATTCAATGTTTATGCAAAACTTTGTTTTGGAAAAAACTCCAGCACGCTGGTGGTATTCATAATAGAGAATTTACATTTTGCATTATCCCTTTGAGAGACTCAGATATGATATTTAGGAGTCTATAAATGAACTTGCTAAAACTTAAGTATAGTTAATAATAATTGGATTAAAATATAAAGTCTCAAGCTACCAGAGAGCCTCTGTCTGCGAGAGGCTGCAGACAGAAAGGCTAAAATCATTTTTAAAGGGACTCTGCATTCTTCCAATGGACCCATGTGAACCCACACGCATTCCACAACAATTTACATACTTGAATTAGAATTCAAAATTTTTTATTCCTGTTCCAGATGAAAGTGTATCTGGACACAATGGAGTAATGATTCATAAGAATGAATGGCCCAAAAGAGGGAAAACACAGAGAAGATATGGAAGTGATGTTCATCAGCCACCAGTTGTGACCATACCAAAAAGTAAGACAGCCTTGTAAGATGGAGGATAATGTATAAAAAACAAGAAAGGTAAACATCAATGCAAGGATATTCTGTGTGGCTCTGGACACAGGGGAGGTTCTGCTGGAACCATGCAAGTTATGGATGTATTGAACCCTCTGCTTGTGTTTGTACAGGATGATAATCATGAAGCCACTGGACCAGATGATGAGCAAAGAAAAAAGGACTTCAGGGAACACTACCAATGTTGCAAAGAGTAGGTCACTTTCATTGTACAGTACAAGACAGCAGTATCCAAAATCTCGTGTTCTTGTCATGTTTTTGTCAATCTTTTTAATAAATGGGTAGATAAAGAAAATGAATTGCATGAATATATAGAATACCCAGAGTAAGGAAATGAAGCAACCAATATACTTGGCAACTTTGAATTTATGATCCTTCAAACAAGATTCTCTGGGACTGATGACCATTGCCTGGAATACACTCAAGAGGCAGGAGGTTCCAATGGACAAACTCCTGCCAACTCTTTGAATGTATAAAATTACTCTGCATCCAAAATCTTTCAATAATTGCTTCAATAGAAAAGAAGTTATTGTGTGGGGCAATCCTAAAGAGAGAATGATCAAGACATTGGCTGTTAATAGATTGATAAGGATCACATCTGTGGGTTTTAATGAACAGTCTCTATAGTAAAGGACTATATAGTAAAATATAAGACAGAAATTTCCGAGAATTCCAATTGTTGTTTGTGAAAAGAAAACAAGTCCAACTATGAGTCTCTCTACACGCATCTTGTGATTCAGCATAATTTCCTTTGGATTATGGATCAGTTGTTTGTCTTGGCAGAATGAATAAAGTAAATACTTGTAGCTTTGCTGTGGAAGAAGAAACCTTTAATTCTAAGAGTCTTAAGCAGAGGATCTTTTAACTGCAATAGTTGATGGCTAGCCAGGACAACATAAAAAGACTTCATTCCAAAATTATGATAGTAGTTATTTTCCATATAGGTTATTCTAAGATTGTTTCATACTTCAAAATGAATGTATTAACAGAATAATATTCATTAATTTTCATAGAAAATGTGGCATTTTGGACAATATGATGTTGACCTGCAAGAAACAAGGCAAAATGACAGCCCATACAATGAAACATAATTCCAGAACATACTGATATTGAATAGACATTAAATAAGAAAAGATAACTTCAATAATGAGCACAAAACTTAAATACATCTATTCTTAATCCATAGCTTATGTAAATTATAATATAAGTTATAAGAAATGCATATTATCATTAAGAATAAACTCATGGTCCTGTGTCAGAACAAAAGTTTTTCCATCTTGTCTCAACAAGATCCATATTTGTTTTACCTTAAACTCATCCTAATTTGCTTACCTCTCCCTGACAAATCTTGTGAGAAAATGCCCAATGCTGCTCTAAAAGCTGTGGGTTGAAATGTGCAGCTAACTGCATGATTTTGTATTTGTTAAATTGCTTGATTGCTATATTTCTCCCTGCATCTCACAACAAGGATGTAATTATTCTGGGTTCTTTGCCTTTGGAAGATCTTTGCAAAATGCATTAGAAATTTAGAAGTGTTTCTCTTCAGGCAGTTTCTTAAGGTCAACTCTCAATTTGAACTTTGAGATTTTTGAATGATATTTCCAACCTCCAATTGTCTTCCACTAGAAAAATTATTAAGAACATAAAACGTATAGAACTGATGATTCTGGTGACAACTTGAAATAAGTTAAAAGCTAGATTTTAGGAAAATTCATAACATATAGACAACATATATACATAACGTATATGAACACACGTGTTCATGACTGTTAAAAAGATGGGGACTTCTGGTATCATTCAATCTCACAGAATGTAGAACAGAACAAAAGCATGCGATATATGCCAGGAAAACTGCCACAGACAAAGAGAATATTTGATAAATGATAGCTATTGTGGTCATGTTTCATGTTTCTATTTAACTTATGTCTGGGATAATCAGATACCACTCCGAAGTAGATAGTGTAAATGAGACTAAAGAAGGCAGTGACTTAGACAGCCTATAGATTAGGTGGAAATTCTCAAGACACCAGACACTATTCCTGTGAAAGAAGGTGTCGGCAAAAATTTCTCTAATTTAGTGAGCCTTTTAAAGTTTTCACCTTTAGGACTCCCTTTCAGGGTTCAATTAAAGACACCACAAATAGCTAAAGGGGGGCTTGAAATCTGAGGATAAATATCTGAGAGGTAAGAAATCTACTCATAAGAGGAATCACCTGTCCACGTTTCTTTATTCTTCTCTCTTCAAAACATCAAATACTCATTGTTCCACCCATTACTTGTTCTCCTTGTTCTACATTGTTCTTAGTTCTACATTGTTCCTTAATTCTCCATCATTCCTCCTTGTCCTACACATTACAAATGTTCCCAGTCATATATATCCTTAAAACCAGCAATTCCCCAGCTGTAGCAGGATCCAGGGCTGGAATTCTTTTGCTCCATAGAAAATAAGGGTTTTCACACATACACTCAAAGATCCATGGTAGTGGTTAGTACACGTCCAGTGAATTCAATAATGAAGAAAGTTAGTTAATAAAAAAATTAAATCCTCAACAAATTCTAGAGGTGAAGATTAGTGTGCTACGCTACATTTTTAGGTGGTTGGTAAAGGACTAAAAGATTTACTTTCAGTAAAATTATGAATAGGGCATCAATTGTTTAAATCAGCACACCACTTCTCTTCTCTCAGCAAGCATAGAGGCCATCAGGTAACCCGGCAACCTAGGGGAATCTGATTGATACATCAGATGCTGCAGTTTTTATGGTCCTAGGTCTGGAGTTAGCCTTACTGCTCTAAGGGAAGGAGAGACCCAGGGCTCTAAATTTTCAGTTTCAGACTATGCTATTATCAGTCATTCTGGTCATGGTGTAAAACCAGAATAGCAGCTTGGGCAGGTAGTAATTCTATGTCCTTAGAGATCTGTGAATGTCTTAAATAAGATGCTCTTGCCTAAATACTGACCAAATGCCTGGTGATAAAGATAACTGCAGGAAGGCACATCTCTGTGCTTACCTTGGAGAGAGGAACAAGACCAGTGTGAAACTGTTCTGAACTAGGGAATTAATTCCCAAATATGTGACAGAAAGGGAGTAAACTATACCAAGAAATTCTACAGTAAAGGACAGTCAGTTATGCTTAAAGCACTAACTCCAAAAAGCTTTGCTTTTTGGTTTAGCTTTTACCAGTCCCTTGGATTTGATAAGTTGCTCATGAAAAGATGGCTGAGCAATTACTGTATAATGTTGTGGTTTGTAGCATTCTAATCAGGTGAGGTTTCTCTGCAGAAGCAGGGAGCAGCATCTCTGAATCATCACCAAGCTGGATCTAGCATCCCCTGGGATGACACTGTTGCCTTTTCATACTCAAGAACCATGTAGGGGCAGCCAGATGGACAATCAAGAACTGGCAGCGAATCTTGGTATCTAAAGTAGTTTAAACAGAGTGAAGAGATGAGCTGAGACCTTAGGAACTACCAGAGATTTACAGTTTTCCTATCCCTAGGCACTGGCACTATAGAGCACCCTAGAGAATGGTTATATCAGACACAGAAACTACTCTATTAATTGATGTACTTCAAGTTCATAATGACAGATATCGCAGTGCCAAAGGTGATTTCAGAGCTTCTAATTTTTTTGAAATGTGTGCTTACATAAGAGTGAGTGTATGTAGAGACCAGGAAACTTGAAAGAAGCCCATCAGATGGTCTTGAGTTGGGTTGGGGAGGGTAAAACAATTTTGTAATTAAATGAAGGTAAGGAATGGGACAGTATGAACTGAGATGAGTGCAGAGAAATGGTGGAAAGGGAGATTTAGGGCCAATAAAAAAATCATGAAGGAAGAAAATGCCTTAAGGAAACTTGTTATTTTGTAAGCTAATAAAATATAGAGAATAATAAGCAAGTTATAAAAATAAACATCAATATAAAACGGTGGAAGAAAGTACTGAAGATGCCAAATTTTGATGTGTTTGTAGATGAACTAGGGCCGTAATTCTGGGGCAATGTCTGTGAATGTCCCACTATCAATGTTTGAAAATGGGTCCCAACTGCATAAGTTGAGCAAACATAACTCTGCACACTAGAATCCGCACTCTTTTCTAATCTTTCTGTCACTTTCTTAGTATTTAATTATTAGAAGGAACATGTGAGTCTGAGAATAATTGCAATTTAATTTGTGCTGAAAAAGTAAATATTCGATATACTTTAGTTCCATGTCTTTATTTTTTAATTAAATTGTATTTTAATATTGTCTTTCTCTGCCCCTCAACCCTTTCCAAGTACCCACATATAAACTTCTCAAATTCATACCTCTGATCTTATTCATTAATTATTATTACATAAGTGTGTGTGTATGTGTATGTGTGTGTGTTTAATATTACTTGTATGTACATGTTTTCAGGGTACTTGTTTGTCCATGATTTCTGGGTTTACAAATTAGTACTGGAAAGCTAATTAGGGGATTCTTCCCTGGTGAAGAATATTTTGTTTTGTTCTCAGCTGTACTTCCTTACTGTACTTCATGTGATTCTTATCCCTCAACAAAGAAACTTCCTTTCAAAAATAAAGGATACATTACAAAAAACAAAACTGATCAAATCCCAGAAAACAAGTGAGGGTGTTGTGCCCAGCACCAGGTGATCTATTTACAAAGTAAGTCTTTCACTCTAAACTCAGGAAATATCGAAGTAAAGGAAGCAGAAAGATTTTAAGAGCCAGAGAAGCTGATGTCTGTTATGAGACTCCATCTTTTATAAATATCAAGAAAGCTGCACCCATGAAGTTTTATCATTGCTACCTAAAAAAGGACAGCAAGAGCCATGTTAACATAGAAGTGGAATCCTACTGAGTACCAGTAATCCCACTTTCAAGAATAACCAAACAACTAAAATTACATTTTTCATCATGCAGGAAAAATCATGGAAATTTCAACCTGAAGAACACTAACATATGCCCAGGGGCACCCCTTGATCAATTATTGTATACACACAAAATAGATGTTTACAAGGCAATTCTAGCTTGGGGGAAATCCATGACATTGCTGCTCTGGGATATTGGGAGGCTGCTAGTGACCACCTGCATGCGTGTGTACTGAGGCAACTAAGCTGGGATCATGCATCAAAGACCACAACCAATGTGTGCAATGACATTTTAAGAGCATTAATGAAGTATATAGAGATTTTGTTGTGCTAGAGGACCACACCATGGCTGATCAGCTACAGAAAAATGTGATTCATCACTTTCATCAAACATTCAGCAGAACCATTTGGTCAAGCACTGTCTACGGGAGTATAAGCAACTTTATTAGGAAAATCTAAAATCCCAAATTCACTGCTGGCAGTGTGAAAAAGACCTTGAACAAAATTATTTAAATGCTGCTCAGGAAATCAGGAGAAGCTAGAAGTTGAGGGTGAGATAGGCATTTGGCAGAAGATAAATGAGGACATAAAGTGTCTTTAGCAAAAAGGGGAGTAGTTACATGAGGAGGAAAAGAAAAAAGCCCATTACAGAGTTCAGTGGAGAAGATTGAGGAGTGGAACCAAGCATGTCATGAGAAGATGTCTGTACACCAGCAGGAGTGACCCACAGAGAACAAGAAG